>CM055122.1:308250966-308521900 GCA_029206835.1 Rana muscosa
TGGCTACAAATTTGGTTAGAAAAATAAATAAATTCCAGCCAATTTTCGGTAATTATTCTCCGCTCTTACATGGTGTGCGCTGACTGCGAGAATCCCGCCCGCCACGCCGTGCGCTCCCCCCCACACACCCGGAGTGGAGCGCCTTGGCTTGGGCTGGCAGTTGCTGATACAGAATGTTTCCTCTATAGAAGATCGGTCCTGGAAGAGGAAGAACATTCCCGAGGACAGCGGAGGAAACGATGGGAAGAAGATAGCGCAGATAACGCCTTATTTCCCTAAACTGCGTCTTCCTGTCTGTCTGCCATGGGAACTGGATGGAGAACAAGTCATGTACCCGCCGCGCCATTCTCATCAGTCTCCGGGCGCTCAACGCTTCCCAACGAGTGCTACTGATTTTTTATAACAAAGTGACTTCTTCTGGGTATTAAAAGCAGAACTCCAGCCAAAGATAACAAGATAAAAATATAAAAGTGCATTAAAGAATGAAAAAAAAAACGAGTTTTCCCCTGCAGTATTTTTTTTCTGCCAGTAGATGTCCTCAGTCTGATGGGCACCATCATTCAACCCACTTCCTCTGAGCCCGGCCAGTCCTGGACCTGCCTGCAGCTTTTGATCGGAAAGTGAAAGAAGAAGCAGCACAGCGATGAGGCTCATCTCTCTGTCACTCTGCTCTCTCCACCTATTAGCAGCATGCTTCTTACCAGCACATAAACTGATTGGATGCTTGTGATGCTTCTTCCTCCCACACTCCTGCCCTGCTGTATAGTGACTGCAATAAGGAAATATACACACTCAGGTACTTACACGGCTTGCGTGTGCATGCAGAGAGCTCATCTCTCTGTCACTCTGCTCTCTCATCCTATCAGCATGCTTCTTACCAGCACATGAACTGATTGGCTGCGTGTGATGCTTCTTCCTCCCACACTCCAGCCCTGCTGTACATAGGGTGACCACATTTTTAAACTATCATTCAGGGACACCCCCCTTCCCAAAAATCAGCTTGTGCTGTAACGAATCACAGCACAGTGATTGGACATAAGAGGCGGGATTTATGATTTCTCCAATCACAAGCAGGGGGCGGGGATTGTGCTCCTCCAGGCATTCCCAGCCAGGACAAGTACTGTCAGTGAGTAAAGCGGTGATATGGCGGCCTTTTTTGGGGGCATCAGATTGGCCCGGGGGGTGGCTGTGTCAGTTTCATTCCGGGACACTGTATTGTCCTGGAATGAAGGTGCCCGGGACAGATCTGCAAAATGCGGGCCTGTCCCGGGCAATCCGGGACACGTGGTCACCCTAGCTGTACAGTGACTGCAATAAGGAGATATACACTCAGGTACTTACACGGCTTGCGTGTGCATGCAGAGAGCTCATCTCTCTGTCACTCTGCTCTCTCATCATATCAGCATGCTTCTTACCAGCACATGAACTGATTGGCTGCTTGTGCTGCTTCTTCCTACAACACGGCAGCCCTGCTGTACAAGGACTGCAGGACGGTGATACCCACTCAGGTGCTCACACTCAGTACCAGGACAAGGTCATCCAGTGCCCGGGCAAAGATGCCAAACCACGCCCCCCCCCCGCCCCTGTTCTTGCAAGCTTAGGGGATCCTACACTCAGCAGTCATTCTTACTGCCGCTGTCACTACTCCTGTCAGCCTTGTAACAGAAGGAAGGCACCATTACCCCCCCCCCCATACCTCCCAACTTTCTGAGATGGGAACAAGGGACACCTATTAACAAAGTATGTAAGCATAGGACACACCCCCTTAAAGGAGAATTATAAAAAATAAATAAAAAAAAGATTTAACCACCTCAACACCGGGCACTTTCACCCCCTTCCTGCCCAGGCCATTTTTCAGCTTTCAGCGCTGTCACACTTTGAATGACAATTGCGCGGTCATGCAACACTGTACCCAAATTAATTTTTAAAACTTTTTCTTCACACAAACAGAGATTTTTTTTTTTGGTGGTATTTAATCACCTCTGGGGGTTTTATTTTTTACAAAAAATAAATAAAAATAAATTAAAAAAAATAACGTTTTTTAGTTTCTGTAATTTCTCTCCTTCACTGATGTGCGCTGAGGAGGCGGCACTGTTGGGCTGCACTGATGAGGTGGCACTATTATGCCACACTGATAAGTGGCACTGATGAGCACGGATAGGTGGCACTGATGGGCACTAAAAGGCAGCACTGACTGGCACCAGTAATGGGCACTGATTTGTGTCACTGATGGGCACTCATGGGCACTGATTGGTGGTACTTCTGGGGCTTTACTGTAATCAGGGCATTGATCCAGTGTGATCATCTGTTCCTAGTGATCAGGAACAGCGATCTCTCTCTACTCCCAGTCAGTCCCCTCCCCCCACAGTTAGAAACACCTCCCTAGGGAACAATCAACCCCTTGATCGCCCCCTAGGGACACTCTGTCAGTGAGAGGTGAGGAGAGCCGATTACCGGCACTTCCTGTATTTACATGTGACCAGCTGTGATTGGACACAGCCGATCACATGGTTAACCACTTCAGCCACAGAAGAGTTTCCCTGCATTTCTATGGAACAAAAAAAAATTAAAAACGCCTCAAAAACGCACCAATCTGCAGATTTGAGCTACAAAAAAAAAAAAAAAAAAAAAATCTAAGGAATTTTTTGAGCTTCAGGTGACTTGAAGATGTGAACCAAACTCCATAGAGAAAAATTCATTTATTTTTTCTCCTTCTGCGTTTTGGAGCTGCTAGGGTGTGAAGGGGGCCTTAATCTAATACAATCTATTGCAATTTAGATTCAGCAGGCTTTTTATTGTGCTTCTGGGTAGGACTGCAGTCACATGATTCCTCCCAGTCTAGGAAGATGCTCAAAACCTAGAAATCTCCAGTAGCAATTGTAAGTGAGGGGATATTACCGCGCTGCCTGAAAAGGAGTGAAAAGGAAGCTGCTAGCACAAACAAATAGATGATAAGTGTAACAAAATGTGAATAAAAAGTGCAGTGCTAAATATATTATGGGCAAAATGTAAATCAGACAATGGTATAAAAAAAGCAATGAACAAAAATTGAACAGGTGATATATGATGATACCACACACTGATACATATAAAACCACGTAAATTATAACAAATAAGTGATAATGTCATAATCACACATGTAAATTAAGATTAATGTCCCATCTCTTTAGCGGTGACTAGTGAGTGATACAATCTGGAAGTCTCATCTATGTGAAGGTGACTATAAAGTGATGAGTCCCAAACAATATGGTAAAAATGTTTCCACAGTGCAATGTAATCAAAACACTGTAATTATACCCCAGTGGAAGTCCAATAGGACGAAACGCGTAGGGTTTCTATGCTTTCTGTCTATACTGTGCAAATACCCTGTGATCACTTTTAATCGGTACCCATCGCCGGATGATTGTACCTTTTTATTTTTATTTTAAATACATTTTTTGGTCATTTTTGATCTACGCCATGTGGAGGCTTCCCTTTTTCTTCTTTGATTTTTATATTCACTGCACTTACCCATGATCTAGTTCCCTGGAGGGGCGTTGCTGTTTCCTGTGGATGCCATTCAGCTACGGGAGATCTGGAAGCGTGCATCTGTTGCTTGGCTATCATTGGGAGGAACCATTGGATGTCACCCCAGACGATCGTTTGAGGAAGTCGTGACACGGATACTCTTGCCTTTGGACCCACACACTCATTGGTGTGTGGGTCCACACCTCACGGTAAGAGTACCGACCCCTTCCCACGTGTCCTGGATTGCCTGGGATTGTCCCGCAATTCGCATTTGTGTCCCATGTCCCGGGCACCTTCATTCCGGGACAATACATTGTCCCGGAATGAAATGAGGACACACAGCCAACCTAATAGACAATTGCCAAACTGGTTGCTAGGGCCGCCCCGCCTGGCATCTAGCAACCAGTGACGTCACATTCGCAGAGTCTCAGAGCGAGACCGAGAGGAGCAAGGCCTTTACCCAGTGCTGCCCTGCGCTCCGAGTCCACCCACCTCCTTTCCTTCTCTGACTGCGCAGCAGCACCTCTTGACTCCTCCAGGCTTCAGTGACCTCCCGGCGGGCGGCGGCGTTCTGCAGTGCTGGCTGGCTTAGATCCACGGCTCGGCTGCCCGTCCCGACTCCCACAGCGCATTGCCCGACTTCTCCTCCTCCCGCCCGAGGCTCAACTGCCTGATGGGGGGCCCCCCCAGCCTGGACCAGGGAACAAAGACTGGCGCTCAACCGCCCACCATACCAGATCAGTCCAGATTAGAAGGTTAGTAAATGGAACCTGATTGGAGCAGGTCAGGTGACAAGTCGGGGGCACTGGGGCTGGGGACAGTACAGTAATAAATGAGGCTGACAAAGTGGGGCAATAAAAAATTAAGCTGACAAGCGGGGGCAATAAAATGAGGCTGACAAGTTGGGGCAATAAAAAATGAGGCTGACAATTGGGGGCAATAAAAAATGAGGCTGACAAGTGGGGGCAATAAAAAATGAGGCTGACAAGTGGGGGCAATAAAAAATGAGGCTGACAAGTGGGGGCAATAAAAAATGAGGCTGACAAAGTGGGGCAATAAAAAATTAAGCAGACAAGCGGGGGGCAATAAAATGAGGCTGACAAGTAGGGGGCAATAAAAAATGAAGCTGACAAGTGGGGGCAATAAAAAATATATGTAAAAAATGTATACCACCTGTCTAAACTGGTGACCACTGTTTGCTTTTGTTTTTCCAAGAATTAGAAAAAAAATTATCAAAAATCATATTTTTTCGGGGCGTGCGCGCGGGGGGGAGAGGGGTGAGGGCATGTACGGGGGGCGAGGCTGACAAAGTGGTGCAATAAAAAATTAAGCCGACAAGCGGGGGGCAATAAAATGAGGCTGACAAGTGGGGGCAATAAAAAATGAGGCTGACAAGTAGGGGGCAATAAAAAATGAAGCTGACAAGTGGGGGCAATAAAAATATATATATATGTAAAAAATGTATACCACCTGTCTAAACTGGTGACCACTGTTTGCTTTTCCAAGAATTAGCAAAAAATTATCAAAAATCATATTTTTCGGGGCGTGCACAGGGGGGTGAGGGCATGTGCGGGGGGCGAGGGCGTGCGCGGGGGGTGTCCCTGAATGGCAGTTTGGAAATGTGGTCACCCTATTCCCCAGGTGGGGGGATCACAGTCCTCTGTTTTGGTGTTATCTCATTTCGAATGCCTGGATTAATGTTTACATAGTCATCACTGTGGATTCACATCAGTGTTTTCATTACATTGCACTGTGGAAATTTTTTACCATATTGTTTGGGGCTCATCACTTTATAGTCACCTTCACATGAGATGAGACTTTCGTCTACAGATCGTATCACTCACTAGTCACCGCTGCAGAGATGGGACTTTGCATATAGACTATTAATCTTAATTTACATGTGTGATTATGACATTATCACTTATTTGTTATAATTTCAGTGGTTTTATATGTATCAGTGTGTGGTATCATCATATATCACCTGTTCAATTGTTGTTCATTGGTTTTTTATACCATTGTCTGATTTACATTTTGCCCATATATTTTAGCGCTGCACTTTTTATTCACATTTTGTTACACTAGAAATCTCCGCAGCTCGCGGCAGTTTAGAGGAGGAGGCTACAAGGAACCGCAGGATATTTATACCGCCGCGCCGACTCCGGCTTGTCTGTTTTCTAGAACACGGTTTTATAAATTTCCCGCAGGTCGTTTCCATCGGCTGAAGAATCCCAGACGCGGATAAACCTGCGCGGCATCGCTATAAATTACTGCGCGAAGCCAGATCCCGCCATGACCAATAACGCCACTTTTACCCGCTCACAGCTTATTTGTGTTACAGCGCAGATTGCAGGCAGCGGCGAGCTGTGAGTGTACACTACGTGCAAACAAAACAGCTCTGATTATTTTCCCTGGAAACTGATCCCTGCAAATACTGCTCAGAATTGCCTCTCTGTGATAGAGATGTCATACAGCATTACTGTCCCCCCTCCCCTACCTAACCCCTGTCACTTCTCATCTGTACCCTTCTCATGGGGAACAGCTGTCTGCACTGCCATCTAGTGGCTAAGCTCTATATTGCAATACAAAGTCCTGGAAACATATGACATTTTATTAAAAATGTAAATGCATCCAATTCGCAGCGCTCACGTACCTTACATGTGTGAATAATATGTTAGCATGAATCGTTGGGTCTGTTTTGCAACCAAAGCCATAGATTTAATTGCGTCAATGTGAAGACAAATGGTCATTGTCTGCCTATTTTCTCTGTTGTGCCGCATTGCAATCGCTTATTTGGGGATAAAATTCAAACTCAGAACTGTCGCAGAACTAAGGATCACATCTAAAAAATGCACAGATTGTTATTTATTTACTTATTTTTTATGGTGGCTAATTTTTTACACAAAGGGCATACAAAAACTAATTTAAAAAGAAAAATTGCATTAACAAGAAAAAAATCATAAATAAATATTTTATATATATATATATACACTCATATATACCGTGTTTCCCTGAAAATAAGCCCGGGTCTTACATTAATTTTGGCAACAAAAGACACAGTAGGGCTTATTTTCGGGGTAGGTCTTACCATGTAATGTGCTGTCTTCTCTCTCCCTCTCTCTCTCCTTGCCTGTCAGGAATCCCCAGTATGAACTGAGTTAAAATGTTTGTAAAATCCTATAATCCACTCCATTCCAGTATTATATAATGTACAATGTGTGTGTTTCTGTAATATAATTGTACCAAATACCTTTGTTATAGCGCCGCTCTGCACTTCTGTGACCCGCCATAGCTCTCTTCCCCGCAATTATATTACAGAAACACACATTGTACATTATATACTACTGTAATAGAGTGGATTTTAGGATTTTACAAGCATTTTAAACTAGGGCTTATTTTCAGGGTAGGGCTTATATTGCATCCCTTCTGGAAAATAACACTAGGTCTTATTTTCGGGGTAGGTCTTACATTTGGGGAAACACTGTATATATATATATGTATATATATATATATATATATATATATATATATATATATATATATATATATATATATATATATATATTAAAATAATAACACATATATAACAAAATATATAGCATATAAAAACACACAGAAAACCACATACAAGTGCATCTCATAAAATTAGAATATAATCAAAACATTTATTTATTTCAGTAATTAAATTCAAAAAGTGAAACTCATATATTTTATATAGATGTGTTACACACAGAGTGATATATTTTAAGCATTTCTTTCTTTTAATTTTGATGATTATGGCTTACAGCTAGTGAAAACCCAAAATTCTGTATCTCAGAAAAGTAGAATATTATACAAGACCAATCAAAAAAAATGATTTTTTAATACAGAAATGTTGGATTACTGAAAAGTATGTCCATGTACAGTATAATATGCCCTCAATACTTGGTCGGGGCTTCTTTTGCATGAATTACGGCATCAATGCGGTGAGGCATGGAGGCGATCAGCCTGTGACACTGCTGAGGTGTTATGGAAGCCCAGGTTGCTTAGATAGCGGCCTTCAGCTGCTCTGCATTGTTGGGTCTGGTGTCTCATCTTCCTTTTGACAATACCCCACAGATTTTCTATGGAGTTTAGGTCAGGTGAGTTTTCTGGCCAATCAAGCACAGTGATACCATCATCATTAAACCAGGTTTTGGTACTTTTGGCAGTGTGGGAGGTGCCAAGTCCTGCTGGAAAATGAAATCATCATCTCCATAAAGATGGTCAGCAGAGGGAAGCATGAAGTGCTCTAGAATTTCCTGGTAGAGGGCTGCGCTGACTTTGGACTTGATAAAACACAGTGGACCAACACCAGCAGATGACACGGCTCCCCAAATCATCACTGACTGTGGAAACTTCACACTGGACCTCATGCAACTTGGATTCTGTGCCTCCCCACTCTTCCTCCAGACTCTGGACCTTGATTTCCAAATAAAATTCAAAATTTTCCACAGCCTGTGATAATTACATTCTTCACAGTTACTGTATCTCTGAGGACTACAGAAGCCTTCACCCTATGTTTTGGAGAAGATAAAATGGGAAGGTGTTCTGTACCCAGATAGCAAGCAATTGTGCTGCAAGTTTGAAAATGACTTGCTAGGCTATTGCTAGGCTTGCCAGGCTTCACAGGTTTGTTGCACAATTGCAGCAATTCGGCATTGAATGACTCCAGATCAACTTTCTTTGCAAACATTCTGCGAGTTCTGGTTTGGTTATGTTGTGCAATAGTCATCCCACCACAGGGGGGCACTGTGGCTAAATTTTCATGCTGTAGACTTGCAGAGCTCTTGCTGTAGACTCACCACTGCAACTTTGCTCTTGCTATAGACTTGCCACACAAATTTGCTGCAAATTGGAAAAGTTTAAATTAGAACTTGTGCTTCAAGTGCTCTGCAAGTGTACAGTGTGCCAGTGAAAATGTACAGCAAGTTAACAAGACTTACAATTCAACGCTGCCACAAATCTGTGCCAAGTTATCCTTGCTATCCGGGTAGTCTCAACACACTTCCTGTCCTAGGGGTGGTTGATTTACTAAAACTGGAGGGTGCAAATTTTGGTGCAGCTGTGCATAGAAACCAATGAGTTTCCAGGTTTTTTTGTTTTTTGTCAAAGCTTAATAGAACAAGCTGATTGGCTACCATGCACAGCTGCACCAGATTTTGCACTCCCTAATTTTAGTAAATCAACTACAGGGCAACAACCCTTCTCCTCCGTAGAAACAGTACAATGAGTGATCACTGTTCACTGTCATAATAGAACAAGAAGTGTGTTACTGGTAGGATCACCAGGTGGAAATAAAGGGGGAAAAAGAGAAAGAAAACAAATGCAGCCACCACATCTAAGAGCCGGTTCACACTGGGGCAACACGACTTCCAGCGCGACTTTACAAGGCAACTTCAAATTGCCTCCAGGACAGGAGACTTTGCCGGTGGCCAATCAAACAATAATCAGCTCTGTGGGAGGGAGGGGTTTGCCTGAGAAAACTATTTTCTCTTCCTGTAAAGTTGCTTCAGTTAAGACACTGATCCGACTTTGGAGGCGACTTCCATTGAAATCTATGGGTACAAGTTGCCTTGAAGTAGTACAGGAAACTTTTCTGAAGTCGGAGCGACTTCAGTAGTGTGCATTAAGACGGCTCCATTCACTTGAATGTAATTTGTCATGTCGCGCGACTTGGGGCGACACAAGTCGGATCCCAAGTCGCGGTAGTGTGAACCGGGTCTAAGAATTATATTTTTGTTCTTGGGTTTGGATACGCTTTGAGTATTAAAACTTCAACTTTTTTTAAAAAATTTTTTACCAGCTAGCAGGATGACTAAATGTTAAGATAAACCTCATCTAAATGGCATGTTACCCCGCTGACATCATCGCTCAAACAATAAACAAGATGATAAGAAGTTTAGAGAAAGGAACTAGCAATCATTTGTACAGATTGTTCAGGTGGATCCTTTTAAAACAAATCACTCCGGGGCTTAGCACAACCAGAAACTCACTAGCATATGGCTAATGGTCCATTAGTGTCCGTCCTCATTAGATTAACCGGCCCATCACTCATTAGGGCTGATTTAAAGGGGAAGAAGAAAATAGGTCGCAGTCTTTGCTAATGTCATTATTTCCATGCCCTGATGCAATCCTCTCTGATTTTACTGCTTAAAACGATAATTTAAAGGGGATTCTATATAGGACGAGGTGCAAGAGGGCATTTGCCTGAGGCTCCATGGCTGGAGATAGAAGACTTTTTGCTATCATTATCTTTATGATGTAAACAGTAATTGGCTTATGTTTATCTTTTGCTCCGGATTCATCAGTTTTGGATAGATACGTATCATCTGCATATTTGTAGGTCTGTAAATAAGAAGATTTTTTGTGCATTTGTTTCCAGATAGCAAGTAATTGTGCTGAAAGTTTGAAAATGCCTTGCTAAGCTATTGCTAGACTTGCCAGGTTTGTTGCACAATTGCAGCAAGTCCGTATTGCATGACTCCGGATCAACTTTCTTTGCAAACATTCTGCAAGTCTGCTGCAAGTTCTGGTTCAATTATCATATTTTTCGTTCTATAAAGCCCCGTACACACGGTCGGACTTTTGGCCAACAAACTTCATTTTGAGCAAGTTGGACCAACAATCTGACCGTGTGTATGCTCCATCGGACAAACTTTTTATTTTTTTTTGTTTTCATCGGACAAAAGTTCGGTCTGCAAACGGACAAACTTTTGACCAACAAAAGTCCGATGGAGCAAAGTCCGACCGTGTGTACAGAAAACCATCAGACTTTTGTCCGATGGACAAAACAAATAATGTTAAAATCAACCAACAATAGCAGAAGTTGACCAAAGGGTGGCGGTAAAGAGCAGAAAAGAGCAGAAAAACCCACGTGATGTTGGAAAAAGTTTTAGGAAAGTTTGCAGAAATGTTCTGTGGTGTGTATGCTATGGGTGTGCCCGGCCAACTCCGTTCGGACAAAAATCCACGGAAAAGTCCGATGGAAGTCCAACCGTGTGTACGAGGCTTAAGACGCACTTTTTTTCCCCCAAAAAAATGGGGGGAAATGCCTGTGCGTCCTATGGAGCGAATACTGACCAGTCTCAAGTTGCATTGTATGGCACAGGTCAGTCTCAAGCTGCATTGTATGGCACAGGTCAGGCTGCGGCTGCATTGTATGACACAGGTCAGTCTCAGGCTGCATTGTATGGCACAGGTCAGTCTCGGGCTGCATTGTATGGCACAGGTCAGTCTCAGGCTGCATTGTATGGCACAGGTCAGTCTCATGCTGCATTGTATGGCACAGGTCAGTCTCAGGCGGCATTGTATGGCACAGGTGAGTCTCAGGCTGCATTGTATGGCACAGGTGAGTCTCAGGCTGCATTGTATGGCACAGGTGAGTCTCGGGCTGCATTGTATGGCACAGGTGAGTCTCAGGCTGCATTGTATGGCACAAGTAAGTCTCAGGCTGCATTGTATGGCACAGGTGAGTCTCAGGCTGCATTGTATGGCACAGGTGAGTCTCAGGCTGCATTGTATGGCACAGGTGAGTCTCAGGCTGCATTGTATGGCACAGGTGAGTCTCAGGCTGCATTGTATGGCACAGGTGAGTCTCAGGCTGCATTGTATGGCACAGGTCAGGCCGCATTGTATGGCACAGGTCAGTCTCAGGTTGCATTGTATGGCACAGGTCAGGCTGCATTGTATGGCACAGGTCAGGCTGCATTTTATGGGCACTGGTAAATATTTTAGTACACCATTTGGTTTCTGAATAATTATTTTTCTTGTTTTCCTCCTCTAAAGCCTAGGTGCGTCTTATGGAGCGAAAAATACAGTACGTTGTGCAATAGTCATCCCACCACAGGGGGCACTGTGGGTGAATTTCCATGCTGTAGACTTGCAGAGCTCTTGCTGTAGACTCACCACTGCAACTTTGCTCTTGCTAGAGACTTGCCATGCAAATTTGCTACAAATTGGAAAAGTGTCAACTAGAACTTGTGCTTCAAGTGCTCTACACGTGTACAACTTGTCAGTAAAAATGTGCAGCAAGTTAACAGATTTACAATTCAACACTGCCACGAATATGTGACAAGTTATCCTTGCTATCTGGGTTGGTTCAGGGTTTAACAACAATACATCACGTGGACAAAAGTAAAAAAAAAAAAAAGCTGCAGTGACAGCCCACGTACTTCAGTCCAGGCTTCCTTTAAAACATTTTGGGCCCATTCACATCTGTCATTTCAGGTGCGTTATGTTGACGCATGCGCTTTGCGTTAGACAACCCATTTGTGCCGCCCCAATGGGGCATAGAATTTATATACAGTGGAACCTCGGATTACGAGCATAATCCGTTCCAGGAGAATGCTCGTAATCCAAAGTACTCGCATATCAAAGCGAGTTTCCCCATTGACGTCAATGGGAAACTAAAATAATTTGTTCCGCATTGACTTCAATGGCATGCAATACCGCATGTGGCCAGAGGCAGGGGGCACCAGAGAGCCTCGAAAATGGCCGAAAAGGCCAGAGGACACCTTGGCTGACCTCGGAAAGACTTTGTTCCCGAGATTTGCCGAGGTCGGCTGTGCTGTCCTCAGGCCTTTCCGTGCATTTCCGAAGGGCGACGTTCGGCTCTGCTCGGCTCTGCTCAGCTCAGGTGCCCCACCCACCTCAGGCCAAACGCGGTACTGCACACCACTTTGGCCTGAATCGTGCTCGTGTTGCGAGACAACACTTGCAAACCGAGTTCCGTTTTTAAAAAAAACAGTGCTTGTATTGCGAAAAGCTTGTTAACCGCGTTACTCGCAATCCGAGGTTCCACTGTATATTGTTTCTCTGAACCGTTTTCTATGGACGCCATATGTTTACTTCACATGCTGCCATCTAGTGACTTTTATGGTATTGTACTTATTTTCCATGTCTCTTCTCTGATGTATGACACACTTCCTTTGCATATAATGCTCCACCCCTTCTTCCTGTGATTGTATTTCCTGTGTAATGGTTGCAGCTACAGGCCTTAATGTACCAGGTGTGACAGCAGGAAGGTAAAGTCACCTGGTTGCATCCAGGGGGGTAGATATATTTCGCCCAGATTCAGGCTTTACGCCGACTTATACAACTAGGTGGAGAGTTGTATAAGCCCAGCTGAGGCTAGTGGGCTCATGGATGACTCATACCTCTAGGGAGAGTGTGGGGCGTCGTGCAGACAGGGAGTTGATGAGACCAGCTGAAGCTTGTCAGCTCATTTAGGCCTCTATAAGAACTCCCAGATTCATTAGGTGTTAGCTCATGCCTGGAACCAGACCTGTGTGGACTGTCTAGGGAGAGTGAACCCCTGTGCGGTGAGACAAAGCCTGTGTGGCTATTTGCTTGGACATTTAAAACCAGGGACTTAGGGACTAGGACAGCACTAGGCTGATCCCAGTTGTTAGTTAGGAAACCTGTATGTTTACTCAGAGGTCAAGTTGACCAGGATTTATTTTATTTATGTTTCTTTTGCTTTGCTGTGTTTTGTCACTGTAAATAGAAAATAAACCGCACCTTTTTGATTTTGAAAACCACAACCTCCGTTTGCTGGGCCTGTTTTTGTGTGGGGAGCCCATCCCGGGGGTCACACACACCCGCTGCCGAGCTAACCCCCTCACAGTTGGTGGAGAATGCAGGTAGTTTTTTTTAAGCCAGCATGGAGGAGATACTGAAACAGCTGGCTCTAGCAAATGCCAATCAACAGCAGACAAATGCAGGTTTGCAAAGGAGCCTTGCAGCCCAGCAGCAAGCTCATCAACAGAGCCTTGCAGCCCAGCAGCAAGCTCACCAACAGAGTCTGGAAGCTCAGCAACAAGCCCAGCAGCAATCTGAGGCCCGCTTCATAGACCTGTTACAGAAGCAAGAGCAGAGACTACAACAAATGGAAGCAGTAATGCAGCAACGTCCGCAGACCAGTGAGGAAAGCCGTCCCACTAATACTGCGTCCTTTGGGGTGAGTCGTTTATTGACAAAAATGACTGGAGAGGATGATCCAGAGGTATTTTTGACCACATTTGAAAGGACCGCTGAAAGAGAAAAGTGGCCTGAGGAGCAGTGGGCTGGACTGGTGGCTCCTCTGTTAACTGGTGAATCGCAGAAAGCTTACTATGACCTAGAGCCTAACCAAGCAAAAGACTATGTGATGCTAAAAGCTGAAATTTTGGCAAGGCTGGGTGTCACCCAGGCTGTCCGGGCTCAGCGTGTGCATAACTGGACTTTCCAGCTTGGAAAACCCCCCAGGTCTCAAATGTATGATCTCATTCACCTGAGCAGAAAGTGGCTACAGCCAGAGATTTTGTCCGCACCAAAGATTGTGGAACGTGTTGTAATGGATCGGTTTTTGAGAGCTCTTCCTACTGCCATCCAAAAGTGGGTAAGCCATGGAGACCCAGAGACGGCCGATGGTCTTGTGGATCGTGTGGAGAAATACTTGGCTACAGAGAACCTGACGGCCTCTTCCAGAGACACTCGGACTTTCCACCCTAAGACCAGACCATCCCCAGGGGCGGATAAGAGGATTCCAAGGGGTGAGGGTGGAGAGAGTGAGAGGGTGGGAGCTCTACCCCAAGTTTGGCGAGAACAGCCTGGGAAATCAGCGGCTCAAGAGGCGGCAAGAAGGATCGTTTGCTACCGCTGCCGGCAAGCGGGACATATTGCAGCCAATTGCCCGGTGGTGGAGGAACCCATGCAGTGTGACTTTCTGACGGGCAGACGTCAGTCGCTGTGTGCGACAGTCGCATGCACTGCCATTCGAGGAACTGAGAAACATTTATGCAAAATGTGTGTTAATGGTAGAAATGTTGTGGTATTGCTGTATTCAGGTAGCCTTGTGACCCTGATAAAGGCTGAGTTAGTTAAAACAGAGGTCTTTGGGAATAGCAAGGTAGCTGTGATTTGTGTGCATGGGGACACCCGAGAGTATCCAGTGACTACAGTGTGTTTCAAGACCCCCAAAGGTACCCTCTCTCATCCAGTGGGCTTAGTATCTCAGTTACCGCATGACGCCATTGTGGGAAGGGATTTTCCGAAGTTCTGGGAACTGTGGGATGATCCTGAGCCCCCCACTGGTGCCCCTATGTACCAGGAATGTGATAGCCAGAACTCCCCTGAGAGTGGTGAGGACTCTCTGGAATTTCCCTTATCAGTATTGGCAGGGGAGACTCAAGAAACTGGAGAGGAGCCCACCTCCTCAGACGAAAACCTACCGTCTGTGGAGTTTTCTGATCTTGAGGTTCACAGGGAAAACTTTGCCACAGAACAGTTGAAAGACCCCGCCCTAATAAAGGCACGGGAAAACGTAGTGAAAATAGATGGCGAGTTAGTGAACCCAGATAATACCTGCACTTACCCATACTTCAGCGTAGAGAAGGACCTACTGTATCGGGTGGCAAAAAGGGCAGAAGAAACCGTTGAGCAGCTTGTGGTGCCCAAACCTTACAGGAAGTTGGTGTTGGAGTTGGCCCATGGGCACATTCTTGGAGGTCATCTGGGGACAGAGAAAACCCGAGAGAGGGTATTACAGAGATTCTATTGGCCGGGGGTGATGAAGGACATAGAAAATTATTGTTCCTCCTGCCCTGTGTGTCAGAGGTCGGCCCCGATGCCACATTTCCGTAGCCCGCTGGTCCCTCTACCCATCATTGAGGTCCCGTTTGAGAGGATCGCCATGGATTTGGTAGGGCCTATAATCAAGTCCGCTAGGGGGCACCAGTACATATTAGTTATAATGGACTATGCCACCCGTTATCCAGAAGCGATCCCTCTCCGAAATACCTCGGCCAAAACCATAGCCAAAGAGCTATCTCTTGTGTTTAGCCGGGTGGGTATTTGTAAAGAACTGCTTACGGACCAAGGTACACCCTTTATGTCCCGGGTTATGAAGGAGCTGTGTAAATTGTTCAAAGTGACGCAATTACGTACATCTGTGTATCACCCCCAAACCGATGGGCTGGTTGAAAGATTCAACAAAACCCTAAAACAAATGTTGAAGAAAGTGGTGGATAGAGATGGAAAGGATTGGGACTGTCTACTTCCTTATCTGATGTTTGCTATTAGGGAGGTGCCCCAATCCTCTACGGGATTCTCCCCCTTTGAGTTACTGTATGGGAGACACCCAAGAGGGCTGTTGGATATTGCCAAGGAAACTTGGGAAAGTGAGAGTTCTCCCCACAGGAGTGTGATTGAGCATGTCGCCCTGATGCAAGACCGAATTGCACAGGTAATGCCCATCGTGAAGGAACATTTGGCCCAAGCGCAGTTAGCACAGCAGAGAGTGTACAACCGTGGAGCCAAGACCCGTACCTTTTCCCCGGGGGATAGGATACTGGTACTTGTCCCTACGGTTGAAAGTAAATTCCTTGCCAAATGGCAAGGCCCCTATGAGATAATGGAAAAAGTGAGCGAAGTGAATTACAAGGTCAGACAACCAGGAAGGCGAAAGCCCGAACAGATCTATCACGTTAATCTGTTGAAAGCCTGGAGGGATAGAGAGTCCCTAGTCGCAGACACTTGGTCACCAGCTCAAACTGGTTGCGTGATTCCTGAGGTTGGAATAGCAGCCACCTTGTCACAACCCCAACAACAGGAGGTTAAGGAGTTTGTGCTTCGCAACAAGGAGGTATTCTCTGAGCTGCCGGGACAAACATCTGGGGTAGAGCATGACATCATTACCCCGCCCGGTGAAAGGATGAAGTTAAAACCCTATCGGATCCCAGAGGCCCGACGGGAGGCAATACGGGAGGAAGTACAGAAAATGCTGAACTTAGGGGTGATAGAGGAGTCCCAAAGTGATTGGTCTAGTCCCATTGTGTTGGTGCCTAAACCGGATGGGAGCTGGCGATTTTGTAACGATTTTCGTCAGTTGAACAAAGTTACAAAATTTGACACCTACCCCATGCCACGTATTGATGAGTTGATCGACCGGCTGGGAACAGCCCGATACATGACGACTCTTGACCTCACAAAAGGGTATTGGCAAATCCCCCTGGCCAAGTCGGCCAAAGAGAAAACCGCATTTGTAACCCCAGACGGGGCGTTCCAATATAAAAGAATGCCGTTCGGGTTACAGAATGCGCCGGCCACATTCCAGCGGAAAATGGACCAGATGCTGAGGCCCCATCGGAAGTATGCTGCGGCTTACCTGGATGACGTAATTGTCCATAGCACAGATTGGGCCTCACATCTGCCAAAAGTGCAAGCAGTCCTGGACTCTGTTCGGGAAGCGGGGTTTACGGCTAACCCCAAGAA
Organism: Rana muscosa; assembly: GCA_029206835.1. Taxonomy (NCBI): domain Eukaryota; kingdom Metazoa; phylum Chordata; class Amphibia; order Anura; family Ranidae; genus Rana; species Rana muscosa. Next base: position 308,267,743 of record CM055122.1, read on the forward strand.
GTGTACCATTGGGCAGGAGGAGGCCAAATATCTTGGGTACACCATTGGGAGGGGAGTAATAAAACCCCAACTCAACAAAGTCGAGGCCATCCAGAGTTGGCCACGTCCCAACAGCAAGAAGCAGGTACGAGCCTTTCTTGGAATCGCTGGGTATTATCGGCGATTCATTCCCCACTTTGCTTCTAAGGCTGTGCCCCTAACCAACCTGACGAAGGGGAAAGGGTCGGTCATGATTAAATGGACCCCCGAGGCTGAGGCAGCATTCCAATTCTTGAAACAAGCCTTATGTAGCCAGCCAGTGTTGTACTCACCCGACTTCTCTAAAGACTTTGTCGTACAAAGTGATGCGTCAGATGTGGGGTTAGGAGCAGTATTGTCCCAGGTCTGGAACGGGGAAGAGCACCCAGTCATTTACCTCAGCAGGAAGTTGAAGTCCCATGAGGTAAATTACGCCACCGTTGAAAAGGAGTGTTTAGCGGTGAAGTGGGCTCTAGATTCCCTTCGGTACTACCTGCTAGGTAGGCACTTTGACATGGTTACGGATCACGCTCCGTTAAAGTGGATGGCTCAAAACAAGGAAACAAATAGAAGAGTGAATAGGTGGTTCCTGGCCCTCCAGGAATTCAACTTCACAGTAAAGCATCGCCCTGGCGTTCAAATGGGGAATGTGGATGCTTTGTCTCGAGTACATGAATGCCTGATTGCTGGTGTTCCAACCCCGAGGTTAAAACAAGAGGGGGGGGTATGTGACAGCAGGAAGGTAAAGTCACCTGGTTGCATCCAGGGGGGTAGATATATTTCGCCCAGATTCAGGCTTTACGCCGACTTATACAACTAGGTGGAGAGTTGTATAAGCCCAGCTGAGGCTAGTGGGCTCATGGATGACTCATACCTCTAGGGAGAGTGTGGGGCGTCGTGCAGACAGGGAGTTGATGAGACCAGCTGAAGCTTGTCAGCTAATTTAGGCCTCTATAAGAACTCCCAGATTCATTAGGTGTTAGCTCATGCCTGGAACCAGACCTGTGTGGACTGTCTAGGGAGAGTGAACCCCTGTGCGGTGAGACAAAGCCTGTGTGGCTATTTGCTTGGACATTTAAAACCAGGGACTTAGGGACTAGGACAGCACTAGGCTGATCCCAGTTGTTAGTTAGGAAACCTGTATGTTTACTCAGAGGTCAAGTTGACCAGGATTTATTTTATTTATGTTTCTTTTGCTTTGCTGTGTTTTGTCACTGTAAATAGAAAATAAACCGCACCTTTTTGATTTTGAAAACCACAACCTCCGTTTGCTGGGCCTGTTTTTGTGTGGGGAGCCCATCCCGGGGGTCACACACACCCGCTGCCGAGCTAACCCCCTCACAGTTGGTGGAGAATGCAGGTAGTTTTTTTTAAGCCAGCATGGAGGAGATACTGAAACAGCTGGCTCTAGCAAATGCCAATCAACAGCAGACAAATGCAGGTTTGCAAAGGAGCCTTGCAGCCCAGCAGCAAGCTCATCAACAGAGCCTTGCAGCCCAGCAGCAAGCTCACCAACAGAGTCTGGAAGCTCAGCAACAAGCCCAGCAGCAATCTGAGGCCCGCTTCATAGACCTGTTACAGAAGCAAGAGCAGAGACTACAACAAATGGAAGCAGTAATGCAGCAAGGTCCGCAGACCAGTGAGGAAAGCCGTCCCACTAATACCGCGTCCTTTGGGGTGAGTCGTTTATTGACAAAAATGACTGGAGAGGATGATCCAGAGGTATTTTTGACCACATTTGAAAGGACCGCTGAAAGAGAAAAGTGGCCTGAGGAGCAGTGGGCTGGACTGGTGGCTCCTCTGTTAACTGGTGAATCGCAGAAAGCTTACTATGACCTAGAGCCTAACCAAGCAAAAGACTATGTGATGCTAAAAGCTGAAATTTTGGCAAGGCTGGGTGTCACCCAGGCTGTCCGGGCTCAGCGTGTGCATAACTGGACTTTCCAGCTTGGAAAACCCCCCAGGTCTCAAATGTATGATCTCATTCACCTGAGCAGAAAGTGGCTACAGCCAGAGACTTTGTCCGCACCAAAGATTGTGGAACGTGTTGTAATGGATCGGTTTTTGAGAGCTCTTCCTACTGCCATCCAAAAGTGGGTAAGCCATGGAGACCCAGAGACGGCCGATGGTCTTGTGGATCGTGTGGAGAAATACTTGGCTACAGAGAACCTGACGGCCTCTTCCAGAGACACTCGGACTTTCCACCCTAAGACCAGACCATCCCCAGGGGCGGATAAGAGGATTCCAAGGGGTGAGGGTGGAGAGAGTGAGAGGGTGGGAGCTCTACCCCAAGTTTGGCGAGAACAGCCTGGGAAATCAGCGGCTCAAGAGGCGGCAAGAAGGATCGTTTGCTACCGCTGCCGGCAAGCGGGACATATTGCAGCCAATTGCCCGGTGGTGGAGGAACCCATGCAGTGTGACTTTCTGACGGGCAGACGTCAGTCGCTGTGTGCGACAGTCGCATGCACTGCCATTCGAGGAACTGAGAAACATTTATGCAAAATGTGTGTTAATGGTAGAAATGTTGTGGTATTGCTGGATTCAGGTAGCCTTGTGACCCTGATAAAGGCTGAGTTAGTTAAAACAGAGGTCTTTGGGAATAGCAAGGTAGCTGTGATTTGTGTGCATGGGGACACCCGAGAGTATCCAGTGACTACAGTGTGTTTCAAGACCCCCAAAGGTACCCTCTCTCATCCAGTGGGCTTAGTATCTCAGTTACCGCATGACGCCATTGTGGGAAGGGATTTTCCGAAGTTCTGGGAACTGTGGGATGATCCTGAGCCCCCCACTGGTGCCCCTATGTACCAGGAATGTGATAGCCAGAACTCCCCTGAGAGTGGTGAGGACTCTCCGGAATTTCCCTTATCAGTATTGGCAGGGGAGACTCAAGAAACTGGAGAGGAGCCCACCTCCTCAGACGAAAACCTACCGTCTGTGGAGTTTTCTGATCTTGAGGTTCACAGGGAAAACTTTGCCACAGAACAGTTGAAAGACCCCGCCCTAATAAAGGCACGGGAAAACGTAGTGAAAATAGATGGCGAGTTAGTGAACCCAGATAATACCTGCACTTACCCATACTTCAGCGTAGAGAAGGACCTACTGTATCGGGTGGCAAAAAGGGCAGAAGAAACCGTTGAGCAGCTTGTGGTGCCCAAACCTTACAGGAAGTTGGTGTTGGAGTTGGCCCATGGGCACATTCTTGGAGGTCATCTGGGGACAGAGAAAACCCGAGAGAGGGTATTACAGAGATTCTATTGGCCGGGGGTGATGAAGGACATAGAAAATTATTGTTCCTCCTGCCCTGTGTGTCAGAGGTCGGCCCCGATGCCACATTTCCGTAGCCCGCTGGTCCCTCTACCCATCATTGAGGTCCCGTTTGAGAGGATCGCCATGGATTTGGTAGGGCCTATAATCAAGTCCGCTAGGGGGCACCAGTACATATTAGTTATAATGGACTATGCCACCCGTTATCCAGAAGCAATCCCTCTCCGAAATACCTCGGCCAAAACCATAGCCAAAGAGCTATCTCTTGTGTTTAGCCGGGTGGGTATTTGTAAAGAACTGCTTACGGACCAAGGTACACCCTTTATGTCCCGGGTTATGAAGGAGCTGTGTAAATTGTTCAAAGTGACGCAATTACGTACATCTGTGTATCACCCCCAAACCGATGGGCTGGTTGAAAGATTCAACAAAACCCTAAAACAAATGTTGAAGAAAGTGGTGGATAGAGATGGAAAGGATTGGGACTGTCTACTTCCTTATCTGATGTTTGCTATTAGGGAGGTGCCCCAATCCTCTACGGGATTCTCCCCCTTTGAGTTACTGTATGGGAGACACCCAAGAGGGCTGTTGGATATTGCCAAGGAAACTTGGGAAAGTGAGAGTTCTCCCCACAGGAGTGTGATTGAGCATGTCGCCCTGATGCAAGACCGAATTGCACAGGTAATGCCCATCGTGAAGGAACATTTGGCCCAAGCGCAGTTAGCACAGCAGAGAGTGTACAACCGTGGAGCCAAGACCCGTACCTTTTCCCCGGGGGATAGGATACTGGTACTTGTCCCTACGGTTGAAAGTAAATTCCTTGCCAAATGGCAAGGCCCCTATGAGATAATGGAAAAAGTGAGCGAAGTGAATTACAAGGTCAGACAACCAGGAAGGCGAAAGCCCGAACAGATCTATCACGTTAATCTGTTGAAAGCCTGGAGGGATAGAGAGTCCCTAGTCGCAGACACTTGGTCACCAGCTCAAACTGGTTGCGTGATTCCTGAGGTTGGAATAGCAGCCACCTTGTCACAACCCCAACAACAGGAGGTTAAGGAGTTTGTGCTTCGCAACAAGGAGGTATTCTCTGAGCTGCCGGGACAAACATCTGGGGTAGAGCATGACATCATTACCCCGCCCGGTGAAAGGATGAAGTTAAAACCCTATCGGATCCCAGAGGCCCGACGGGAGGCAATACGGGAGGAAGTACAGAAAATGCTGAACTTAGGGGTGATAGAGGAGTCCCAAAGTGATTGGTCTAGTCCCATTGTGTTGGTGCCTAAACCGGATGGGAGCTGGCGATTTTGTAACGATTTTCGTCAGTTGAACAAAGTTACAAAATTTGACACCTACCCCATGCCACGTATTGATGAGTTGATCGACCGGCTGGGAACAGCCCGATACATGACGACTCTTGACCTCACAAAAGGGTATTGGCAAATCCCCCTGGCCAAGTCGGCCAAAGAGAAAACCGCATTTGTAACCCCAGACGGGGCGTTCCAATATAAAAGAATGCCGTTCGGGTTACAGAATGCGCCGGCCACATTCCAGCGGAAAATGGACCAGATGCTGAGGCCCCATCGGAAGTATGCTGCGGCTTACCTGGATGACGTAATTGTCCATAGCACAGATTGGGCCTCACATCTGCCAAAAGTGCAAGCAGTCCTGGACTCTGTTCGGGAAGCGGGGTTTACGGCTAACCCCAAGAAGTGTACCATTGGGCAGGAGGAGGCCAAATATCTTGGGTACACCATTGGGAGGGGAGTAATAAAACCCCAACTCAACAAAGTCGAGGCCATCCAGAGTTGGCCACGTCCCAACAGCAAGAAGCAGGTACGAGCCTTTCTTGGAATCGCTGGGTATTATCGGCGATTCATTCCCCACTTTGCTTCTAAGGCTGTGCCCCTAACCAACCTGACGAAGGGGAAAGGGTCGGTCATGATTAAATGGACCCCCGAGGCTGAGGCAGCATTCCAATTCTTGAAACAAGCCTTATGTAGCCAGCCAGTGTTGTACTCACCCGACTTCTCTAAAGACTTTGTCGTACAAAGTGATGCGTCAGATGTGGGGTTAGGAGCAGTATTGTCCCAGGTCTGGAACGGGGAAGAGCACCCAGTCATTTACCTCAGCAGGAAGTTGAAGTCCCATGAGGTAAATTACGCCACCGTTGAAAAGGAGTGTTTAGCGGTGAAGTGGGCTCTAGATTCCCTTCGGTACTACCTGCTAGGTAGGCACTTTGACATGGTTACGGATCACGCTCCGTTAAAGTGGATGGCTCAAAACAAGGAAACAAATAGAAGAGTGAATAGGTGGTTCCTGGCCCTCCAGGAATTCAACTTCACAGTAAAGCATCGCCCTGGCGTTCAAATGGGGAATGTGGATGCTTTGTCTCGAGTACATGAATGCCTGATTGCTGGTGTTCCAACCCCGAGGTTAAAACAAGAGGGGGGGGTATGTGACAGCAGGAAGGTAAAGTCACCTGGTTGCATCCAGGGGGGTAGATATATTTCGCCCAGATTCAGGCTTTACGCCGACTTATACAACTAGGTGGAGAGTTGTATAAGCCCAGCTGAGGCTAGTGGGCTCATGGATGACTCATACCTCTAGGGAGAGTGTGGGGCGTCGTGCAGACAGGGAGTTGATGAGACCAGCTGAAGCTTGTCAGCTAATTTAGGCCTCTATAAGAACTCCCAGATTCATTAGGTGTTAGCTCATGCCTGGAACCAGACCTGTGTGGACTGTCTAGGGAGAGTGAACCCCTGTGCGGTGAGACAAAGCCTGTGTGGCTATTTGCTTGGACATTTAAAACCAGGGACTTAGGGACTAGGACAGCACTAGGCTGATCCCAGTTGTTAGTTAGGAAACCTGTATGTTTACTCAGAGGTCAAGTTGACCAGGATTTATTTTATTTATGTTTCTTTTGCTTTGCTGTGTTTTGTCACTGTAAATAGAAAATAAACCGCACCTTTTTGATTTTGAAAACCACAACCTCCGTTTGCTGGGCCTGTTTTTGTGTGGGGAGCCCATCCCGGGGGTCACACACACCCGCTGCCGAGCTAACCCCCTCACAGTTGGTGGAGAATGCAGGTAGTTTTTTTTAAGCCAGCATGGAGGAGATACTGAAACAGCTGGCTCTAGCAAATGCCAATCAACAGCAGACAAATGCAGGTTTGCAAAGGAGCCTTGCAGCCCAGCAGCAAGCTCATCAACAGAGCCTTGCAGCCCAGCAGCAAGCTCACCAACAGAGTCTGGAAGCTCAGCAACAAGCCCAGCAGCAATCTGAGGCCCGCTTCATAGACCTGTTACAGAAGCAAGAGCAGAGACTACAACAAATGGAAGCAGTAATGCAGCAAGGTCCGCAGACCAGTGAGGAAAGCCGTCCCACTAATACCGCGTCCTTTGGGGTGAGTCGTTTATTGACAAAAATGACTGGAGAGGATGATCCAGAGGTATTTTTGACCACATTTGAAAGGACCGCTGAAAGAGAAAAGTGGCCTGAGGAGCAGTGGGCTGGACTGGTGGCTCCTCTGTTAACTGGTGAATCGCAGAAAGCTTACTATGACCTAGAGCCTAACCAAGCAAAAGACTATGTGATGCTAAAAGCTGAAATTTTGGCAAGGCTGGGTGTCACCCAGGCTGTCCGGGCTCAGCGTGTGCATAACTGGACTTTCCAGCTTGGAAAACCCCCCAGGTCTCAAATGTATGATCTCATTCACCTGAGCAGAAAGTGGCTACAGCCAGAGACTTTGTCCGCACCAAAGATTGTGGAACGTGTTGTAATGGATCGGTTTTTGAGAGCTCTTCCTACTGCCATCCAAAAGTGGGTAAGCCATGGAGACCCAGAGACGGCCGATGGTCTTGTGGATCGTGTGGAGAAATACTTGGCTACAGAGAACCTGACGGCCTCTTCCAGAGACACTCGGACTTTCCACCCTAAGACCAGACCATCCCCAGGGGCGGATAAGAGGATTCCAAGGGGTGAGGGTGGAGAGAGTGAGAGGGTGGGAGCTCTACCCCAAGTTTGGCGAGAACAGCCTGGGAAATCAGCGGCTCAAGAGGCGGCAAGAAGGATCGTTTGCTACCGCTGCCGGCAAGCGGGACATATTGCAGCCAATTGCCCGGTGGTGGAGGAACCCATGCAGTGTGACTTTCTGACGGGCAGACGTCAGTCGCTGTGTGCGACAGTCGCATGCACTGCCATTCGAGGAACTGAGAAACATTTATGCAAAATGTGTGTTAATGGTAGAAATGTTGTGGTATTGCTGGATTCAGGTAGCCTTGTGACCCTGATAAAGGCTGAGTTAGTTAAAACAGAGGTCTTTGGGAATAGCAAGGTAGCTGTGATTTGTGTGCATGGGGACACCCGAGAGTATCCAGTGACTACAGTGTGTTTCAAGACCCCCAAAGGTACCCTCTCTCATCCAGTGGGCTTAGTATCTCAGTTACCGCATGACGCCATTGTGGGAAGGGATTTTCCGAAGTTCTGGGAACTGTGGGATGATCCTGAGCCCCCCACTGGTGCCCCTATGTACCAGGAATGTGATAGCCAGAACTCCCCTGAGAGTGGTGAGGACTCTCCGGAATTTCCCTTATCAGTATTGGCAGGGGAGACTCAAGAAACTGGAGAGGAGCCCACCTCCTCAGACGAAAACCTACCGTCTGTGGAGTTTTCTGATCTTGAGGTTCACAGGGAAAACTTTGCCACAGAACAGTTGAAAGACCCCGCCCTAATAAAGGCACGGGAAAACGTAGTGAAAATAGATGGCGAGTTAGTGAACCCAGATAATACCTGCACTTACCCATACTTCAGCGTAGAGAAGGACCTACTGTATCGGGTGGCAAAAAGGGCAGAAGAAACCGTTGAGCAGCTTGTGGTGCCCAAACCTTACAGGAAGTTGGTGTTGGAGTTGGCCCATGGGCACATTCTTGGAGGTCATCTGGGGACAGAGAAAACCAGAGAGAGGGTATTACAGAGATTATATTGGCCGGGGGTGATGAAGGACATAGAAAATTATTGTTCCTCCTGCCCTGTGTGTCAGAGGTCGGCCCCGATGCCACATTTCCGTAGCCCGCTGGTCCCTCTACCCATCATTGAGATCCCGTTTGAGAGGATCGCCATGGATTTGGTAGGGCCTATAATCAAGTCCGCTAGGGGGCACCAGTACATATTAGTTATAATGGACTATGCCACCCGTTATCCAGAAGCGATCCCTCTCCGAAATACCTCGGCCAAAACCATAGCCAAAGAGCTATCTCTTGTGTTTAGCCGGGTGGGTATTTGTAAAGAACTGCTTACGGACCAAGGTACACCCTTTATGTCCCGGGTTATGAAGGAGCTGTGTAAATTGTTCAAAGTGACGCAATTACGTACATCTGTGTATCACCCCCAAACCGATGGGCTGGTTGAAAGATTCAACAAAACCCTAAAACAAATGTTGAAGAAAGTGGTGGATAGAGATGGAAAGGATTGGGACTGTCTACTTCCTTATCTGATGTTTGCTATTAGGGAGGTGCCCCAATCCTCTACGGGATTCTCCCCCTTTGAGTTACTGTATGGGAGACACCCAAGAGGGCTGTTGGATATTGCCAAGGAAACTTGGGAAAGTGAGGGTTCTCCCCACAGGAGTGTGATTGAGCATGTCGCCCTGATGCAAGACCGAATTGCACAGGTAATGCCCATCGTGAAGGAACATTTGGCCCAAGCGCAGTTAGCACAGCAGAGAGTGTACAACCGTGGAGCCAAGACCCGTACCTTTTCCCTGGGGGATAGGATACTGGTACTTGTCCCTACGGTTGAAAGTAAATTCCTTGCCAAATGGCAAGGCCCCTATGAGATAATGGAAAAAGTGAGCGAAGTGAATTACAAGGTCAGACAACCAGGAAGGCGAAAGCCCGAACAGATCTATCACGTTAATCTGTTGAAAGCCTGGAGGGATAGAGAGTCCCTAGTCGCAGACACTTGGTCACCAGCTCAAACTGGTTGCGTGATTCCTGAGGTTGGAATAGCAGCCACCTTGTCACAACCCCAACAACAGGAGGTTAAGGAGTTTGTGCTTCGCAACAAGGAGGTATTCTCTGAGCTGCCGGGACAAACATCTGGGGTAGAGCATGACATCATTACCCCGCCCGGTGAAAGGGTGAAGTTAAAACCCTATCGGATCCCAGAGGCCCGACGGGAGGCAATACGGGAGGAAGTACAGAAAATGCTGAACTTAGGGGTGATAGAGGAGTCCCAAAGTGATTGGTCTAGTCCCATTGTGTTGGTGCCTAAACCGGATGGGAGCTGGCGATTTTGTAACGATTTTCGTCAGTTGAACAAAGTTACAAAATTTGACACCTACCCCATGCCACGTATTGATGAGTTGATCGACCGGCTGGGAACAGCCCGATACATGACGACTCTTGACCTCACAAAAGGGTATTGGCAAATCCCCCTGGCCAAGTCGGCCAAAGAGAAAACCGCATTTGTAACCCCAGACGGGGCGTTCCAATATAAAAGAATGCCGTTCGGGTTACAGAATGCGCCGGCCACATTCCAGCGGAAAATGGACCAGATGCTGAGGCCCCATCGGAAGTATGCTGCGGCTTACCTGGATGACGTAATTGTCCATAGCACAGATTGGGCCTCACATCTGCCAAAAGTGCAAGCAGTCCTGGACTCTGTTCGGGAAGCGGGGTTTACACGGCTAACCCCAAGAAGTGTACCATTGGGCAGGAGGAGGCCAAATATCTTGGGTACACCATTGGGAGGGGAGTAATAAAACCCCAACTCAACAAAGTCGAGGCCATCCAGAGTTGGCCACGTCCCAACAGCAAGAAGCAGGTACGAGCCTTTCTTGGAATCGCTGGGTATTATCGGCGATTCATTCCCCACTTTGCTTCTAAGGCTGTGCCCCTAACCAACCTGACGAAGGGGAAAGGGTCGGTCATGATTAAATGGACCCCCGAGGCTGAGGCAGCATTCCAATTCTTGAAACAAGCCTTATGTAGCCAGCCAGTGTTGTACTCACCCGACTTCTCTAAAGACTTTGTCGTACAAAGTGATGCGTCAGATGTGGGGTTAGGAGCAGTATTGTCCCAGGTCTGGAACGGGGAAGAGCACCCAGTCATTTACCTCAGCAGGAAGTTGAAGTCCCATGAGGTAAATTACGCCACCGTTGAAAAGGAGTGTTTAGCGGTGAAGTGGGCTCTAGATTCCCTTCGGTACTACCTGCTAGGTAGGCACTTTGACATGGTTACGGATCACGCTCCGTTAAAGTGGATGGCTCAAAACAAGGAAACAAATAGAAGAGTGAATAGGTGGTTCCTGGCCCTCCAGGAATTCAACTTCACAGTAAAGCATCGCCCTGGCGTTCAAATGGGGAATGTGGATGCTTTGGCTCGAGTACATGAATGCCTGATTGCTGGTGTTCCAACCCCGAGGTTAAAACAAGAGGGGGGGGTATGTGACAGCAGGAAGGTAAAGTCACCTGGTTGCATCCAGGGGGGTAGATATATTTCGCCCAGATTCAGGCTTTACGCCGACTTATACAACTAGGTGGAGAGTTGTATAAGCCCAGCTGAGGCTAGTGGGCTCATGGATGACTCATACCTCTAGGGAGAGTGTGGGGCGTCGTGCAGACAGGGAGTTGATGAGACCAGCTGAAGCTTGTCAGCTAATTTAGGCCTCTATAAGAACTCCCAGATTCATTAGGTGTTAGCTCATGCCTGGAACCAGACCTGTGTGGACTGTCTAGGGAGAGTGAACCCCTGTGCGGTGAGACAAAGCCTGTGTGGCTATTTGCTTGGACATTTAAAACCAGGGACTTAGGGACTAGGACAGCACTAGGCTGATCCCAGTTGTTAGTTAGGAAACCTGTATGTTTACTCAGAGGTCAAGTTGACCAGGATTTATTTTATTTATGTTTCTTTTGCTTTGCTGTGTTTTGTCACTGTAAATAGAAAATAAACCGCACCTTTTTGATTTTGAAAACCACAACCTCCGTTTGCTGGGCCTGTTTTTGTGTGGGGAGCCCATCCCGGGGGTCACACACACCCGCTGCCGAGCTAACCCCCTCACAGTTGGTGGAGAATGCAGGTAGTTTTTTTTAAGCCAGCATGGAGGAGATACTGAAACAGCTGGCTCTAGCAAATGCCAATCAACAGCAGACAAATGCAGGTTTGCAAAGGAGCCTTGCAGCCCAGCAGCAAGCTCATCAACAGAGCCTTGCAGCCCAGCAGCAAGCTCACCAACAGAGTCTGGAAGCTCAGCAACAAGCCCAGCAGCAATCTGAGGCCCGCTTCATAGACCTGTTACAGAAGCAAGAGCAGAGACTACAACAAATGGAAGCAGTAATGCAGCAACGTCCGCAGACCAGTGAGGAAAGCCGTCCCACTAATACCGCGTCCTTTGGGGTGAGTCGTTTATTGACAAAAATGACTGGAGAGGATGATCCAGAGGTATTTTTGACCACATTTGAAAGGACCGCTGAAAGAGAAAAGTGGCCTGAGGAGCAGTGGGCTGGACTGGTGGCTCCTCTGTTAACTGGTGAATCGCAGAAAGCTTACTATGACCTAGAGCCTAACCAAGCAAAAGACTATGTGATGCTAAAAGCTGAAATTTTGGCAAGGCTGGGTGTCACCCAGGCTGTCCGGGCTCAGCGTGTGCATAACTGGAATTTCCAGCTTGGAAAACCCCCCAGGTCTCAAATGTATGATCTCATTCACCTGAGCAGAAAGTGGCTACAGCCAGAGACTTTGTCCGCACCAAAGATTGTGGAACGTGTTGTAATGGATCGGTTTTTGAGAGCTCTTCCTACTGCCATCCAAAAGTGGGTAAGCCATGGAGACCCAGAGACGGCCGATGGTCTTGTGGATCGTGTGGAGAAATACTTGGCTACAGAGAACCTGACGGCCTCTTCCAGAGACACTCGGACTTTCCACCCTAAGACCAGACCATCCCCAGGGGCGGATAAGAGGATTCCAAGGGGTGAGGGTGGAGAGAGTGAGAGGGTGGGAGCTCTACCCCAAGTTTGGCGAGAACAGCCTGGGAAATCAGCGGCTCAAGAGGCGGCAAGAAGGATCGTTTGCTACCGCTGCCGGCAAGCGGGACATATTGCAGCCAATTGCCCGGTGGTGGAGGAACCCATGCAGTGTGACTTTCTGACGGGCAGACGTCAGTCGCTGTGTGCGACAGTCGCATGCACTGCCATTCGAGGAACTGAGAAACATTTATGCAAAATGTGTGTTAATGGTAGAAATGTTGTGGTATTGCTGGATTCAGGTAGCCTTGTGACCCTGATAAAGGCTGAGTTAGTTAAAACAGAGGTCTTTGGGAATAGCAAGGTAGCTGTGATTTGTGTGCATGGGGACACCCGAGAGTATCCAGTGACTACAGTGTGTTTCAAGACCCCCAAAGGTACCCTCTCTCATCCAGTGGGCTTAGTATCTCAGTTACCGCATGACGCCATTGTGGGAAGGGATTTTCTGAAGTTCTGGGAACTGTGGGATGATCCTGAGCCCCCCACTGGTGCCCCTATGTACCAGGAATGTGATAGCCAGAACTCCCCTGAGAGTGGTGAGGACTCTCCGGAATTTCCCTTATCAGTATTGGCAGGGGAGACTCAAGAAACTGGAGAGGAGCCCACCTCCTCAGACGAAAACCTACCGTCTGTGGAGTTTTCTGATCTTGAGGTTCACAGGGAAAACTTTGCCACAGAACAGTTGAAAGACCCCGCCCTAATAAAGGCACGGGAAAACGTAGTGAAAATAGATGGCGAGTTAGTGAACCCAGATAATACCTGCACTTACCCATACTTCAGCGTAGAGAAGGACCTACTGTATCGGGTGGCAAAAAGGGCAGAAGAAACCGTTGAGCAGCTTGTGGTGCCCAAACCTTACAGGAAGTTGGTGTTGGAGTTGGCCCATGGGCACATTCTTGGAGGTCATCTGGGGACAGAGAAAACCCGAGAGAGGGTATTACAGAGATTCTATTGGCCGGGGGTGATGAAGGACATAGAAAATTATTGTTCCTCCTGCCCTGTGTGTCAGAGGTCGGCCCCGATGCCACATTTCCGTAGCCCGCTGGTCCCTCTACCCATCATTGAGGTCCCGTTTGAGAGGATCGCCATGGATTTGGTAGGGCCTATAATCAAGTCCGCTAGGGGGCACCAGTACATATTAGTTATAATGGACTATGCCACCCGTTATCCAGAAGCGATCCCTCTCCGAAATACCTCGGCCAAAACCATAGCCAAAGAGCTATCTCTTGTGTTTAGCCGGGTGGGTATTTGTAAAGAACTGCTTACGGACCAAGGTACACCCTTTATGTCCCGGGTTATGAAGGAGCTGTGTAAATTGTTCAAAGTGACGCAATTACGTACATCTGTGTATCACCCCCAAACCGATGGGCTGGTTGAAAGATTCAACAAAACCCTAAAACAAATGTTGAAGAAAGTGGTGGATAGAGATGGAAAGGATTGGGACTGTCTACTTCCTTATCTGATGTTTGCTATTAGGGAGGTGCCCCAATCCTCTACGGGATTCTCCCCCTTTGAGTTACTGTATGGGAGACACCCAAGAGGGCTGTTGGATATTGCCAAGGAAACTTGGGAAAGTGAGAGTTCTCCCCACAGGAGTGTGATTGAGCATGTCGCCCTGATGCAAGACCGAATTGCACAGGTAATGCCCATCGTGAAGGAACATTTGGCCCAAGCGCAGTTAGCACAGCAGAGAGTGTACAACCGTGGAGCCAAGACCCGTACCTTTTCCCCGGGGGATAGGATACTGGTACTTGTCCCTACGGTTGAAAGTAAATTCCTTGCCAAATGGCAAGGCCCCTATGAGATAATGGAAAAAGTGAGCGAAGTGAATTACAAGGTCAGACAACCAGGAAGGCGAAAGCCCGAACAGATCTATCACGTTAATCTGTTGAAAGCCTGGAGGGATAGAGAGTCCCTAGTCGCAGACACTTGGTCACCAGCTCAAACTGGTTGCGTGATTCCTGAGGTTGGAATAGCAGCCACCTTGTCACAACCCCAACAACAGGAGGTTAAGGAGTTTGTGCTTCGCAACAAGGAGGTATTCTCTGAGCTGCCGGGACAAACATCTGGGGTAGAGCATGACATCATTACCCCGCCCGGTGAAAGGGTGAAGTTAAAACCCTATCGGATCCCAGAGGCCCGACGGGAGGCAATACGGGAGGAAGTACAGAAAATGCTGAACTTAGGGGTGATAGAGGAGTCCCAAAGTGATTGGTCTAGTCCCATTGTGTTGGTGCCTAAACCGGATGGGAGCTGGCGATTTTGTAACGATTTTCGTCAGTTGAACAAAGTTACAAAATTTGACACCTACCCCATGCCACGTATTGATGAGTTGATCGACCGGCTGGGAACAGCCCGATACATGACGACTCTTGACCTCACAAAAGGGTATTGGCAAATCCCCCTGGCCAAGTCGGCCAAAGAGAAAACCGCATTTGTAACCCCAGACGGGGCGTTCCAATATAAAAGAATGCCGTTCGGGTTACAGAATGCGCCGGCCACATTCCAGCGGAAAATGGACCAGATGCTGAGGCCCCATCGGAAGTATGCTGCGGCTTACCTGGATGACGTAATTGTCCATAGCACAGATTGGGCCTCACATCTGCCAAAAGTGCAAGCAGTCCTGGACTCTGTTCGGGAAGCGGGGTTTACGGCTAACCCCAAGAAGTGTACCATTGGGCAGGAGGAGGCCAAATATCTTGGGTACACCATTGGGAGGGGAGTAATAAAACCCCAACTCAACAAAGTCGAGGCCATCCAGAGTTGGCCACGTCCCAACAGCAAGAAGCAGGTACGAGCCTTTCTTGGAATCGCTGGGTATTATCGGCGATTCATTCCCCACTTTGCTTCTAAGGCTGTGCCCCTAACCAACCTGACGAAGGGGAAAGGGTCGGTCATGATTAAATGGACCCCCGAGGCTGAGGCAGCATTCCAATTCTTGAAACAAGCCTTATGTAGCCAGCCAGTGTTGTACTCACCCGACTTCTCTAAAGACTTTGTCGTACAAAGTGATGCGTCAGATGTGGGGTTAGGAGCAGTATTGTCCCAGGTCTGGAACGGGGAAGAGCACCCAGTCATTTACCTCAGCAGGAAGTTGAAGTCCCATGAGGTAAATTACGCCACCGTTGAAAAGGAGTGTTTAGCGGTGAAGTGGGCTCTAGATTCCCTTCGGTACTACCTGCTAGGTAGGCACTTTGACATGGTTACGGATCACGCTCCGTTAAAGTGGATGGCTCAAAACAAGGAAACAAATAGAAGAGTGAATAGGTGGTTCCTGGCCCTCCAGGAATTCAACTTCACAGTAAAGCATCGCCCTGGCGTTCAAATGGGGAATGTGGATGCTTTGGCTCGAGTACATGAATGCCTGATTGCTGGTGTTCCAACCCCGAGGTTAAAACAAGAGGGGGGGGTATGTGACAGCAGGAAGGTAAAGTCACCTGGTTGCATCCAGGGGGGTAGATATATTTCGCCCAGATTCAGGCTTTACGCCGACTTATACAACTAGGTGGAGAGTTGTATAAGCCCAGCTGAGGCTAGTGGGCTCATGGATGACTCATACCTCTAGGGAGAGTGTGGGGCGTCGTGCAGACAGGGAGTTGATGAGACCAGCTGAAGCTTGTCAGCTAATTTAGGCCTCTATAAGAACTCCCAGATTCATTAGGTGTTAGCTCATGCCTGGAACCAGACCTGTGTGGACTGTCTAGGGAGAGTGAACCCCTGTGCGGTGAGACAAAGCCTGTGTGGCTATTTGCTTGGACATTTAAAACCAGGGACTTAGGGACTAGGACAGCACTAGGCTGATCCCAGTTGTTAGTTAGGAAACCTGTATGTTTACTCAGAGGTCAAGTTGACCAGGATTTATTTTATTTATGTTTCTTTTGCTTTGCTGTGTTTTGTCACTGTAAATAGAAAATAAACCGCACCTTTTTGATTTTGAAAACCACAACCTCCGTTTGCTGGGCCTGTTTTTGTGTGGGGAGCCCATCCCGGGGGTCACACACACCCGCTGCCGAGCTAACCCCCTCACAGTTGGTGGAGAATGCAGGTAGTTTTTTTTAAGCCAGCATGGAGGAGATACTGAAACAGCTGGCTCTAGCAAATGCCAATCAACAGCAGACAAATGCAGGTTTGCAAAGGAGCCTTGCAGCCCAGCAGCAAGCTCATCAACAGAGCCTTGCAGCCCAGCAGCAAGCTCACCAACAGAGTCTGGAAGCTCAGCAACAAGCCCAGCAGCAATCTGAGGCCCGCTTCATAGACCTGTTACAGAAGCAAGAGCAGAGACTACAACAAATGGAAGCAGTAATGCAGCAACGTCCGCAGACCAGTGAGGAAAGCCGTCCCACTAATACCGCGTCCTTTGGGGTGAGTCGTTTATTGACAAAAATGACTGGAGAGGATGATCCAGAGGTATTTTTGACCACATTTGAAAGGACCGCTGAAAGAGAAAAGTGGCCTGAGGAGCAGTGGGCTGGACTGGTGGCTCCTCTGTTAACTGGTGAATCGCAGAAAGCTTACTATGACCTAGAGCCTAACCAAGCAAAAGACTATGTGATGCTAAAAGCTGAAATTTTGGCAAGGCTGGGTGTCACCCAGGCTGTCCGGGCTCAGCGTGTGCATAACTGGAATTTCCAGCTTGGAAAACCCCCCAGGTCTCAAATGTATGATCTCATTCACCTGAGCAGAAAGTGGCTACAGCCAGAGACTTTGTCCGCACCAAAGATTGTGGAACGTGTTGTAATGGATCGGTTTTTGAGAGCTCTTCCTACTGCCATCCAAAAGTGGGTAAGCCATGGAGACCCAGAGACGGCCGATGGTCTTGTGGATCGTGTGGAGAAATACTTGGCTACAGAGAACCTGACGGCCTCTTCCAGAGACACTCGGACTTTCCACCCTAAGACCAGACCATCCCCAGGGGCGGATAAGAGGATTCCAAGGGGTGAGGGTGGAGAGAGTGAGAGGGTGGGAGCTCTACCCCAAGTTTGGCGAGAACAGCCTGGGAAATCAGCGGCTCAAGAGGCGGCAAGAAGGATCGTTTGCTACCGCTGCCGGCAAGCGGGACATATTGCAGCCAATTGCCCGGTGGTGGAGGAACCCATGCAGTGTGACTTTCTGACGGGCAGACGTCAGTCGCTGTGTGCGACAGTCGCATGCACTGCCATTCGAGGAACTGAGAAACATTTATGCAAAATGTGTGTTAATGGTAGAAATGTTGTGGTATTGCTGGATTCAGGTAGCCTTGTGACCCTGATAAAGGCTGAGTTAGTTAAAACAGAGGTCTTTGGGAATAGCAAGGTAGCTGTGATTTGTGTGCATGGGGACACCCGAGAGTATCCAGTGACTACAGTGTGTTTCAAGACCCCCAAAGGTACCCTCTCTCATCCAGTGGGCTTAGTATCTCAGTTACCGCATGACGCCATTGTGGGAAGGGATTTTCTGAAGTTCTGGGAACTGTGGGATGATCCTGAGCCCCCCACTGGTGCCCCTATGTACCAGGAATGTGATAGCCAGAACTCCCCTGAGAGTGGTGAGGACTCTCCGGAATTTCCCTTATCAGTATTGGCAGGGGAGACTCAAGAAACTGGAGAGGAGCCCACCTCCTCAGACGAAAACCTACCGTCTGTGGAGTTTTCTGATCTTGAGGTTCACAGGGAAAACTTTGCCACAGAACAGTTGAAAGACCCCGCCCTAATAAAGGCACGGGAAAACGTAGTGAAAATAGATGGCGAGTTAGTGAACCCAGATAATACCTGCACTTACCCATACTTCAGCGTAGAGAAGGACCTACTGTATCGGGTGGCAAAAAGGGCAGAAGAAACCGTTGAGCAGCTTGTGGTGCCCAAACCTTACAGGAAGTTGGTGTTGGAGTTGGCCCATGGGCACATTCTTGGAGGTCATCTGGGGACAGAGAAAACCCGAGAGAGGGTATTACAGAGATTATATTGGCCGGGGGTGATGAAGGACATAGAAAATTATTGTTCCTCCTGCCCTGTGTGTCAGAGGTCGGCCCCGATGCCACATTTCCGTAGCCCGCTGGTCCCTCTACCCATCATTGAGGTCCCGTTTGAGAGGATCGCCATGGATTTGGTAGGGCCTATAATCAAGTCCGCTAGGGGGCACCAGTACATATTAGTTATAATGGACTATGCCACCCGTTATCCAGAAGCGATCCCTCTCCGAAATACCTCGGCCAAAACCATAGCCAAAGAGCTATCTCTTGTGTTTAGCCGGGTGGGTATTTGTAAAGAACTGCTTACGGACCAAGGTACACCCTTTATGTCCCGGGTTATGAAGGAGCTGTGTAAATTGTTCAAAGTGACGCAATTACGTACATCTGTGTATCACCCCCAAACCGATGGGCTGGTTGAAAGATTCAACAAAACCCTAAAACAAATGTTGAAGAAAGTGGTGGATAGAGATGGAAAGGATTGGGACTGTCTACTTCCTTATCTGATGTTTGCTATTAGGGAGGTGCCCCAATCCTCTACGGGATTCTCCCCCTTTGAGTTACTGTATGGGAGACACCCAAGAGGGCTGTTGGATATTGCCAAGGAAACTTGGGAAAGTGAGAGTTCTCCCCACAGGAGTGTGATTGAGCATGTCGCCCTGATGCAAGACCGAATTGCACAGGTAATGCCCATCGTGAAGGAACATTTGGCCCAAGCGCAGTTAGCACAGCAGAGAGTGTACAACCGTGGAGCCAAGACCCGTACCTTTTCCCCGGGGGATAGGATACTGGTACTTGTCCCTACGGTTGAAAGTAAATTCCTTGCCAAATGGCAAGGCCCCTATGAGATAATGGAAAAAGTGAGCGAAGTGAATTACAAGGTCAGACAACCAGGAAGGCGAAAGCCCGAACAGATCTATCACGTTAATCTGTTGAAAGCCTGGAGGGATAGAGAGTCCCTAGTCGCAGACACTTGGTCACCAGCTCAAACTGGTTGCGTGATTCCTGAGGTTGGAATAGCAGCCACCTTGTCACAACCCCAACAACAGGAGGTTAAGGAGTTTGTGCTTCGCAACAAGGAGGTATTCTCTGAGCTGCCGGGACAAACATCTGGGGTAGAGCATGACATCATTACCCCGCCCGGTGAAAGGGTGAAGTTAAAACCCTATCGGATCCCAGAGGCCCGACGGGAGGCAATACGGGAGGAAGTACAGAAAATGCTGAACTTAGGGGTGATAGAGGAGTCCCAAAGTGATTGGTCTAGTCCCATTGTGTTGGTGCCTAAACCGGATGGGAGCTGGCGATTTTGTAACGATTTTCGTCAGTTGAACAAAGTTACAAAATTTGACACCTACCCCATGCCACGTATTGATGAGTTGATCGACCGGCTGGGAACAGCCCGATACATGACGACTCTTGACCTCACAAAAGGGTATTGGCAAATCCCCCTGGCCAAGTCGGCCAAAGAGAAAACCGCATTTGTAACCCCAGACGGGGCGTTCCAATATAAAAGAATGCCGTTCGGGTTACAGAATGCGCCGGCCACATTCCAGCGGAAAATGGACCAGATGCTGAGGCCCCATCGGAAGTATGCTGCGGCTTACCTGGATGACGTAATTGTCCATAGCACAGATTGGGCCTCACATCTGCCAAAAGTGCAAGCAGTCCTGGACTCTGTTCGGGAAGCGGGGTTTACGGCTAACCCCAAGAAGTGTACCATTGGGCAGGAGGAGGCCAAATATCTTGGGTACACCATTGGGAGGGGAGTAATAAAACCCCAACTCAACAAAGTCGAGGCCATCCAGAGTTGGCCACGTCCCAACAGCAAGAAGCAGGTACGAGCCTTTCTTGGAATCGCTGGGTATTATCGGCGATTCATTCCCCACTTTGCTTCTAAGGCTGTGCCCCTAACCAACCTGACGAAGGGGAAAGGGTCGGTCATGATTAAATGGACCCCCGAGGCTGAGGCAGCATTCCAATTCTTGAAACAAGCCTTATGTAGCCAGCCAGTGTTGTACTCACCCGACTTCTCTAAAGACTTTGTCGTACAAAGTGATGCGTCAGATGTGGGGTTAGGAGCAGTATTGTCCCAGGTCTGGAACGGGGAAGAGCACCCAGTCATTTACCTCAGCAGGAAGTTGAAGTCCCATGAGGTAAATTACGCCACCGTTGAAAAGGAGTGTTTAGCGGTGAAGTGGGCTCTAGATTCCCTTCGGTACTACCTGCTAGGTAGGCACTTTGACATGGTTACGGATCACGCTCCGTTAAAGTGGATGGCTCAAAACAAGGAAACAAATAGAAGAGTGAATAGGTGGTTCCTGGCCCTCCAGGAATTCAACTTCACAGTAAAGCATCGCCCTGGCGTTCAAATGGGGAATGTGGATGCTTTGCCTCGAGTACATGAATGCCTGATTGCTGGTGTTCCAACCCCGAGGTTAAAACAAGAGGGGGGGGGTATGTGACAGCAGGAAGGTAAAGTCACCTGGTTGCATCCAGGGGGGTAGATATATTTCGCCCAGATTCAGGCTTTACGCCGACTTATACAACTAGGTGGAGAGTTGTATAAGCCCAGCTGAGGCTAGTGGGCTCATGGATGACTCATACCTCTAGGGAGAGTGTGGGGCGTCGTGCAGACAGGGAGTTGATGAGACCAGCTGAAGCTTGTCAGCTCATTTAGGCCTCTATAAGAACTCCCAGATTCATTAGGTGTTAGCTCATGCCTGGAACCAGACCTGTGTGGACTGTCTAGGGAGAGTGAACCCCTGTGCGGTGAGACAAAGCCTGTGTGGCTATTTGCTTGGACATTTAAAACCAGGGACTTAGGGACTAGGACAGCACTAGGCTGATCCCAGTTGTTAGTTAGGAAACCTGTATGTTTACTCAGAGGTCAAGTTGACCAGGATTTATTTTATTTATGTTTCTTTTGCTTTGCTGTGTTTTGTCACTGTAAATAGAAAATAAACCGCACCTTTTTGATTTTGAAAACCACAACCTCCGTTTGCTGGGCCTGTTTTTGTGTGGGGAGCCCATCCCGGGGGTCACACACACCCGCTGCCGAGCTAACCCCCTCACACAGGGCACATGTATTCTGCATTGTAAGCTACAGACAATACCACCTTTTGACTGCATAAATACCACAACCTATTCATCTGTTGTATCCTGTCATCTGCTGTAAACCGATGTTCAGAATTAAAGCACTTCTGTGGATGGAATCAGTATTTGGTGAGTTCAAGCTATCTGATGAGGATTGTCCGCAGTGATTATATCTGCTTATACAGGCCAGGCATAGAGGTCTCAAAAGGGATTAATCGCTTCACAACAATCAAAGTCAGAATAGTCAAAAGATGTATAAAATTCCTACAGCCTGCTGTGTATATGTGTGTGCCTGATCTGCAATCAAGCTCAGTGCCATCCGCCATCTTGTAAAAGCACATGGTCACACAAGCTTACTGCACCTCATGTGAATGTTAGAAACTGGTTCTCTACATTGAACTGTGTTAACCCACCTGTCTAAGCTGCTGCTCATCTTTTTAAAGAGACAGTACCATTTTTTGCAAAAAATGTGAAAAATGTCTAGACAAGACTCTGAGCACCTTTTTGTGGCTGAACCAACGCAGATTCATCATGCCTCTGAACCCGCAGACGTACAGGGAGCAGATTCTGCAGATATTGTCGAGTGTAAGACCCAAACGTACAATAAAACCGACACAGAAACTCAGAAAAACTATGAAACCACTAGGAATGATTCTCCAGCAATCTGTCAGACTTATGGGACAGAACTTCACACTGCATGTTAGTTTTGTCACACTTTAATGATCAACCAGCTGAACTAAGAGACTCTATAGATCGCTTATCTGTCGCGTATGAACGCTACCAGCGGCTGTTTGAAAAATACACAGCTTTCTTGCAGGACTGTAATATAGAGGACTCTTCAGCAGAACTGACCAGGGCTGATGCACTAAACCAACAAAGGAATCTCTTAGTGCAAAAAGCTCAGTATAAGGCAGAACTCCACATTGCTCAACTGCAGGAGACCAGATCTCACAGATCCACATCAACCAAACACACTGCACGTTCTTCTTGCTGACAACAAGGTGACTTCTTCCAGTGACAAGCCGCAGCTCAAGCCACAGCCAGCACAAATCTTAGGGATTATACCACAGTCAAACGCTCTTTCAACATAATTTTATCCTGGTAAACCTCACCCATCTTCACCAAAGAACTTTCACACTGAGGGGTTCCACAAGTTACTTTGGCACCAAAGAGTGAGAGATCAGACCTGAATGACTTTGCCAGATATATGGTACGCCGTGAGCTCATTAACACTACCCTCTCAAGGTTTGGCGACTGTCCAGAGAGCTACAGGGCCTGGAGATCAACCTTCAAAGCTGCCATTGCTGATCTCAACCTTACTACCAAGGAGGAACTTGATTTGCTCATAAAGTGGCTGGGGCCAGAATCTGCAGATCGTGTTAAAAGACTGAGAACAGTGCATGTTGACCACCCAGATGTAGGTCTTGTTGCTGCATGGGCAAGACTTGAGCAAGCCTATGGTAGCTCTGAAGCCATAGAAAGCGCTCTATTCAAGAGACTGCAAAACTTCCCAAAAATAGGGAACAAAGACTATTGCAAGCTCCAAGATCTGAGTGACCTTCTCTTGGAGCTGGAGTTGGCAAAGACAAACCCACGTCTACCTGGACTAAGCTTTCTGGACACTGCTCATGGTGTCAATCCAGTGGTGTCTAAACTGCCATATGGCCTGCAAGAGAAATGGACACAACAGGGCTCAAGGTACAAAAGAGACTATAATGTATGTTTTCCTCCATTCGCATATTTTTGCAGGTTCATCAGTGATCAAGCCTGGACGAGAAACGATCCCAGCTTCAGCTTCAGTGAACCCAACTTGCCTGCTTCATCATCATCTTCATCAAGGTATGATAACACAGCAGCTAAACGTAAAGACTTTAATAGAGCAATATCTGTTAAAAGGACAGACATCACACCTCCGGTATCCTCTCCTGCTCACCAGAGAGATTCGGGTGACAGAGATATAGACCCTAATCGTCAGTGCCCTATTCACAAGAAGCCTCACCCCCTAAAGAAATTGTGTGGGCTTAGGGCAAAGACGTTACAAGAGCACAGGGGGATTCTTCAGAAACTTGGAATATGCTACAGGTACTGTGCTTGTTATGGACATTTTTCTAAAGATTGTAAATTTGTCATCAAGTGCACAGAATGCAGTAGCGACAGTGTTACAGCAGGGGTGTCCAAATTTTTTCAAAGAGGGCCAGATTTGATGAAGTGAACATGCGTGAGGGCCGACCATTTTGCCTGATATTCTTTGAACCATTAAAATTCGGTCTAAGTATGTTCGTCCGAGCACTAATACACTGCTCAACAAGAATTCTCTTGCCTTTGTCGCACTTGTTTCCGACACACAGACGAATGCTCTGCTCTTTAGGGGTACAGTTAATTCTTAATGGTACCCCGCACATTGGAAAACATGGGGTGCTTTTGATGCAGTGCAATATAAAAAAAAAAAAAAGGTCGGGGACTTTTTTCCATGCATTTTTGTGGGTAGGGAAGTCCATTAAAATTAATGGGCTGCCCTGCATGCAGCCACGCAGATGTGAACCAAGGGCTTGTTCACATGTCAGGTTGGAGGGGCAGTAAAACCACCTGGTTAAGCTGTTTTTACCACCCCAACTTCTCCTCCTCCAGGGAGCCCCCCATACAGCAAGGTCCCCAGAGAGTCCCCCCATACATCATGGTTCCCAGAGCCCCCCCATACATCATGGTTCCCAGAGCCCCCCCATACATTAGGGTTCCCAGAGAACCCCCCCATACATCATGGTTACCAAACCCCCCCATACATCAGGGTCCCCAGAGAGCCCCCATACATCAGTGTCCCCAGAGAGCCCCCCCATACATCATGGTTCCCAGAGCCCCCCAATACATCAGGGTCCTCAGAGAGCCCCCCAATACATCAGGGTCCCCAGAGAGCCCCCCATACAACAGAGTCCCCAGAGAGCTCCTCATACATCAGGGTCCCCAGAGAGCCCCCCATATATCAGGGTTCCCAGAGAGCCCCCATACATCAGGGTCCCCAGAGAGCCCCCCATACATCAGGGTCCCCAGAGAGCCCCCCATACATCAGGGTTCCCAGAGAGCACCCCACACATCAGGGTTCCCAGAGAGCCCCCCATACATCAGGGTTCCCAGAGAGCCCCCCATACATCAGGGTTCCCAGAGAGCCCCCCATACATCAGGGTTCCCAGAGAGCCCCCCATACATCAGGGTTCACAGAGAGCCCGCCCCATACATCAGGGTTCAGAGAGCCCCCCCATACATCAGGATTAACAGAGAGTCCCCCCCCCCATATATCAGAGTTCACAGAGAGTCCCCCTTATACATCAGGGTTCACAGAGAGCCCCCCATATATCAGGGTTCACAGAGAGCCCCCCATACATCAGGGTCCCCAGAGAGCCCCCCATACATCAGGGTTCCCAGAGAGCCCCTCATACATCAGATTCCCCAGAGCCCCCCCATACATCAGGGTCCCCAGAGAGCCCCCCCATACATCAGGGTCCCCAGAGAGCCCCCCCCATATATCAGGGTCCACAGAGAGCCCCCCCATACATCAGGGTCCCCAGAGAGCCCCCCCATACATCAGGGTCCACAGAGAGCCCCCCCATACATCAGGGTTCACAGAGAGCCCCCCATACATCAGGGTTCCCAGAGAGCCCCCCATACATCAGGGTTCCCAGAGAGCCCCCCATACATCAGGGTTCCCAGAGAGCCCCCCATACATCAGGGTTCAGAGAGCCCCCCCATACATCAGGATTAACAGAGAGTCCCCCCCCCATATATCAGAGTTCACAGAGAGTCCCCCTTATACATCAGGGTTCACAGAGAGACCCCCATATATCAGGGTTCACAGAGAGCCCCCCATACATCAGGGTCCCCAGAGAGCCCCCCATACATCAGGGTTCCCAGAGAGCCCCTCATACATCAGATTCCCCAGAGCCCCCCCATACATCAGGGTCCCCAGAGAGCCCCCCCATACATCAGGGTCCCCAGAGAGCCCCCCCCATATATCAGGGTCCACAGAGAGCCCCCCCATACATCAGGGTCCCCAGAGAGCCCCCCCCATACATCAGGGTCCACAGAGAGCCCCCCCATACATCAGGGTTCACAGAGAGCCCCCCATACATCAGGGTCCCCAGAGAGCCCCCCCATAGCACGGTACCTTGATTCCTCATTCAGCCGGGTACTGCACTGTAGGGGGAAGCAGAGGGCACAGCACATTCCCCTGCACTGTTTACTTTCACTTTTGAGGCTGACGGTTCTCTCAGTGCGGATGTATAGTTCATCAGGGGGTTGGGCTCATCTGACAGCCCTTCTCTCCCCTGATCCCACGGCACACTAGTTGAGAAAGGCTGGTTTAGATAACCAGGCCGGCGGGCTGTTCAAAACCAGCCCGCGGGCCGCGATTGCCCTGCGGGCTGGACTTTGGACATGCCTGTGTTACAGCCATGCATCCAGGCCCACCCTCAGACAATTCACAGCAGCCTCCTACCTCCAGCCCTGTCTCAAATCATGGCTGGGAACAACAAGGTCATGCTCCAGCCACAGCTAATGTTTCCTCTTCATGCACAGAAGTCTATGGAGAAGGCTTAGATCACAAATGCTGTGCTAAGATATGCCTAGTCAAGATATACCCAAAGGGCCAACCTGAGGAAGCTATTAGGATGTATGCCATAATAGATGAACAAAGCAACAGATCCCTGGTTAAGCCTAAATTCTTTGAGATCTTTGGTATAGAGGGACACAGGGCCATCTTTTCCATTGGGCACGCTGGGCAGTTGCCCGGGAGCCACACTTGCCTGGGGGGCCTATAATGCTCTTAAGATGACACTGGAGGGACATGCATCATTGTATACTCTCAGAACCTGTTCTGGTCGTGAAGAGACTTTCGGCAGAAGGGCCGATGGGTTCATGGTCTCTCATATCAGTAAAGAAGAGGGCATACCCCTACCAACGTTAGTTGAGTGTGACCAGATACCAGACGAAAGGGAAGAAATTCCTACTCCAGAGGCTGCATATCACCATCCTCATTTATCACGCACTGTAGTTTCACGTGAGTAATCATAGGTATGGCCAGCAATTCGTTAGACTATAATGGTCATTTATCCCTTTCCCCTTTTAGAACATAGATGCACGGCTCCTGATGAGTGGTTACAGTCTACGAAACGCGTCAAGACTACCGTGATGCATCAAGTATATACTAATTCCATTCTAATGGTTTTACTAATGGTTTTACCAATTCACATTTTTATCTGATTACATTACGCTTGAAATCCAGTATATATATTTTTCACTGCTACGTGTCATGAGAACAATTGATTTTTCCATGCAATTTGTTAACTGTATTATGCATGTTATGCTGTATTGTGGTATGCCTATTATGGTGTATTATTAAACATATTGATGTTTTTACCTGTACAAATTGTTCTGGTCTCTCCACACCTCATTCAAAGTCCCAAACCTTCCCCCCTTATAATGTTGCTTGCAGCACAGGGATGGAGGCGTAAACCTTTCTTTGTGTCTCATTTAAAGTCCCAAATTCTTCCCCCATCTTTCTTATGGACTTAAATCTTTGCCAACAGATGAAGAAGCCATAGACCTGCTCCGAAGGACACAAGGTATGCTTTCTGAGGCTAACCTCAGAATACACAAGATTGCCTCAAATAGTGTTGCTGTTATGAAAGCCTTTCAACCTGGGGATCATGCCACAGGGTTTAAAGACTTAAGCCCCATACACACTATCAGTTTTCCTGCAGGTTTTTTTCTTCAGGTTTACCAAAACCATGTAGTGCAAGGGCCTGCCTGATTGCATACAAATTGAAGCTCTTAAGGTTTGACCTCATATTAGATGGTTTTGGTAAACCTGAAGACAAAAACCTGCAGGAAAACTGATAGTGTGTATGGGGCTTCAAATCTGGGAATGGACATTCCACATGTACAGAGAAGTCTGGGCCTACGGTGGGACTTTTTAGAAGATACCTTTTGGCTTTCAAGTCAGCTCTGCAGACAAGCCATTTACCAAACGTGGTGTTCTGTCAATGGTGAACAGCCTACACCATCCATTGGGATTCGTAGCTCCTATCACCATACAAGGTAAATCCTTACTTAGACAGCTCTCAGAGACTATTAAAGATTGGGATGCTCCACTACCAATAGACCAGCTTTCAAAGTGGGAGTCCTGGAAACAATCTCTACATGCCTTAGATGGAATCCGTATACCACGCTGCTACACGCCTGCCTCTCTTGCTACAAGTCAAAGGAAAGAGCTTCACATCTTCTCAGATGCATCTACTGAGGCCATAGCAGCTGTCGCCTACCTCAAGGTAAGAGACTCTTCTAATCAAGCCCACATAGGGTTTCTGTTTGGGAAAGCTAAGTTAGCACCTAAGCCTGAACACACGATTCCCAGGCTTGAACTTTGTGGGACTGTGCTAGCTGTTGAAATAGCAGATTTCATACTGCGTGAGCTAGACATTCAGATAGATGACATCAAATTCTACACAGACAGCAAAGTAGAGAGGCACAGAGCATCGCCGCAGGCATCAGTGGAGGGCCGGCATGACAGGGGTTAACAGGGTGGATCCTCCAGGACGCAGGGTTAGCGTGGGGTTGGCAGAGCTAAAAGGGGGAGGAGGATACTGAGCTCAAGGAGAGGAAGGGGGGGGCTAGTTCGCCCCGAGGCAGCACAGGGTAAGAAGCTTCCCACCCTCCCGCCCTGTTGTTAAGGGATGATTATTTACAGGTATGGGGGTTCTTGATGGCCACGAGTGGCGGACGTGTTGGCGGGGTGCAAGGTCCTTGCTAGGTCAGATGGGCACCTAGAAGGCATGGTTAGGGTCCCGTCTGAGGTACGGCTCCCAGTTGGTATATGGGTTCCTGCTAGTTGTCTCCGAGTTAGAGGTTTTTAGCGGCTGGAGGCCTAGAAGAGACTAGCAGGTACAGTGATGGGTTATGCCGATTGGACCTTGTGCCCCAGGGTGGTGAAAATACTGGAAGTTTATAAATAAAAGGTTAATGTGTTATTATGTTTAATTATGTTCAATTATTGAAAGTTATATATATATATATATTTGGGTTATATATATTTTGGTTAATAAAACGTCCGATTTGGCCAATTTACCCCATTCAAGTCTTGTGTGGTTACTAGGGGAAAGGATGGGGTTATTGTTAATAACATAAGTCGTAGTTAATACCATAGTCATGTTCTGGGCTACATATACAACCAGACTAAACGTTTCTATGTCTATGTAAGCAATCGTGTAGAGAGAATCAGGAAATCATCTAAACCTGAACAATGGCATTATGTTCCATCTGAAATTAACCCTGCATATCATGCCACCAGGCCAATGTCTGCAAGTGTCTTTGCAAATTCTTCTTGGATAACGGGTCCTGAATTCCTGTTGGATCATCCAGAAGAAACCACAGCTGATGTCTTCAGTCTTCTAGAACCTGACAAAGATTCGTCCTGAAGTTAAAACCCTTGTCACCAGAACTGAACAAAGACTTGTCTTGGGCTGTCAGCGCTTTGAATGTTTCTCCAAGTGGAGAAGACTTGTACGCACCATCGCAAGGTTAGTTCATATTGCAGATTTCTTTCACGCAAAGCCCACAGATGCTCGCTGTCAAGGCTGGCACGTGTGCCAAAAGCTTCTTTCTGCAAAAGACATTGCTGAAGGTTAATTGATCATAATACGTAGTGTACAACAGAGTGTCTTTGGCTCAGAAATTAAATGTGACAAGAGGGACATTGCAAAAAACAGTCCAATAGCCAACCTGAATCCATTCGTTGACAGTGATGGTATGTTAAGGGTTGGTGGACGTTTAAACAAGGCTGAGTTGAGTGAGCAAGAACAGAATCCTCTCATTATACCTGCTCGCCATCACATCACCACTTTGGTCATACGGTACTACCATGAAGGGGTTAAGCACCAAGGTAGACACTTCACAGAGGGTGCCATAAGAGCTGCAGGCCTTTAGATTATAGGAGCAAAAAGACAGATCACAGCTACACGGCACAGCTGTGTTCAGTGCTGTAAACTGAGAGGGAAACATCAGCAACAGCAAATGTCTGATTTGCCAGCTGACAGGTTAAGTACTGACCCACCTTTCACTCATGTTGCTCTGGATGTCTTTGGGCCATGGATGGTAACAGCCCGCAGAACTCGAGGTGGCCAAGCAAATAGCAAACGATGGGCAGTGCTGTTCACTTGCATGAGTGTGCGTGCAGTACACATTGAAGTAATAGTATCTATGGATGCCTCAGGTTTCATCAATGCTCTAAGATGATTCCTAGCCATCAGAGGACCAGTCAAGAAACTAAGATCTGACTGTGGAACTAATTTCGTTGGAGCCTGTCGGGAGTTACAGCTCAACTCTAGGCCAATCCAAGACCTTTTAGCTGAAAAAGGCTGTACATGGATTTTCCTTGTCAAAATATTTTATTAAAGTTTAATGTTGCAGTGTACAAATAGTCTTAAATACTTATATTTTAACAAGTGACACTATACAGATGAGCTTATTTGAGAACATGTTGATATTCATCAGAAAGTTATTATTCACTTATCTGAATATGTGATATAGTGATGATAATACTACATTTATAACATACTAGAACTTTATATGTTCCATATAAACATTCAACTTGTTTGTGATTTTTTACAACCTGTTAGAGTAATGCTTAAATAATAAAAAATATGGATGTGTAACTCAGGAAGTATATTTTTATAAAACAATTGAAGCAAAATAAAGGAATGTGTGAGGCAAAATTTAATTTCGTTCTTAAAAAATAAGGAAAATAGGAAATGGAAATGAGAGAGAAATGAGGGAAGAAGAAGAGAAAAGAGAAGAGAAGTCCGTGTGGTCAGGTCCGGATCCACCGCTGCAACTGAAAAAATTATGTTTTGGGTTGTCTGTCACATCTACCATGGTAAAAGAACTGTGTTGTCAAAGGTTGATAACATGGTATAGTCGATCCAGGGCTGCCAAAGTTTTTCAAATTTGGGTATCGTGTCCGTTTCTATGGCAGTCATCTTAGCATGAGTCATAGCACTATTCATTCTTGCTAATTTTTCGGTTATGCTTAGTTTAGGGGATTTCCAGGCCTTTGCTAAAGCTTGTTTTGCTGCCGTAAAGAATTGTACTAATAGTTTAAATTGCATGTGCGTTACATTTTCCGGTTTCAAGTTAAGTATTGCTGTTGCCGGGTCTAGAGGAATTATCTTACCCAATATTTCAGAGGCAATTTTAAAGATTTTATTCCAAAATTTTAGAGCAACTGGACACGACCACCAAATATGAAATTGTGTTCCTATCTCTGTGCACCCTCTAAAACAGTGTCCTGAATAATTTGTAACATACTTTGCTATCCTAGCTGGTACAAGGTACCAGCGTGTTAGTACTTTGTAATTGGCTTCGACCGCCAGTATGTTAGGGGAGGCAGATTTTGCAGTTAACCATATCTGGTTCCATTCTATGTCATCTAAGTTTCTTTGTAAGTCTTCCTCCCATTTCAGAACATAATGTGGCTTACCTGCATCTGCTTGAGTCAATAGCTGAGAATACAGAGTGGATATTGCTCCCTTGATGTGCGGATCTTTTTTGCAGATTGCTTCAAAGTTTGTCAGTTGAGTTATTGGGGTTGAAGTGTTTTGTATTGGAGAGAAAAAATATTTTATTTGGAGGTATCTAAATAGTTCTGATTGCGGCAAACCATAAGTTTCGCAAAGGGTCGGGAAGGGGATAAATGATGTTGAGTTTATAAATTTGTACTTGTATATGACATCCCGAGAAGTCCATTCTCTAAAGGAATTAGGAAGGACCCATGCCGGGTAAAAAGCAGGGTTTTTATAAAAGGAGAGTAGAGGGTTGTGTATGGATTGTAGTTGGTGTTTATTTTTGTATCTATCCCATAAGGAGATAAAATGCTTTGTAATTGGGTTTTGTAAATTTTTGCGATATTTTGGAGGGATCCAAAGTAAATTTGAGACTGAAATTGGATCACACTCAGCCGCTTCTATGGATACCCATAGTGGGATTTCATTTTGAGCATGTAGTTTACTGAGACTGGCTATATGCGCTGCCCTATAGTAACATGCAAAGTTTGGACATCCTAGGCCCCCCTTTACTTTTGGCAGATAGAGTGTGCGTTGTTGTATTCTTGGTTTAGCTGAACCCCAAATAAATGATGATGATTTATTTTGTAAAATTCTTAGGTAGTATGCCGGTATCGGGATAGGCAGAACTCTAAACAAGTATAATATTTTTGGCAATATCGTCATTTTTACAGCATTGATTCTTCCTAACCATGATATCGGCATGTGGTCCCAAGAATTCATCAATTTTGTTATTTGTTTCAGAATCGGTGGGTAATTATAAGAGAATAAATCTGAGAGAGATGCTGTAAGTTTAATACCTAGATATGGAAGTGCCCCTTCTGCCCATGTGTAGGGGAGGCCCACTTTAGCGGCTGACAATTCAATGCTTGAGAGAGATATGTTTAGGGCGGAACTTTTTTTGGGATTAATATATAAACCTGAGAATGTGGCAAAGTTGTTAAGAATTGGGATAAGATTAGGGCCCGATATTTGGGGGGATGATAGAAATAGGAGGATATCATCTGCAAATAAGCATATCTTATGTTGATAACCTCCTATTTCTATTCCTGTTATAGTGGGTTCTGATCTGATTTTATGAGCAAGCGGTTCTATAAGAAGGGCGAATAATAAGGGTGAAAGTGGACAACCTTGTCTTGTACCTCTCTCTATATCAAAAGATTCAGACCTGTATCCCGCATATCTTACATACGCTCTCGGTTTATCATAAAGTGCCTTGATCCAGTTCACGAAGTTTGGGCCAAAGCCCCATTTTTGTAAAGTATATGTCATGTAAGGCCAGGATACTGAGTCAAAAGCCCTTCTAACATCGAGAGAGAGAAAACTGGCTGGTATGCCTCTTTTTTCGCAATTTGTGCCAAGAGAACTGCTCTGCGAACATTATCTCCTGCTTGACGAGAGGGCATGAATCCTACTTGGTCACGATGCACGAGTGTACCTATTACTGTGTTTAAACGGGTTGCTATGATTTTCGCTAATAATTTTATGTCTATATTTAGCATGGAAATGGGACGGTAGTTACTGCTAAGCGTATCATCTGTTTGTGGTTTTGGGATCATACATATGATTGCCGTACATGGATTTTCAATACTCCTCTATCTTCCCTCATGGGTAGCTCATGGGAGAGAATGATAGGCATCACACGTAAAATATTGGACTCTATGCTTATGGACTTGAATTCCACAAGACTTACCCACGAGATTTTACCACCTTCCTGGCAGAAGCATCTGCCATAATCAATAATTAGGACTTATTCAACTACACAGGCAAGGAATACCTGCTATTAGTCGATCATTATTCAGACTTCTGGGAAATAGACCTTCTTCCCGACTTATCCACTGAAGCTACAATTAAGAGGTGGAAGGCTCAGTTTGCACGTCATGGCCAACCAGATACAGTGATCTCTGACAATGGCCCTCAGTTTGCAAGCCTACAATTCAAAAAAATTGCCACTGAATGGGAGTTTAAGCATGTTACTTCTTCACGACGTCATCCACAGGCTAATGGCAAAGCTGAATCAGCTGTAAAGATTGTTAAAAATTTATGCAAGAAAGCACAAAGTGATGGTAAAGACCCATGGAAGGCCATTTTACATTGGAGAAACAGTCCGACTGAAGGCATGGATAGTAGCCCGGTACAAAGACTGATGTCAAGGAGATTAAAGACCTCTTTACCAGTAGCAAATAGGCTGCTTGAACCCTCTGTCATACAAGGTGTTACAGAAAACTTGAGGATTAAGCGACAAGTGTCAAAGGCACGATATGACACATCGGCCAGAGATTTGCCAGAATTGAATATTGGGGAACGAATCCGTATGAAACCATTACCTGGAGATCGAACAGGCTGTTGGAGAATAGGTACCGGTACTTGTCTGCAAAAGGTTGCACCACGCTCCTATCTTGTGGACATTGAAGGAACTCTCTATCGCCGCAATTGAGTGGATTTGAGAGTGGCAGAGCAGCCTGAATCTCAGTATCCTATTGATAGATCATACACACCCAGTATCACAAGGTCATACTTACCCATTGACAGTGGGGCATGTACAGAGGCAATGCCTCATACCAACGGCAATGACAGTTCTGGGCAAGCAAGTTTACCCGCAGAGCATGCCAGTACGTGATGAGAGGAGCCCAGTAACTTCAGAGAGGGCTAAAGGAATCCTTGCACAAGGGCCAGTCTTCACCCGTAGTGGTAAATGTTCAAAACCACCTATGAGACTTAACCTGTAGAATGTATTTTATGCTGTGTCTCTTTTGAATTTCACAATATTAATTTATTAACACTAAAAGGGGGAGATGTTATGGATGATATGTTTCTTTAAATGCAACTCTATGGTACATCTCTGTTGTACTTCTGTTGTACTTCTTCCTGTGTTGTGTTTCCTGTTCCTGCTGGGTCTTTCAGTAAACATGGCTTATGTACAGTAATGGCTTGTGCTGTCTCTCTACATATATCACGTCAAACAGCGGCTTCCCCCCCCCCTGTTTCT
This sequence comes from Rana muscosa, assembly GCA_029206835.1. NCBI lineage: Eukaryota > Metazoa > Chordata > Amphibia > Anura > Ranidae > Rana > Rana muscosa. Next base: position 308,301,673 of record CM055122.1, read on the forward strand.
GCTCCCGGCCAATACTGCCGCTTCTCCTCTCCGCCAATCGAGGCTTAAGACCCACTTCCTGTTTGGCGGGGAGGAGAAGCAGGAAGACAATAGCTAATATTAATCCGCTATTGTCACACAAGTGGGTGGGCTCACTGCACCCCGAGCCCACCCTTTTTTGAAGCCAATTAGAGCCTCAGGCTCTAATCATGTGCTTAAAAAAAAAACGTTGAAATCCATGAGTCTGGCACCCTGCATGTAGATTAGGGGCTGGGTGCATGGATTAAGGGGGCGGCGCCACTGACCATAAGGAAGGCTAAACGCTAAAGAATTGATGCTTTTGAACTATGGTGTTGGAGAAGACTCTTGAAAGTCCCTTGGACAGCAAGAAGATCAAACCAGTCAATCCTGAAGGAAATCAACCCTGAATATTCACTGGAAGGACAGATCCTGAAGCCGAAACTCAAATACTTTGACCACCTAATGCTAAGGGAGGACTCGTTGGAAAAGACCCCGATGCAGGGAAACATGGAAGGAAAAAGGAGAAAAGGATGACACAAAAACAAGATTGATAGATGACATCATCGAAACAATGAACATTAAGTTAAGCAAGCTCCAGGAGGCAGTGGAGGACAGAAAAGCCTGGCACGCTATGGCCCATGAGGTCACCAAGAGTCGGACACGACTAAAGAACTGAACAACAACAAGTGTGCACTGTGCTACAACATTTGGCATTGTGTTCCGCAGCAATGTGGGCGACTTTCAGTTTGCTGCTGGACCTCTGATTGGCTGAGGTGGAGAGGCAGGTGAATGATGTCACAATGATTACCAACTCTACCAATCAGAGGAAGCCTTGTATACATTGATAACAATCCAAGGCTTCCCCCTAAATGAATGAAAAGCATTCAGGCCGATTCAATTTAGTTCTGGAAGCAGACCAGAATGCGCTGTATTGCGCCTGAACACAGCATCGCTTACTCAATGTACCTATTGCTACTACAGCATAGTACAAGGCAATATATAGTGCCTTGAAAAAGTATCCATACCCCTTGAAATTTTCCACATTTTGTTATGTTACAACCAACAACGTAAATTTATTTTTTGGGGATTTTATGTGATAGACCAACACAAAGTGGCACATAATTGTGAAGTGGAAGGAAAATGATAAATAGTTTTCAACATTTTTTACAAATAAATATGTGAAAAGTGTGGGGGGGGGGACATTTGTATTCAGCCCCCCCCCCCCCCCCCCGAGTCAATACGTTGTAGAGCCGCCTTTCACTGCAATTACAGCTGCAAGTCTTTTTGGGGCTGTCTCTACTAGCTTTGCACATCTAGAGAGGGAAATTTTTGCCCATTCTTCTTTGCAAAATATCTCAAGCTCTGTCAGATTGGATGGAGAGCGTCTGCGAACAGCAATTTTCAAGTCTTGCCACAGATTCTCAATGTGATTTAGGTCTGGACTGTGACTGGGTCATTCTAATACATAATTATGCTTTGATCTAAACCATTCCATTGTAGCTCTGGCTGTTTGTTTAGGGTCGTTGTCCTGCTGGAAGGTGAACCCCCCCCCCCGTCTGAAGTCTTTTGCAGACTCTAAAGCCCTGTACACATGATCGGATTTCCTATGGATTCTAAACCGATGGATTTTTCCATAGGAAATCTGATGAAGCTGACTTCCATCAGTCTTGCCTACACACCATCAGTCAAAAATCTGACCGTCCCAAACGCTGTGACATAAAACACTCCGACAAGCCGAGAAAAATTAAGTTCAATGCTTCTGAGCATGCGTCGACTTGATTCTGAGCATGTGTGTTTTTTTTGTCCGATGGAGTTCCACACAGACGATCGGAATTTGCTATGGTTTTTTTTCCCATCGAAAAAATGTAAAACATGTTCTATTTTTTCTCACCAATGGAAAAAAGACCGATGGGGCCCATACACAATCGGTTTGTCCGATGAGAAAAGTCCATCGGACTGTTTTCATCGGTAAAACCGATCGTGTGTACACGGCATAACAGGTTTTCTTCTAAGATTGCCCTGTATTTGGCTCCATCCAAAAACGCTGGCCTTTAATGGCCCTGTGATTCTTTTATCCTTTTTGATTTTTGTTTTTGTCCTTTGTTTCTTTAATATACAGGTTTTTTATCTCCATCCCTCATTTCCTTTTTTACGCTTAGATGAATGAACAGCGACTATCTTGGTCGCTGTTCTTTCTATCTATTACAGTGCGTCCTGGGCTGTGTCATCGGTCTAGCTTGTTGCAGATCTCTCCCTCCCCTCTGTTAGGCGGCTTATTTCCATACTGACAGGCACTTTGGGGAGTTGAATCGGCGCTAATCGCCAGACGGCTGAGCCGCCCAGGTGAAAGCGTTCTCCTCCCCTCTGTCTGTCACTGCCTCCTTGATGCCTGATTGGTCTGTCTGAGGCAGCACACCTACATATGCACCCCCCATGGCTTGTTCACTCACACCATATCACTTTTCCCATCTCTCCTGGATCACTCACATGCATATGGACCCTGGCTTTCATTGAAAACACAGGTACCTCCTCCCCTCCACCTCTCCCCCTTTCCTTTTCACCTTATGTCTTTGCTGCTTTTTGTGCTTGTTTTCTAATTTTTTGTTTTCAGCCTGTCCCCTGTTTTTCATATTCGTTTTTTCTTTTTCCCCTCTCCTTCACCTAGCCCTTTTTACTTCCTACACTTTTAATTCATCTCTTTATTCATCCCTTCACCTTCCTTGCACTCACCTTTCCTACACTTCCCATTTTTTACATTTAACTTTTATATATTACTATACCTCACACCACTCACATTTTTTTATTTTTCAGGTTGCCCATATGGGGCCACTTTTTCCACCCCCATGCAGGGTATCAACATACATTACCTGCCTGGGACGTGCCTTTGTGTGGATGTTGCTACCTTTCCAGACCTCGACAGTGCCTCGAGAGGGAGCCCAGAGTCGCATTGGCAATTTCGGTTTGCACGCCAGGCTCGCACAATGTGCAGATGTAAGTTCTCTGTAACTATTGAACCCCCCTTTCTTTCTCCCCTCTAAAATTTCCTTATTTTTCTTCCTGACCATCTTTAATGCCCAGCCCAAACTATCTGGTATTATTTAGATTTATATATTTTTTCTTTTTTAGATTTAATGCCATGGTTTATGCTCCTGATGAGCGACTACAGGGTCGCGAAACGCGTAGAGCCACTATTCACTACCAACATTTCTTACCATGGACCCCTTCTTATTTTTTGACCGAAATTATGTTTTTAATTGTTTCTTACTAGCATCATGCGATTTCTGTACTCATTATGTAAATGTACATCAAATTATGTGGTTTCATGTATTTGTTTTGTAAACGTCTAAACATTCATGGTTGAGAGGCTGTATGCCCAATATATGCTATAAATGAATGTACAATGCAAAATAAATCCCATTTCTTCTACTCGCTTGACTTTTCAATTTACTGCTGTGTGCTTCATTTAAAGTCCCACTTCTCCCCCTCCCCCCCTTCTCTCCTTTATAGTCAATATTGATTAGGGATGGAGGCAGTGACCCCTTTGATTGCTGCCTCATTTAAAGTCCCAAAAACTCTTTCTTTTATTTAAAACATGTTCTATTTTTTCTCACCAATGGAAAAAAGACCGATGGGGCCCATACACGATCGGTTTGTCCGATGAGAAAAGTCCATCGGACTGTTTTCATCGGTAAAACCGATCGTGTGTACAGGGCGTAACAGGTTTTCTTCTAAGATTGCCCTGTATTTGGCTCCATCCATCTTCCCATCAACTCTGACCAGCTTCCCTGTCCCTGCTGAAGGGGCTACAAGAGTGGAAGACAGAGAGAAATTCCTCTGATCATGAATTTAAGTTGTATTGGTAGAAGGATATGCCACTGATTGTTCAGCTGTAGACAGCAAAAAAATGCAAAGAGCTTACAATGTGTTTCGAGGGGCCACAAGTGTGGAAGATAAAGAAGAAATTCCTCCAACCGCAATCATTTTTTTCCAACAATAGAAGTTTATTGGTATATAAAAAAATACAGAACATAAGACCCAATGGGTCACAAAGATACATTGAAGTTCTCAAGAAATAGCAGGAGAGAAAAAAAAAAAAGAAATAGCAGGAGAGAGGTCCCATAAGTTGTTCTAAACATACAGTTTCAACCTTACCTTATATTAAGTGCAATTCAAGGCAAAGGGCATAAAGAAGGGGAGTACATGGCACCTCACGGAGATACAAATGAGCTCAGATGTGCCACTGATTGTTTAACTGGTGACAGCAAGATAAGGATTGGGCATCCAATGTGTTTTGCGGACCACAAAATCCCCCTTTTTCAAGGCTGAATGAAACAGAAAAGATATGGATGGACTCAAAAGTGCCCCTTAACAAACTGATCTGCTGGCAGGGGATAATTGGGCAAAGCCCCTTGTGAATTTGCCATGAACACTGGAACTGATCGCCTTTCTCTGCCTGTGGAGGAGTTTTTTCGGAGCCTTTTTAAGTCCATCTAAACCAGCTATTTTCAACCAGGGTTCCACAAAACCCTAAGGTTCCTCCAGAGGTTGCTATGGGTTCCTTGAGCTGTGGCTGATTAACCTCCCATATGATGGTGTCTGCATAGCTCCAGGTCCAAAGCCACTTGGCAAAGCCAGTAGCATCACATTCATTATCTTTTTAGTGGTCTGTAGGGCTGACCACCACTGTGAGGGTTATGTTCTTCCTATCAAAGTCAGAGGCATTTTTTTCCCATTGACCCCGATAAACTGGTTTTGGTAAGGGTTCTACGAGACCCAAATTTTTTTTATGGGTTTCTCTGGGGTAAAAAGTTTGAGAAAGGCTTATCTAAACACTTTTTGCTATTCCACCCAGCCCTGATAAAGGTTTTTTTTTGGTTCCTGAAACATGTTGGATGCTCTTTTCTTTTCTTGATGTCACCAATGTAACAATCAGTAGAATATCTCTACCAATAAACTTAAAATTAGTGGTCAGAGGATTTACTACTTTATATTCCAGACCTCATCCCTAGCTCAATCTTTAGCAACAGAAATCACAACACACCGTAAGGGATGGAACAGGTTGGAAACATAAAGAACAGGTAAAAATTATTTCATTGGGCGTGTGATGTGGATATTTGGTTGGAGATGCTATGGAGATTTTCTCTTTCCCCACATGTCCACAACTAGAGGAAATTGGATGCCCCCCAGTCTGGATTATATTTCGGAGGGATTATCCTCACACGGTCTCTTTTAGCTGAAGACAGGCTCTGGGGTCTCCATTTTTGGGAGAGGAGACCTTATCTTCAGAGTGCTATACTTACATCTGATGCCGCGTACACACGATCATTATTCACGGCGGTTTAAAAACCGCCGTGAATAATGACATTTTAAACGAGGGAACAGCTTGTTCCCCACACACGGTCATTTTTCTCGTCATTTTTTAAAATGACGAGAAAAACGATCGTCTATGGGCTCCGCGGCAGTGTTTCCCTATGGGAAACACTGCCGCGGAAGAAATGTCAGGAAAAACTACGAGAAAAATTAGAACATGTTCTAATTTTTCTCATCGTGATTAATGCCGTTTTTCCCGTCGGGAAAAACGGCAAAAAGCCCACAGACGATCGTTTTTCTCGTCCAAAGGAAAAAATGTCATTTTTCCTGACGGGAAAAATGATCGTGTGTACGCGGCATAAGAGTAGTGTGACCTCCTGGCTCTGGTCTTTGCAAGGGTTGTTTTATTCCAACCTCTCCCGCTCATCGCTTGCAGGGAAAATTTGAGCTATGGGGACGTGATCCATGACAAGGAATCAGACTACAGTCTCCTGTTTTTAATTAAGAATGTAGGTTTAATGCTGATGATGCAATTGTAGTGCTACCCCCAGTTAAGAGAGCCGCTGGATTTTTGTTTTCGGGCCCTGTGTACAGCACCACCAACCCTCGGCAATCTGCTCGACCCACACTGGCACAGCTAGTCTAGGGGTTATATTTTTGTCATAATCAATGTGTATGGTAAAGGCACTTTCCTTACGGTAAGACAACACACCAATGTTAAAGATTAAGCATAACCGTTTACTTGGGTTGTAAAGAAAAGGTTTAAACAGGATATAATACACACACCTGACTTGCAGAGCCCTGCAGCAATCAATACAGCACACAATAATGGCGCTGCGCGGTAATCCACCACGCGTAGCTATTATGGTATACACGCCCTATGGCGCACTAAACAATATCCTATATCCCCACCCTGGCCAGGCCTGACCCAGAATAAATCTCAGTCCTTTCTATAGGGATTTATTTGCATGCAAACTCTCGGTGGTGCACTTGATGAATGGTATTTGTAATCCACAACTGGCAATCACTAAGAACACTATGATGGGGGGGGGGGACAATTCAACTCTGTCCTGCAACCGGTCCCCCCAGTAGAACAACAAGCAAACAATCGGTGGCCACGGCAGTCTACAGGCCTAGAATCAGCAAAGTCTATGGAATTGAGCAAGTGCTCGCTCACCACTCCGGGCGTGATCCCAGCCCGGGACTTCCACCTGCTGTGTCTCCGCACACAGAGTCTACAACGATCAGGTCCCCGATCCAACTGATGTCCTCACTCGACAAGTCAGATGCCACCCAGGCTCCACGGTGGGGTGGAAGGCTCTTTGGAAGTTGCGCAAGGCCCAGGCTTCAGGCCTTGCACTGCAGCAGATCCGCACAGAAAGAAACTCTTGCTTGCAGCGCGGTGTCCAAAGAGACCAAGCTCCGCCTCGCCTTCTCCTTAAATAACCCCTCCCATGAGCCTCTGCGGTGGCTAACTGCACTCTGGGTGCCGAACGGGGTTCTGGGTAACGTAGTCCCGGGGCCTTAAAGGAGACCCCGCTACACAATGTTAGCCAAAGCTGTGATACGAGGTGTGTAAAATATGGAACTAAGCTTTGGAAGAATTGTTGTCAAGGTTCATATATGTACAGTATGTATGACATTGATATATTTGTTGTTGTCTCTCTTATAAGTATAGCGGTACCCTCAGTTAAGAGGGCTGCTGGTATTGATTTGGGCCCTGTAGTGCACCGCTGTCAACCCCTGGCAATCGGCTCTACCCTCCTGTGGCACAGCTAGTAAGAGGAGATAGGACTGTGTGACCGCAACTCTTGGTGACACAGTCCTATGGCAAACACACACAGTGATATACTTTTAAACTCACTTTTAAAGTAAGAGAGACTGACACCAATGTACTTGACCCAGATATTTTACTGAGGCTAATGGGCAAGTAATAAACAAGAGTATATAACAATTTGCAGGTCCCTGCAATAAACAGTATTTAAATGAACAGAATAAACATGTATTACTATGCAAATCTAACGCTGCCTTTTTACAGCTACTTCCCCTCGTGGGCAGACTAACGTTTAGCAGTTTCTACCTACGCAGTCAGGCCTGACTGAACTAAATGGAAGTTCTGTAAAACAATCTTCGCTAGCAACTTTCGATGGTGCACTTGATGAACAAACTTTGTAATCCAAACGACTAGTAGAAATACAGTATTTGATCTGTGAGCAAGTGCTCTCTCACCACCCGGACCAGTCCAAGTCCGTTTCCTCCGCCGATGCGTCTAGGCACATGGATTCATCGACATCCGAGTCTTCGGTCCTTCTGATGTAGTACAGCAAGGATGAGAAGATGTCTCTCAGGTTCCGCTAGGCTGGCAGAGGGCTCTTTGGAAAAAAATGCACAAGGCCCAGGCTTCAGGCCTTGTGCAAACAGCAGCTCAGCATAGGGATCCTCTTGCTAGGAGAGGGGGTGTCCAAAGAGACAGAATCAACTCCGCCTCCCCTTTATAAAGTCTGCCCCAGCAGTCCCTGCTCTGTGGCAATGCACCCTGGGTGCTGCAGGATGTACTGGGAAATGTAGTCTCTGGTGCTTAAAGGGGAACACCCCGCTACATAAGAAATGTTTGCTCTGGTGCACATGTATCCTTGAAAAAGCGGACTTTGTTACGGGAAATGTGTTGGATAAACAGTTCTACCTGCACACATTCATGAGTACTGTATTTGAATAAACTGCTTCATGTGCAGTCATATATGGAACATTTTGGTATAATGGAATGCAGCATTTAAACAGTGTGGATATAGATCAGGGGTCTCAAACTTTCTAAATAGAGGGCCAGTTTACTGTCCTTCAGATTTTATGGGGCCAGACTGTGGCTAATGGAAGTAAAAAAAGGTCCCAACATCAGCGGGAAAAAACATTGTCCTATACTTGGTATCAGTGGGAGGAATTGTGCCCCATCATTGGTGTCATTAGGAGGAATTGTGCCCCATTGTTGGTGTTATTGGGCGGAATTGTGCCCCATTGCTGGTGTCGTTGGGAGAAATTGTGCCCCATCGTTAGTGTCAGTGGAAGCAGTTGTGCCGCATCATTGGTCCCAATTGTTGGTGTCATAGGGAGGAATTGTGCACCATTGTTGGTGTCACTGATAGGAATTGTGCCCCATCATTGGTGTTTTTGGGCCCAATTGTCAGTGTCATTGGGAGGAATTGTGTCCCATCCTTGGTGTCAGTGGGGGGAATTGTGCCCCATCATTGGGGTCATTGGGCCCAATTGTTGGCGGTATTGGGAGTCAGTGGGAGATATTGTGACCCATTGTTGGTGTCAGTGGGAGGAATAGTGCCCCAACGTTGGTGCCATTTGGTGGAATTGTGCCCCATCATTGGTTAGTGGGAGGAATTGTGACCCATTGTTGGTGTCAGTGGAAGGAATAGTGCCCCAACGTTAGTGCCATTGGGAGTAATTGTGCCCCTTCACTGGTATCAGTGGGAGGGGTGGAATTTGGCCTCATTGTTGGTATCAGCAGATGTAATAGTGCCCCAAGGCCCGGATAAAAGCAAGCAATGGGCCACATCCGGCCCCAGTTTGGAGACCACTGATATAGAACATTTTACATCTCTTATGGCTGCATTTCTCAACTTGTTTTTTTCATTCATGGCAGGCTTTAAGAATTGAAAAAAACTTGAGGCACCCCAGTCTAAAACCCTTTTTCACATTAGAATCCTCAGTTCATACCCCCCTTTCACATCAGAGTCCTACCCCCCCCCCGATCCACATCAGAGTCCTTAGACCCCCCTCCCATTTTCACAAGAGAGTCCCACATTCCAATCTTCACTACAGTGAGGCTGTGGCACCATGGTAGTGGGAGGAAGGTGTGGCAGTATTAACGAAAGTGCACTTCTGTCCCCTTCTGAATGCTAGGGCTGCCCTGAATGCCACCTGCCCTGGTTTAGCACCATGCATTTTCATGGTTCTGATGGCCTACAGCATGGAAATGCCTAATGCTGTGCAAAAATACCAGATGCAGTGCAGCACCCCTGATAAGCTGAGACAGCACAGCATTCTTTTCTATGCCAGATCTCTGGATTATAAGATAGCGATTTTTTTTTCTCTGGTCTGCCACTGAAAAAGCCAAAAGCAGCGTTTTAACAGGTGTGACGTTTTGAGAAAGCTGCGAGCAATGAGCAGAATTGAGAGAACGCGCTCCTCGTCTTCCTTCGTACATGTGTTATCAATATCCGCCTCAATGGTACACAGTGTCTGTCCAAAAAACAGAGAAACTTTTTCCATTCTGCTGGAGTCACAGAGCTGACATTCCGTCGTCCTCCTGTGTGGTCCTGATTAATATGGCCCCGTTGTTTAGATGCGAGCCCCTGTGGAATGCTGAGTTGTCAACTGTGCCTTATTTCCAGGGCCGGTCCCCAGCTTTTCCACATTAGTCCCTGGAAATTCCCCTTCTTTTCAGAGATGGACTGGAAGATCTTGTGTATATTTTAGGTATATAGAGTGCCTTGAAAAAGTATTCATACCCCTTTTCCACATTTTGTTATATTACAAAAAAAAATGTTAATGTGATTTATTGGGATTTTATGTGATAGACCAACACAAAGTGGCACATAATTGTGGAAGGAAAATGATAAATGGTTTTCAATTTTTTTTACAAATAAATATGTGAAAAGTGTGGCGTATTGTATGCCCCTTGCTTTTCTTGCTCTCACCAGTTGAACACTTATTGACATTTCTTTATACCAATAAACCTTAAATTAGTGCCCAGAGAAATTCTTACTTTATATTCCAGATCCGTGGCCCCGAAATGTGTTGGATGCCTTTTGCTTTCTTGCTATAACCATTGACTTTACCTAGGCTGAGATGATGCCCTTTTTTACCCCAGAGGAACCTTTGAAAGAATATTTAGGATTCCTGTTAGAAACTATTCATCATGGATCAATGGTAAAAATGTACCTCAGGTTGGTGATTAGTGTGGAGACAGCTAAAATAATAATTGGTGTCATGCTCTTGGCCCCAGAACTATGTTGGCACCATCAAATTAATCCTTAATCAGCCATAGCTCAAGGAACCCCTAGCAACTTCTAAAGCAGTGGTTCTCAACCTGGGGGTCGGGACCCTTTCGTGGGTCGAATGATGATTTTCCAGGGGGTCACCAAATCCTGGGCTGTTCCTGAAGCCCGCACCTCTCTCCTAGCCTTTTTCCGGCCGCCCAGCAGGGCTATCCCTGGAGCCTGTGGACGCTCAGCAGGACGGTCCCTGGAGCCCACGGCCACCCACTCAGCCTCTTTGCAGCCGCCCATTCAGTTCACGGCATGGCTGGGGGGCAGAGAATAGATGTCAGATGACTGGTGAGGAATGTGAAGTGGGAGGGGCTGGAGGAGACCCCATCTCCTGATTTCGGCATAGGTGTCACTGTTACGAGACACCACAAAGTCGGAGACACAGTGAGTAACACTACCTGTGATTATAGTTCCCATTAAAAGTCCCCACTACAGTTCTCAGATCAGCAGATGACCTTGCTTAAGAGCACCTACGTTGGCTGATCAGAACTCCCCCCAACATTGCCTCTCAATCCCGGGTGGAAGGGACTTGGGGAGCGCTAAATGTCCGTTGGTTAGGGGCGCAAATTACTTGTCTTGCCTTGGGTGCTGACAACCCACGCTACGAAAATAATTTTACTGTTAGAGGTCCCCACAACTTGGGAAATGTTATAAAGGGGTCACGGCACTAGAAAGATTGAGAACCACTGTTCTAGAGGAAGCCTATGGATCCATGCAGGCCCGGACAATAAACAGGCCCAGGCATTCCAGTGGGGACGGTCACGTGGGGACACCCACGGAATCAGTCCCCAGCAACTGCTGCCCCCTCCACTGACAAACCCCACTACCTACTTCCCTCCCCCCCCACCCCAAATACTGCCCCCTCCCACCACTGACAAACCCCCTCCCCCAACCATTGCTCCCTGTTCACAGACCTTCACCACTCAAATACTGACCCCCAACCCCTACTGACAGACCCCCAACCCCCCCCACCCGATCCTTATGCTACAGCTGCTGTGAAACCCTGTATCCCCACTGTTAATAATGATTGCTCGTGACTGTGTCCCCACTTGGCTGTTAAGGTCCCCGCTGACCATTAAGTTCAGTTGCCTCTTTGGGTGCAACTTGGCGCTCGGCTTGCTGTGCCTGAATCCTGCGCATACGCAGTTGCTGCAGAAGATACAGATCTTCATTCTACACTGGGAGAGGAGACACAGACATGGCTGCACAGTGGTTAGGCGAGCAGCGACCGAAGCTGCCGCCTACCTCCCACTGTGTAGCCCAGTCACCAACAGGCCACTCCTGCCAGGACATGTGCAGGGCTGGTGTAAGGATTTTTGACACCCTAGGCAAAATCTAATTTTGCCCCCTATTGCCTCCACCCCTGACCTCACCCCCTGCCCATGTATACCCCGCCTTTTTAATAAAGCGCCAATCAAATGCAGCCTTACCAGTGCCCATCAATGCAGCCTGAACAGCACCCATCAATGCAGCCTACCAGCGCTAATCAATGCAGCCTCACCAGCGCCCATCAAATGCAGCCTCACCAGTGCCCATCAAATGCAGCCTCACCAGCACCCATCAATGCAGCCTCACCAGCATCCATCAATGAAGGTTTGCTTGCTTCCATTCATTCGGGAGTCGGGACACAGACACAGTCCTCCACCGCCACTGCGCCTCGGACACTATGTGCGAACAAAACGGCGGCTGCCTGCTGATGCTGAGACTTAGTTGCTTGCTGCAGAGAGAAGAGAGTAGGAACACCAGTGGCCGGGTGCCCCTAGGCAGCAGTGCCCCCTAGGCAGTTGCCTAGTTTGCCTAGTGGTAGCACCGGCCCTGGACATGTGGCCCGGCTGCCCCGGTGTGCACTATAGCCGGTCCGGGCCTGGTTTCATGGAACTCTGATTGAGAATGGTTGAATTAAGCTATTGTTCTAATTGATATTGCCAGGTGTGAGAAGTTGCTAGGGGGCCCCATCAAAAATTTTCAGTGGGGCCCCATGAATTCTAGTTCACTCCTGGATTATACATGTAAGCACATTCACTACAGTCAATAAATGACAGAACAATGCTGCCAACCCCTTACAGCTGGATTTGCAATGGATGGATTTGTATATTTCCCTGTTCGGGGCTCTGACAATCATGACATAATCCCAGGACAAGGCGATTTCATAAAGTTTGCCCACTCCAGTTTGCTTACTTAATTAACATTTCCCATATTCTGCAAAGATAAATTAATCTCTGGTTTGTTCTGGAATCTGACAAGTCGTGCCGCTACGCCCAGGACATTTCCACACGTAGGAAATGTATACATACAGTACATCTTCAGCGAACGTGGCTTGATTGAAGCGAATTTGGCTTTATTTTCCCTGCGCTGGCATACATATTCATCAGGTTCAGAAAGTTTGACAGGAGAACGTTCTTCTGGTTTCATGGAGTAAATCCAGGATAAAAACAGAAAGGCCCGGTGCTCTATTAGCATTTTCCTGAGTCGGCGATGATGGTAGAGGGGATTTTCAATAACATCAGCCGGTGCCAGAATGTTAAACACAAGCAGATCCCCGACAATAATCAGTTCAGGAGCAGAATCACAAGGCTTTGAAATAACACCATTCACTTATTTCTGGAAAGACGACTGAAATCCATCAAAAAAGGTGATAATTAATCATTGTGCGTCATTACCTTCAGTCTGCAGTAAAGAGTATTAGTTAAAGTAAACCTAGCATCAGGGCTGCTGTTAGAAATCACGGGAGTTCATTCAGCCTACCTGGTAGGGCCCCCCGAAATATATCAAAACAATATTTAAAAAAATACAGTAAAATCATTATTTGCGGACACAAACATAACAGAGAACCTGTGTGAATTAGGCCTTTTTTACAATCTTTAAACATTTTTTTTTATTATTTAGAAAAAAAAATTAAAATTATTTCATTTTACAATTTTTAAAAAAAAAATGTTTGACAATTTTTTTTTTTTACAAGACAGGTAGTGCCGTGGGGGGGGGGGGGGGGCAGCACAGTGACAGGGGGCACACAGGGGGGATCAGAAGTAGGCAAAACAGGGAGGGGGATTGGTGCGGGGGAAGCAATTGCAGGAACAATGCCCTGTGTCTGTGTCTCTCCCTGCAGCAGCTGAAAGCTGGCAGGAGAGAGAGAAACAGGCTTTCAGCTGCTGCAGAGAGCCACCCAAGGCATCCTTCTGTAATTGTCCCTCTGCCTGACCACACCGATTCCCTCTGCTGTCCGGGTCCCCCTGTGTGCCCCGGCCCCCTACAGGAGGACTGGTGGTCCCCCCCCCCCTATCAGCGGCCTTGCCCAGCATCATACAGTATATTGTTTTCATAGATGTGTATGCCTTTTAACCACTTGCCTACTGGGCACTTTCACCCCCTTCCTGCCCAGGCCAATTTTCAGCGCTGTCACACTTTGAATAACAATTGCACGGTCAATGCTACACTTTATTCATGTGAAATTTTTTACATTTTCTTCACACAAATAGAGCTTTATTTTGGTGGTATTTAATCAACACTGTGTTTTTTATTTTCTACTATAAAAAAAATAAAGACTTTTTTGAAAAAAATACGTTTGTGTCAGTAAATTTTGTAAATGAGTAATTTTTCTCCTTCAATGATGTGCACTGATAGGCTGCATTGATGGTCACTGATAAGGCGGCACTTATGGGCACTGATTAGGTGGCACTGATGAGGAGGCACTAATATGCTGCACTTACGGGCACTGATATGTGGCACTGATGAGCACTGATAGGTGGAACTGATAGGCGGCACTGGTGGGCACTGATAGGCTGCACTGGTGGGCACTGATAGGTGGCACAGATAGGTGGCACTGATGGGCATTGATGGGTGGCACTGATGGGCAGCAATGATGGGCATTGATGGGCAGCAATGATGGGCATTGATGGGCAGCACTGATAGGCGGCACTGATAGCCAGTACTGACTGGCATCACTAATGGGCACTGATTGCTGCCACTGGTGGTGCTGTATTGTAATCAGGGCACTGATGATCAGTGCCCTGATTACATGTCTGGATGTCCCCTGCGAGGAGATGCCGCTGATCGGCTCTTCTTGCCACACACTCTGTCAGTGTGAGGCGATGAGAGCCGATTACCGGCATCTCCGTGTTTACATGTGACCGGCTGTGATTGGACACAGTCGATCACATGGTTAAACGGCCGCGGCTCTTTACAGAGATGGGGGTCACGCTGTGTCCTAGCAACATGGCGCGGCCACGATCGCCGCACTGCGCACCCCTGTTCAGGTCATATGACGTCCACCCAGAACGAGAGCCGCACCGCCTCTCCGTCATTTGACGGTGGCCAGGCGGCAAGCGGTTAAGTGATAGTACCTTCTAACCTCTCACAGAGATCACAGTACTCTCCTGAAAATGCCTTCATCTGCTTCTTTCTCCAAAAGGACAGCACCATCTCTGTTCAGGCATCGTCCAAGGTCACCATCTACTTCCTGGACTGTGATGTCTGCTCAGAGATGTGTAAATCCTGGTGCTTGTGTGGTTCTTGGCTGTGTTCACAAATGTTTGCAAAAGATCAGCCCCTCCTACAGCCTCTCGCCTTGTGATTTCCTACAAACTTACAATGTTGCAATCTGATCACTGGAGGAGAGGAGACTAAGGAAATGTTTCCCCCTGCTTGCAGCAGAGTGATGACATCATCTAAGCCTCGGCCTCTGTCACTGGACTGGAACTATAGAATAGGTCTTATAACCCCCATGGCGTTAGCTTTGAGCGGGGAATTTAATGTAAAAACTGTAAAACCCAGACATACCGCAGGGTTACCATTTTAACATTACATTTCTGGCCAGAGTAAAGCTAGGGGTTAGAGCTGGGAATTTAAAATGGCCGAATGGCATTCAGGGTGGCCAAGCAGAGGAGGATCAGCAATCCGCCCTCTGAATTTGTAACCCTGGAAGCACTTTGCTCTGAGCACTTCCGGGATCTCAGCTGACATATTCTGGCAGGAACGTCAACAAACTGAGTACTATATAATGATACATAGTAATAAATAGTGATTGGATACAAAATGATACGTAGTGATTGGATATACAGTATAATGATACATAGTGATACATAGTTATACTGTATGTAGTGATTGGATACATAATGATACGTAGTGATTGGATATATAATGTTACATTATGATACACAGTGATAAGTAGTGATTGGATACATAGAAATATGTAGTATTTGGATAATGATACATAGTGATTGCATACATAGTGATACATAATGATTGCATGTAGGCAGGTAATGGTTAATGCTGCCCAGCCGGAAAGCTGAGAGTTAATTGTGTTCCCTGGTTTTCTTTTGGAAGACTTCTCTGGGTCCAACCTATTGATTCCATGCCCAGGAGGACTGCTGGGGCTTGCAGTCCCTCTTGAACACGCCAACTATGGACTTTGCCAGAAATGGACTCTTTCCTCTGCAGGTATGCTGGGGCAGCCATACGCTTAAGTTAGGGACTAGGGATGTTAGGGAACAGTTTGCACTTTATTTTGGACTATCGTTTGTATTTGTCATCTTGTTAATTTTTTCTGGTACAATACATTTTATTGAAATAAGTATAACATCTTGACAAACGTTCACCCACGCAGGGGCATAATTCAGTGAGCATAACAATCGAATAACTTTAATAGGTATTGGCTGTCAACTGAGCAACCTTATGGGGCACCCCATAGGTCCTTATAAAGCCCTAGAGCATAAGGGCCGACTAACTAGGGCCCAAGATGCAGGTACACTGGATCACGGCAGAGGGAAATGCGTATACTGGTCCAATGAATACCCCTGTGACAAATCGGGGTGAACTTTTGGCAGAGAGGTACTAAAAAAGGGATATGAAATTTAGCAACGGTGGCCGCTAGCCAATAATAGGTGAGCCCTAAATCCGAGGATTCAGGGACACCCTAAAACAAAAGAGACCAAGGGCGGCCATAGGAATGGTCTCAATTACAAAAGAAGAAAGAGAGAGAGTAGAGACAAGCAAGTACAGACCAGAATAGAGAGAAAGGAAAAGGGGGGGAGGGGGTCCTGCAGGAGGGGAAAGTGACAAGACAATTCTCAGGAGAGGCCTGAAAAAAAATTGTATGGTTTTTCCGACGAAATTCCGCTCAAGCCCGCCTTGCATACACACGGTCACACAAAAGTTCGGTGAACTTTTGACTGCCAAGAACGCGGTGACGTAAAAGGCTATGAAGAGCCGAGAAAATTAAGTTCTATGCTTCCGAGCATGCGTCGACTTGTTTTCGAGCATGCGTCGGAATTTAGCGCGTCGGGATTTGTATACACGATCGGAAATTCCAATCGGATTTTTCTCAGACGGAAAAATAGAGAACCTGAAAAAGTCCGATGGGGCATCTGACTTTTTCCATCGGAAATTCCGACCGTGTGTACCTCTTCACCATAGCAAACAGAACAGAGGGCCTCTTCCAAGCTCTTGCTATCACCCGTTTGGCCGCAATAAACAAATAAGTTGCCAGTTTCGGTTGGTAAAAAAACAAGCCCTGAATCGGGCAGTGTAACAAGGCAAATTTAGCATCTCTATGTATGGGTATATGAAATAAGGAATGTAGGAGTCCAAACACCCTGGACCAAACCCTATGAGGCGAGGACAGGCCCACCAAATGTGTACTACATCGCCCCATTGGCCACACCCTCTAAAGCACCGGTCATTATAGGATAGATTTGTGCTCGCTATCCAGGCCAGGAAACAGTACCATCGTAGAAGGACTTTGTATGCAGCATTGTAATGTAGCCGTCTTGAAGGAGCATTTAGCCACAGAGGAACAAGCCTTGTTCCCATCTTCCGGTTCAATAGAGGTCTCCAAGTCCTGTTCCCACCACAACTTACTGTATAAGACGTGGCCCCCGGGCAAGTCTATAGTGTTTAGAGAAGAGTCGATTTTCAATATAGCTCCTGGGGCACCAGGGGAATGAAGGCAAAGGAGTTTAAAAAGTGTTTTTTGGAAAACATAAATGAGTTGCGTCTCAATCAGTGGCGGCTGGTGCTCAAAATTTTTGGGGGGGGGGGCGCAAACAAACTGAAAAAAAAAAATCAATTGCCGCCACTGTGCCCATTAAACGCAGCCACTGTGCCCAAACGCCACCAGTTTGCCCCCTCAAATACAGCCAGTTTGTTTCCATATACAGCCAGTTTGTTTCCATATACAGCCAGTTTGTCCCCATATACAGCCAGTGTGCCCCCATATATATATAACCAGTGTGCCCCCATATATACAGCCAGTGTGCCCCCCATATACAGCCAGTGTGCCCCCATATACAGCCAGTGTGCCCCCATATACAGCCAGTTTGTCCCCATATATAGCCAGTGTGCCCCCCAAATGCAGCCAGTGTGCCCCCATATACAGCCAGTTTGTCCCCATATATATAGCCAGTGTGTCCCCATATATATAGCCAGTGTGCCCCCATATACAGCCAGTGTGCCCCCATATACAGCCAGTGTGCCCCCATATACAGCCAGTTCCCCCCAAATGCAGCCAGCGTGTCCCCCATATACAGCCAGTTCCCCCCATATTCAGCCAGTTTGTCCCCCATATACAGCCAGTTCCCCCCAAATGCAGCCAGCGTGTCCCCCATATACAGCCAGTTCCCCCCATATTCAGCCAGTTTGTCCCCCAAATGCAGCCAGTTCCCCCCATATTCAGCCAGTTTGTCCCCCATATACAGCCAGTTCCCCCCAAATGCAGCCAGCCTGTCCCCCATATACAGCCAGTTCCCCCCATATTCAGCCAGTTTGTCCCCCAAATGCAGCCAGTTCCCCCCATATTCAGCCAGCGTGCCCCCCATATACAGCCAGTTCCCCCCAAATGCAGCCAGTTTGTCCCCCAAATGCAGCCTGTTCCCCCCCCCCAGCCCTGCACTTACCTTCCTCGGTCCGCGCCGTCCTCAATGTGTTCTCCCACCCTCGATGTCGCTTCAGCCAATCAGGCTACCGGTAACCAGATCCGGTGAACCTGATTGGCTGAAACCTCCACACAGTCTTCTCCAAGGAACGCACCCCCGTGCGTACCTGGGAGGAGTTTTTGGAAGCCGAATACAGCGTGAAAGCTGTATTCGGAAAGCCTATCAGAGCCGCTGGCTCTGATAGGCACTTCCAAGTCACACCCACCGACGGCCACCGCTCTAATTCATATGGCCGGCGCTCACCAGGAGGCCCGCCATATGAATAGTGGGCAGCGCGGCAGCGGTGACAATACACAGATTCATGCAATGCATAAATCTGTGTATTGTCTTTCAGTGGCGGTGCGGGAGCGAGAGGGGGCGGAGCTCCGGCGCCCTCTATGGACGCACCGCCACTGGTCTCAATGAAGAGACCCAGTGGCTTAGTTAAGCGAAGCGATAGAATTCCGAAGAGGGCACCTCATGGATGTCCTGGAAGGAAGACCAGGAGGGAAGAATACGGGACGAGATAAAATGTCGGACCTCTGTGAAGCCATGGTGGGCCACCAAGAGAAGGAGCTCGGTTGATCAAGGCCGGCAGAAAGAAGGGGTTTTTAAAAGAGGGAGGAGTGGTAGAAAGGGGTACATGAGGTTACCTGAGTAGCAAACATAGTCCCAAAGGTTAAGGCTATGACGCATAAGCGGGCTGAGCGAGGGGGGGGGGGGGCTCCATGTTAAATAAAACTTTTGAAACTTTGCCTCTGCCTGGTCTGAAGTTACTAAAGGGGTGCAATGCAAGTAACTGGTACATATAGCTTCAGCTCTGGTCACTAAACACATTGGGGTATAAAGATAATGGTCCAAGAGTGCATAGGTTGAAAATACAGTGGTTACCAAGGGTAACAAAGGTTTCTCTAGCAGCTTGTTATAAGCCTGTACATGTAACAGGTGGGAGAGCATCTTGCAGTGAGGGGGATGTTGTCGGCACTCCATCAGCAGCGATCTGTCTCCCATAGCAACAAGAGCAGACCTGCACCGCCAAAGCCCTCAGTCTGTACACAGTTATGGAAGATAAAGAGTTAGGTGAAGTGTACGCATGGAGTCCGGGCTAGGTGCAAGGTGGGACCCCATACTGTTACTGGGATTGAGGTAGCGGTGAAATGCTGGATAGGTGGAGAGGGCATTGGCTCTGCATGGCCCTTCCCAATGCACAAGTGACTGTGGTTATGCATACCTCCCAACCCGCACAGATTCTGCGGGTTTCTCCCGCAGGGACAGCATTTTCCCGAGTTCCCGCACGGGACACTGTATTCCCGCATAGACCCACAGGGAGGAGGAGGTCAAAGGTCAGTCTGCCAGCGTGCCGGGCAGAGATAGCCAGGCAAGACCCAGAGCGGCAGCGACAACCAGGTATGTTGGGCGGGCGGGCAGGTGTATCTGTGTTTGCCGTCCCCTCTGCACGTCGACAGCCCCCCCCCCCCCCCGCTCAACAAATTAAAAACCCACGTCCCTTAAAAAAAATGAAATGTCCCGCGGCACAACCCCCCCCCCCTCCCCACGCTCAACAAACTAGAAACCCACGTCCCTTTAAAAAAAATGAAATGTCCCGCAGAAAAGTTGGGAGGTATGGTTATATGGTTATGTACAGTAACTTCGGGAGTTTTCTATAGTTCAGTGGGTTGCTCAAGTAAAGGTACCCCATGTGTGAGACGGTGAGCCTAGCTAAAGAGCTTAACGTAGCGCAGAAGAACTCACCCTGGGGTAGGCCTTTCATGTGACCCTTGCTTAGCTCCCAATGAGGAGGGAAAAGTGGAGGAAGTGACGACCACCCCATTAACCTACTCCTACATTTGGCGCCCAACGTGGGGCTATGCCTACTGCACACCTGAAGACCACCTCTAAAGGGACCATGACAAAAGTTAGCTGGTTAGAATTCATCCAGGCTTGCCTAGCAATACTCCATGTGAACTGCACATCTGCTTCATAATTGGCTTCTGCATGAGGCTCCATCTCCTGATTGGTGGATATCCTGATAAGGGGCATACATTAAAACCTTGGATTGCGAGCATAATTCGTTCCGGTAGCATGCTTGTAATCCAAAGCACTTGTATATCAAAGAGAATTTCCCCATAAGAAATAATGGAAACTCAGATGATTCGTTTCACAACCATTTATTCATAAGTCCTTCCGTTTATAAATAAAATCCACAAAATCCACAAATACAGCAAAGGCACTCGGCACTCAAAAGTGAACACAGAGATAGGCTAACGCGTTTCACATCGTGAGATGCTTACTCATAGCTTGTAGCTATGAGTAAGCATCTCACGATGTGAAACGCGTTAGCCTATCTCTGTGTTCACTTTTGAGTGCCTTTGCTGTATTTGTGGATTTTATTAATAAACCAGCATCCTTTGCAGAGTGCGGCCATCCAGAATTTTTTCTTTCCTCACCTAATTTTGTGCAGAGCCAGCACCTGTGTGTACTTGGAGTGGGGCGGAAGCATTACATGGATTCAGAGGCTTCAGAGCGGTGATCTTTCTTCATCCTTCCGTTTATAGTCCATATAAAAAGATTATAGCAATGTGATAGGTTGTGTAACCATAAAATGTCCATCCATAAATGGCAGCCCCCACAATGGGATTAGAAGAAAAATCCAGCAGGAGCTACAGAGTATAAAAGAGAAGAGAGGCGCCTCTAAGTGTAGCAATATGGTTACATTTAATGAAGGTACAACATTTAGCAACTCATATGGTTGATGATTAAGAAGCACATCTAAGTATGCAGGCATCCGGGGTAAAGCTGTCCACATAGACCGTCCTCCTTACCTCCGGCTCTCACCGCTGTCAGTCTGCAATCGTGACCGGAAAGACTACCCTGCAGTAGAGCGATCTGAAAGCGAGGCTTGAAGTGCTCGTGGAGCGCAGCGTGGAAGGGACAACGTCAATGGCGATGAGGAGGATGGTCTATGTGGACAGCTTTACCCCGGATGCCTGCATACTTGGATGTGTCTGTTTTAATCATAAACCATGTGAGTTTCTAAATGTTGTACCTTCATTAAATGTAACCGTATTGCTACACTTAAGCCCTGTACACACGATAGGTTTTACCGATGAAAACAGTCCGATGGACTTTTTTCATCGGACAAACCAATCGTGTATGGGCCCCATCGGTCTTTTTCCCATCGGTGTTTAAAAATAGAACATGTTTTAAATTTATCCGATGGTTAAAAAACCGATCGCAAATTACTATCGTCTTTGGGGAACTCCATCGGATAAAAAACCCACGCATGCTCAGAATCAAGTCGACGCATGCTCAGAAGCATTGAACTTAATTTTTCTCGGCTCATCGGAGTGTTTTACGTCACCGCGTTTGGAACAGTCGTTTTTTTGACTGATGGTGTGTAGGCAAGACTGATGAAAGTCAGCTTCATCGGTTTTCCGATGGAAAAACCATAGGAAATCTGATCGTGTGTACAGGGCTTTAGAGGCGCCTTCTCTTTTATACTCAGTTGTGACATGACGTTACTTGTATATCAAGACATCGCTTGTATATCAAATCAAAATTTATTTAAAAAATGTTGCTTGTCTTGCAAAATGCTCTCAAACCAAGTTACTCTCAAACCAAGGTTTTACTGTATATAGCAACTGGACCCAGAATGACGCTTATGCCTCGTACACACGAACGCAATTCCCGAAGGGAAAAGTGCGGTGTGAGCTTTTTGTTGCGAATTCTGACCGTGTGTATGCTCCATTGCACTTTTTCTGTCAGAATTCGGGCCAAGAAAAGATTGTGAGCAGGATCTCAATTTTTGTGACAGGAAAAATTCCTATCGCGAATCGCGTTCGTCTGTATGCAATTACGATGCGCAAAAAAAACGTGCATGCTTAGAATCAAGCAGAAGAGCCCAACTGCCTATTGAACTTCATTGATCTCGGCTCATCGTACGTGTTGTACGTCACCATGTTCTTGACGGTCGGAATTTCAGCCAAGATTAATGTGATCGTGTGTATGCAAGACAAATTTCAGCCGTTTTCCTGCTGAAAAAAAAACGCAGTTTTCTTGACTGAAATCGCGTTTGTGTGTACGAGGCATAAGAAGCTCCATGTACATTGCTACTAGCCACTATGGCCAGCCACCAGCTATCATGGAAACAAATCCTAACTATCATCGACACCAGGGAACTATACCTACCAGCTTATAGGTTTGCCTTCTGCCGTTCGGGCACCTGGGAAGAGTTTGGAGCCCTCTGCCCAACCTGCAAGAGACTCATGGCCATCTTCTCCAGTTGGACTCACTGTCATGTCTGTGGAGTAACACTATTCCAGCACATGCTGGAGGAAGAGCCCAGCTGTGAAATCGGGCCAGAGGACCTGCCCAGGAATGATTGTGCTTCCAGAAAGGCATCTACTACCAAGCCTCTGGTGAAGATCCTAAAGCCCAACTGTGACAAGCTATCAGGGATGGCCTCCCCCACAGCTTCTGGGGTTGAGCAGACACCTTGCAACACATCTACGGATCCTGTACCCCTTCAGGAAGCACAATGGAGTTCCCGCAAGATCCTGCTGGATGAGCTGCCACCCCCTCCGGTTCAAGGAACACCAACGCCGGATCGGCTGGGCAGCACCAGTGTCACCCCTCTGGACCCCCCGCTCCCAGATATAAAAATTCCTCTTTTGTTGGACCACCTGATGAGACCCGAATGGTCTTACAAGCTATGCACTCCTGAGACCAACCCAAGGGGATCCCATTGGATAGCCTAAACGTGGATGAGGAGCTACCACCATCTATTGAGCCCTGCATACTGCATCCTGGTTTCCCTGCTCCGGACTCAACGTTGGTGGAAAAGGTGTGGCAAATATTCTTTTTCGCCCCACCTCTGTGGCTTTGTGAGCACTATCATGCAACTCAGCAGATTTTGAGACTTGAGGTCCCACCTACCTGTGAAGAGTGTTGTGCACTATATTTTAAAGGGACACTAAAATTGTGAGTATTATTCACATGAAATGCCTGCCATGTCATGTTCTGTCGAACAAATCACTGTACATATATATTTATTCAACTAATGTTTTCATACATATTACCTATATGCTTATACTCCCCCCTCTTTTTCAATAGAAATATAACAACTTTGCTTCTATCTAACCCCTGAGGAAGGAAGTGAATACGCAACATGTTTTTCGAAACATGTTGGGAATTTTTGTGATTACACTCTTTATTCGACTTCATGTCTGGAGTTTTTGTGTGTTCCAAAATTAGCAGCTGTATATTTATTATATGTTCTACCTATTGTTTTAGGTGTGCTATTTATATAATTTTCTGTATAATTGTATTCAATACATTTTGTACTCTTTTTTTACAACATGTTAAAAAAAAAAATCCCGGTATCGATGTGGGGTGGGGAGGTTTGGGGGGCATGGGGGAACTGCTTTCCTGAGAAGATATCTAGCACGTCTGTGCAGAGAGCTGCCGGACTGTATCTCTGAGTCATTGCGGACCGCCTCCGGCTGGAAATCCGTGACGTCTGTGTACCTATCTAGGCAAGGGGGGGGGGGTTCTTCTTTGATTTTGATGGGGGGTTGGGAGTATCACAAGTCTAGTATGATAATTTTTGTGTTCTGTTTTCTGTAATATGCACCAGTGAATTTTGTGGCCGGTAGTTTCCACGCTGTGTGGAATGTTATTCTATGTAATGTATAAAAAGCAATAAAAACATAATTAAAAAAAAATCCTGGTACACTTGTCTCTTGCCCGCATAATCCCTGGGGCATTCCTTAGAAATTTCTGTATTTTGGGATGTGGCAAGGGTCCCTGGGACCAACTCTCAGATAGTTTTTCCTCCTTTATATTCATTGTATTTTATTTGGGTAGCAGATACCCTGTCAGTCCCCCCCCCCCCCCCTTTGAAACTATCTCCGAGTTACAGTGATTTTTGTTCTCAACATGGCAGAACTTTTCAGTCAGTCATGGGATGCTTGGGCTGCCCCACCGCCATCCTCGGTGAGGGAACCAGGAAGTGAAGCCTTGCGGCTTGACTGCCCGGTTCCCTACATGGCATGCGCGAGTCGCGCTGCGCCATTCTCACTGGTTCCTGTTGTGTTCTGGGAACCGAGTGTCTCCCAGAACACAACGGGTATTCTGCGGGAAGTGACGTACTACCTGCAGAATACCCGCAGAGAGGACTCCCGGAAATGGGTGCAAATACCTGTCTTAGACAGGTATCTGCACCCCCCTGAAAGCTGCCAAATGTGACACCGGAGGGGGGGAGGGTTCCGATGAGCGGAAGTTCCACTTTAGGGTGGAGCTCTGCTTTAATACTCCGAGGAAGAGGTTATCGTACATACTCCTGTCCATTGATATGTCTGCAGGCATTATCCTGCACAAGCGCATTTGACTATCTTTTTAAAGAGGTCAACAAGCTCTGGTGAGCACAATCTACATTCTTTGCACTTTGGGTGTCGTATCAAATACCTGTTTGGTGAAGGAATATATATCGCACCATTGGAGAATCACTTTTTCCTTTCTCAGCAAGATTGTTTTTTATCACTGAACTTTAAGCACTTATATGCATTTTTAATTTGGGACATTATATGATGTTTTTTGGTATGATTGACCAAATCATGGATTAATTTACTTCACAAGGAATTGTTTTCTTATATATATTTATTCCCATGCTTTTTCACTTAAAGCACCCCCTGTATTTCATCAATTGATGATCTTTCCGATCACCTGACATCCTCTATCAACACCCATGGAGGAGTCATTCTAGATAATGATTGGCTATTTACATAGCCCATCCCTGTGCATTTACCCTTATATACGGGGTCAGTTGCAGCTTACACTTGCTGCACAGTCAGTGTTGTGTTACACTATGTGATTATTCTTGCTCTGTGTCTTTAAGATCTGTCCCCTTCTTTCTAGCTGAACTCTCTCTCTCACCGTAGTTCTTTATATATCTCCTCCACTTCCTGATTCTGGTCATTACTCCTGTATTTCTTCCATGCTAACATCTTACATGTGGCTTACAACTGCAACGTTTTTCTACCTATGAATATCCATCATTAAACGGAACATTCGAAAGGATTCATCGTCTGTCGTCCTAACTGTGAGTTTATTCATTGAGTTAAACTGCCTGTATCGATGCAAGGGATGAATATCAAACCAGCTTGAGTAAGGCCTACTTAAACCTGGAGATGAACTTTATCGCTTTGTAGTTGAGACAGAACAGTAGAAAAACGGAGTTTCACAGCCTAATTACAAGATTTCTGCATGTCAGTACTGATACAGACAAGATTTACTGCCCTCATAGCAAGACAGAAGGGACAGAGCAGCACATGGCAGCCTTATAGCCTGAGACAATCTGCACAGTGTCATATTTCAGCACACAGATCCTGCCTGCTTTCACAGTCAGTCTGCTATCATGAGTGACCAAGCTTCTGCATGTGAACTCACATCTACCTCCCCACAAGTTCCTGAAGAAACTGAGTTACCCAAACGCTCAGTTAAACCCACTTGGAAAGTAATGGAGAATTATGAAGCTTCAAGGACTGAATTGTCAAATAGCTTGGAATTAGTCTGGGAGAAAATCCTTGCTGAAGCCAATACAGTGTCTGTTGAACGTGAACTACTGACACTAGAGGGCGCCATTAAACAACTTTCTGCCTCATATGAGCTTTATCAGCTTACCAGCATCAAATTCACTAATGTCTTACAAAACATGAAGTCAGAAAGTGTGATGATGCAATTAAAGCGCGTCAATGCTCTCAATATTGAAAGAGACAGTTTTATCCAGCAAACCAGATTAAAGGCAGAAGCAAAAATAAAGCTGTTACAGGACACTGCATCTCACAGATCTGTTTCCACCAGACGTTCTAAAAACTCGTCAAGATCCCATAGTTCAAGATACTCAACACTCAGTGAGCGACTTATTAATGCCCGCGCTGAAGTGGAAGCCAGCAAAGTGCAGGTGGCATATGCAGAAAAAAGAGCAGAGTTGGAAGCGCAGTCAGCACGTCAAAGAGCAGAGTTGGAAGCTCAGAGAGCAGAGTCGGAAGCGCAGTCAGCACGTCAAAGGGCAGAGTTGGAAGCGCAGTCAGCACAACAAAGAGCAACAATGGAAACCTTAAATGAACAGTGTAAACATGACGCAGCTATGGCAAAGCTAAGGGTCCTACAGCAAGCTATCAGTGCAGACGAAGGTGCAAGTGAGAAAGACAGCATTAACCTAAACATAGCAGATATGGAAGACCCCCTCAAACGCACTAAAGACTATGTCCTAAGCCACTGCAGTGCACACTCCATTGTCTCCAATGCTCCCGACTACATAGAGACTCCTTCACAGCTTCAAGTTAAAGAGGTTCCAGCAACTTCCTGCACTCAAAATCACTCCACTGCATTTCCTACCTGCCTACCTTGCCTGCCTTCATACGTCACAGAGCATCAGCGCAAGCTTCAAGCAAGTCATCAATCTCCAGTCATCGGTACAGCCTTGAATCAACGTACCATTAGAACAACTGACTTCAAGCAAACAACTCACCTGGATGCATCTGCTGCACCATATTTCCCTGTGTCCTTTAACAACAATGTCAAAGATAACGCAATCAGCACCATACAGCCAACAGCATCTCACATAAAGGCGGAGACAACTGAGACAGAAGAGTTTGTGAGGTACATGCTTCGCAGAGAGCTCACAAAGACTGGACTTACAAGTTTTGATGACCAACCTGAGAACTACAGAAGTTGGAAATGTGCCTTCAGAACTACAATCAGCAATATTGGCATTACAGCTGATCAAGAATTGAATCTGCTGATCAAATGGCTTGGTCCTCTATCTGCTGCACGTGTTAAGCCATTAAGATCGGTTTTCATGGACAATCCTACTGCAGGCCTCACAGCTGCATGGGAGCGACTAGAGCAAAGTTATGGCAGTCCAGAAGCTATAGAAAATTCTTTGTTCATGTGTCTGGGAACT
Organism: Rana muscosa; assembly: GCA_029206835.1. Lineage (NCBI taxonomy): Eukaryota > Metazoa > Chordata > Amphibia > Anura > Ranidae > Rana > Rana muscosa. Next base: position 308,328,909 of record CM055122.1, read on the forward strand.
TTCCCAAAGATATCCGGTAAGGACAACAAGGAGTTCCAGAGACTGAGTGACCTTCTCCTTGAGCTTCAGCTAGCCAAGACAGACCCAAAACTACCTGGACTCAGTTACCTTGACACTCCAAGAGGGGTAAACCCAATTGTCTCCAAGCTCCCGTATGGTTTGCAAGAGAAATGGACTGCACTAGGGTCATCATACAAAAGAGAGAACAAGATTTCCTTCCCTCCATTCTCTTTCTTCTGTGAATTCATCAGGAAAATTGCAGGGACCAAGAACGATCCAAGTTTTTCCTACGGTGAGTACAGCCTCTTCTCACCCTTTCCTAAGAGTACCAGTCTTCAGGGCAACTACAGAAACCATAGAGGCCCAGTGTCCGTGAAAAAGACTGACATCCTTCCCACTCCTAACACAGTTCTGGCCACGAACAAACGAGTAGGAAGATTGAAAACCCTAACAGAGAGTGTCCAATACACAAGAAGCCACACCCCCTCAATAAATGTATCGGCTTTAGGAAAAAGCCTCTGGAAGAGCGCAAGGAGCTTTTAAAGACATTTAGGGTATGTTTCAGGTGCTGTGCTTCTACAGAACATTTTGCAAGGGACTGTAATGTGTCCATCAAGTGCATAGAGTGTGGCTCTGAAGAACATGTGCAAGCCCTCCATCCTCTTGAGCCCAGCTCTGCACAACCTGCCAACGCTCCTCCCAGGTTAACGCATGACGGGGAGAATACAGACCAAGTGCCTAATTCTACCATAATTTCTTCATCCTGCACTGAAGTTTGTGGAGAAGACCGCTGTGGTAAGTCCTGTGCTAAGATATGCTTGGTGAACATATACCACAAGGATCAACCAGAAAAGTCTCTAAAGGCATATGCTATCTTAGACGATCAGAGCAATCGATCACTTGCAAAATCGGAATTGTTCAATCTATTTGAAATAAAAGGCGAAGCTCATCCTTACACCTTGGGTACCTGTAGTGGAACTATAGAGGTTTCTGGAAGAAGGGCTCATGGACTCATGGTATCTTCTCTCAAAGGTAACTTGCAATTACCCTTACCTACACTTGTTGAGTGCAATCAGATACCTGCTAACAGGGAAGAAATCCCTACTCCAGCTGCTGCTTTCCATCACCCTCACCTCAAGGTAATAGCAAATGAGATACCGCCGCTTGACAAAGATGCTCAGATCCTTCTTCTGTTAGGAAGAGACATTCTAAGAGTTCACAAGGTACACAGACAAGTCAGTGGACCCCCAGATGCCCCATTTGCCCAGCGCATGGATCTAGGGTGGGTCATCATAGGCAATGTCTGCATAGGCAAAATGAAAAGACCTACCAACATTTCGTCATTCAAGACAAATGTTCTGCCAAATGGCCGAAACACTTACTTTGAGCCATGCCCACATCACTACTGGGTGAAAGAGAAGATATCCAGCCACGAATGGCAACATGGTATCTCAGGTGACACAAGCCCTTTCTCCTGCCATGAAGGCGACTTCGGCTCTACAGTGTTTAATGCAACCAGTGAAGATGACATACTGGCTCCTTCAATGGAAGACAAAGAATTCATCAAGGTAATGGACAATGAGTTCTTTCAAGATGACTCCAATAACTGGGTAGCACCCCTACCCTTTCGTCTCCCAAGAGAGAGATTGCCCAACAACTTACAGCAGGCCATCAGTAGATTCTCCTCCTTAAAGCGAAACTTAAGCAGGAAACCAGAGATGCAAAAGCACTTTGTGGACTTTATGCAAAATGTATTTGACAGAGATCATGCAGAGCCTGCTCCCCCACTAAAGGAGGGAGAAGAATGCTGGTACCTTCCATCCTTTGGCGTGTATCACCCACGCAAACCAGACCAAATCAGAGTTGTCTTTGATTCCAGTGCTCAGCACGAAGGTGTTTCTCTTAACAACATGCTCCTTACTGGATCCAACTTGAACAACAGTCTAATAGGAGTCTTGATTCGTTTCAGACAAGAGCCTGTAGCAGTAATGGCCGACATTCAACAGATGTTTCACTGCTTCATCGTCAGAGAAGACAACAGAAACTACCTCAGGTTTCTATGGCACAAGGACAATGACCTCAACAAGGAAGTTATAGATTATCGCATGAAGGTACATGTCTTCGGTAACAGTCCTTCCCCAGCAGTGGCAACTTATGGGCTAAGGAGAACAGCTCAGACTGGAGAAGTTGAATATGGATCTGATGCCCGTCAATTTGTTGAAAGAAACTTCTACGTTGACGACGCACTTAAGTCCTTTCCAACTGCTAAAGAAGCAATTGATCTTCTCACCAGAACAAAGGAGATGCTGTCTGTAGCAAACCTTAGACTGCACAAGATTATATCCAACAGCCAGGAACTTATGAATGCCTTTCACTCTGAGGACTATGCCACTAGTCTAAAAAACCTTGACTTAGGTACAGATGTGCCTCCTGTACAGCGAAGTCTGGGTTTGTTGTGTCATGGATATGCAGTAGTGTTTGTCTGTCAGCTTACCTTCCTTCCCATGTGTTCATCTTAGAGGCCTGAGCCCTTTCACCTGGCTTCCTTTATAATCTCCTCCCAGCCAGACTCCACCCCAAGCCCTATCACAGAACACTATATTAACCTGTGCACTGCAAGCCTGCTTGGCTGATCAACGTGTTTGTTAGGCATTGTGTGTTTGGGTTCCTGCCTGCCGTGTGCTACGTCTGTCTCTCTGTTACGTTATTGGCTTGTCCCCGACTATCCCTGTCTGCTCGTGACCCTTGACCTTCGGCTCGTTCTTTCGTTATCCTTGTCTGCTTGTGGCCCCTGACCTTCAGCTTGTTATTCGGTTCCCTCTTATCTTGTGCTGCTGCTTCCCCTCCTTTCCCCTTATCCTACGGGGCGTGAGCTAGGAAACTCCAGGGGCCGCGACCTGGTCCCAGCCTGCAGCATAACATCCTCACCACTAGAGGCCCTGGAGAAGACCAGCTGGGTCTTAGACTCCGCGCCCTGGGGAATCTTGGCTCTAGCTTCCGTTAGGATCCCGGTTGTGCTCCTCTGGTCCCGCTTTCCACAACCACCCAGTTTCCTATCCGCAGAAGCCAGCCATAGGGTTCACTACCTCGCGGTGCACTCCTGTCCCCCTACGGTGTGCATCTGTCACCTGGTGACCCTGACAGTTTGATCAGCCATGAACCCGGCTGACATCCCGTTACCCGTGGATGATCCGTTGCAGGGCATAGTTTGCAGACTTGAAACCCAGGAATCGAATCAGACTCAGGTGATGCGATTCCTCCAGGATCTGGCTTCTCGCTTTGAGCAGCTTCAGGCCTCCTTGGGAACCCTGAATCCGCAACCTCAAATACAACCAGCGGCTGCACCTATTGCACCAGTCGCAGCCACACACTCACTACAACTTCCAGCTCCGTCCCGTTTCTCTGGGGATTCCAAGGCTTGCAGGGGGTTCCTTAGCCAATGCACAATTCATTTTGAGCTCCAGCCCCAAAACTTCCTGTCTGATCGGGCTAAGGTAGCCTATATCATTTCCCTCCTCTCTGGTGAAGCTTTAGCCTGGGCAGCCCCTCTGTGGGAACTGAATGATCCAGTGGTTTCTAGCCTGTCTGGCTTCTTGAAACTTTTTCGGAATATCTTAGAAGAACCGGCTCGTGTCTCTTCAGCGGCCAGCGCCCTTTTACGTCTCCGCCAAGAGTCTGCTTCTGTGGGACAGTATGCCCTTCATTTCCGCATACTGTCGGCTGAGTTGAGCTGGAACAATGAGGCCTTAGTCGCAACCTTTTTGCATGGCCTGTCTGATAGAGTGAAGGATGAATTAGCAGGAAGAACCATCCCCACTGATCTGGCCGGCGTTATCTCCTTGTGTAACCAGATCGATATTCGCTTTCAGGAGAGGACCTTAGAAAAGCAACGCCAGCACTCCTTGGTTCTTAGTCAGCCTGAGCTCCCCTCTCTTCGACCCGTAGAGCATCTCCTACCAGCTGAGGAACCCATGCAGCTGGGTCGGACCAGGCTATCCCCCGAGGAACGTGCTAGGCGCAGAACTCTTGGTCTGTGTCTTTACTGTGGGGGCAAAGGTCATTTTCGTGACACTTGCTCTCTTTGTCCAGAAAAACGTTCGGGTCCACTTCATCTGGAAAGTGGAGTATTGGACCCAGAAATATCACCTTCCCCTTCTCGTCTTCTGCTTTCTGTGTTCCTTCATGTTGGTGCTTCTTCTCATTCGGTCTCAGCATATCTGGATTCCGGAGCCGCTGGTAATTTTATGGACTGGGAAATCGCATCGTCCATGAGACTTACTCTTTTGCCCCTCACCACACCATTGGTGGTCTTGGCGATTGATGGTAGGCTTGTGCAATTCGTTTCGTAACGAATCGAAATTCGTCCGAATTTAGCAACTTTCGGACATTCGGAAGCATTCGAATTTCCGAACAAAGCAATTACGAATAAAACCGAATCCGAAATAAATTATACCGCAAAATAGCGAATGCCCGAATGTCTTCGGCATAATTCGTTATGAAAAAACTTATGAATGTACAAATCCATTGGAAACACAATAACACTCACTCTGCTCTGCTCTCTGCTTCTCCTTCACCGTGCTGAACTCCCTCTCAAAATGGTGTACAGGGGCGGAGGCTATAGCCGCATGTAAAAAACGAAAGTAAAATACGAGATTTCTAATCCATTCGAAGCACAATAACACTCTGCTCTGCTCTCTGCTTCTCCCTCACCGTGCTGAACCCTCTCAAAATGGTGTACAGGGGCGGAGGCTATAACCGCATGTAAAAAACGAAAGTAAAATACGAGATTTCGAATCGTTACAAATAACCGCTATGTATTTCGAAAAGTACAAATCCATTCGAAGCACATTAGGCATAATAGGCAGCGTCGTCGTGAGAGAGACACAGAAAATTACGAATCAACGAACCCAAAAAAAGTTACGAAAGTAGGAGTTGTGTCCAGAATCAACGAAAAACAATGTACTCTACCGAAAGTACGAATTATAAAGCAACAAAAAATTCAACGAAAAATGTCGCTTGCAAAAATACGAATGAGTCCGAACGCGAAAAATCCCGTCTAGCAAAATTACGAATGATTACGAATCAACAGGACCGGAAAGAAACGAACCGAAACGGAACGAATTTTTCCGTTGTGCACAAGCCTAATTGATGGTACTGTTCTCCCAGGGGGACCTATCCGCTTCCAGACCCTCCCTGTTAAGATGTCGGTAGGGACACTCCACCAGGAGTGGATATCCTTCCTTATCTTACCCAAGGCCTCAACGCCTATAATTTTGGGTCTCCCATGGTTACAGCTCCATTCTCCTCATGTGGACTGGACTACTGGACAGATCCTGGCTTGGGGTCCCTCCTGTTCCTCGTCCTGCCTACCCAAGGTTGCCCCCTGTGAATCTGAGCCGGTCATTCATTCCAGGTTGCATAACCATTTACATTTCTCTGTCCCTAACCACCCTTGGACGCACAGCCAGGCTAGCTTGTCTACAAGTCCTGCAGTCGCTACGTCTTGCGATGCGATTCAGGTAGTCGCTACACCTGACTCAGCTATTCACTCTGCCTCTGTACTAGTTATGCCAGTCCAGCCCATGCCCAGTGAGCCTCCTACTTTTTCTTGTTCGGGACATTCTGCTTGTCCTTCAGCTATTCAGTTTGACTCCGGCGACATGTCACCTTCTAACCAACCTGACTTCAGGGTTCCACTGACATCTGCCCAGTCTGATGGTCCTGTGCAAGATGACCAGTTCCCCTTTAAGGGTCTAGGGGACCCTCCTCAGATTCCTGTTTATCCTCTCATGCCCTTGCTTATTCCTAGAGAGCCTTTGGTCCTCAATAGATCTTCTTGTCAATCTTCTTGTCATCTCCCTACCTCGTTTTCGGTCTCTGAGGATAATCTTAAGTACGAGGTTAGACAAGTTCTGGATTCTCGGCTCTGCAGAGGCATTCTTCAGTACCTTGTGCATTGGAGAGGTTTTGGTCCTGAGGAGGCGTCTTGGATCGCTGCATCTGATGTCGCTGCACCTCATCTGTTGAGAAGGTTTCATCAGAGATTTCCCTTTAAGCCTGGGCCCAGGCGGGGGAGGGCCCATAAGAGGGAGGGTACTGTCATGGATATGCAGTAGTGTTTGTCTGTCAGCTTACCTTCCTTCCCATGTGTTCATCTCAGAGGCCTGAGCCCTTTCACCTGGCTTCCTTTATAATCTCCTCCCAGCCAGACTCCACCCCAGGCCCTATCACAGAACACTATATTAACCTGTGCACTGCAAGCCTGCTTGGCTGATCAACGTGTTTGTTAGGCATTGTGTGTTTGGGTTCCTGCCTGCCGTGTGCTACGTCTGTCTCTCTGTTACGTTATTGGCTTGTCCCCGACTATCCCTGTCTGCTCGTGACCCTTGACCTTCGGCTCGTTCTTTCGTTATCCTTGTCTGCTTGTGGCCCCTGACCTTCAGCTTGTTATTCGGTTCCCTCTTATCTTGTGCTGCTGCTTCCCCTCCTTTCCCCTTATCCTACGGGGCGTGAGCTAGGAAACTCCAGGGGCCGCGACCTGGTCCCAGCCTGCAGCATAACATCCTCACCACTAGAGGCCCTGGAGAAGACCAGCTGGGTCTTAGACTCCGCGCCCTGGGGAATCTTGGCTCTAGCTTCCGTTAGGATCCCGGTTGTGCTCCTCTGGTCCCGCTTTCCACAACCACCCAGTTTCCTATCCGCAGAAGCCAGCCATAGGGTTCACTACCTCGCGGTGCACTCCTGTCCCCCTACGGTGTGCATCTGTCACCTGGCCACAGGTGACCCTGACATGTTGTGGAACATCAAACAAGACAAATTCACCTTCCAATTGTCAACTTGTGACAAACCCTTCACTAAGAGAGGAGTCCTGTCCGTGGTGAATAGCATCTATGACCCACTGGGTTTCCTTGCTCCAGTTACCATTCAAGGTAAGATTTTACTAAGACAGTTGTCTACTGAGAACATAGACTGGGATACTCCCTTGCCTAGTGAGAATCAACACAAGTGGGAAAGGTGGAGATATTCTTTGAAGTCACTAGAAAAACTTCAGATTCCCCGTTGCTATGTTCCAGGATCCACTTCAACCGCTAACCGGAGAGAGATTCATATTTTCTCTGATGCATCAGTTGAAGCTATTGCTGCAGTAGCCTATTTGAAGACCTCTGAACTGAATGGAGAATCACACTGTAGTTTTGTCCTAAGCAAGGCAAAACTCACACCCAAGCCTGCACATACCATACCAAGACTTGAACTTTGTGCAGCTGTGCTAGCAGTAGAAATTGCAGAGGTCATACGAAGTGAAATGGACACTACAATTGATTCTTTCACCTTCTATACAGACAGTAAGGTAGTACTTGGTTACATAAACAACCAAACAAAACAATTTTATGTGTACGTCAGCAACAGGGTTGAACGTATCAAGAGATTTCCTCTACCAAGTCAATGGCATCACGTTCCCACTGAACTCAACCCAGCTGACTGTGGGACCAGAGCCGTGTCACCTGCCGCTCTTCAGGACAGCTTATGGCTGTCACCTCCGAGGTTTCTACGTGAGGACTCTTACTTACTACCTATTGACACCACCTATGGGCTAGTAAACCCTGAAGATGATAAGGAAATAAGAACTGTGAACACCTCACTCCACACTTCTGTAAGTACAAAACAGAAGCTGTGGTTACACCATTACGAGCATCAATGGAAGCAGGTGCAGCATCTAGCCAATGTGTTCTGGCATCGCTGGAAGAAAAAGTATCTTCACCACCTTCAAGGTCGTAACAAATGGCAAGCATCTAAGCCGAATCTTAAGGTTGGAGACCTCATCCTTCTAAAAGACAAGGACGTTTTTCAGAATGAGTGGCCTATGGGCCTTATTACTAAAGTTATGCCCAGCGACGATAACAAAGTCCGGAAGGTAGAAGTCAAGGTAACCAAGGGAGGATCGACACAAACCTTTAGTCGACCAATTACAGAGTTAGTACTCCTTTTGCCAGGTGAGTGACTTGTGCAAGGACTAGCCATGCTGTTGGCACGGCGGGGAGTACATTGCTGCCATCTACAGGTTCTACTCAGAACTTTCTTTGAAATTCTTTGAAGACATCATACTGTGACTTTATGTTCTTCATCCTGTTGAACTTACGTTTATTATTTGCTTGTTGCACGTTTTTCATTACAGGTTCCAGGACATTCGTCAGTATTGGACTTTTTGAAAATATATATTTTAGTTTGAGGTTATGAAATCTAAAGATTTCAGACGGGGAGTGTTGTGTTACACTATGTGATTATTCTTGCTCTGTGTCTTTAAGATCTGTCCCCTTCTTTCTACCTAAACTCTCTCTCTCACCGTAGTTCTTTATATATCTCCTCCACTTCCTGATTCTGGTCATTACTCCTGTATTTCTTCCATGCTAACATCTTACATGTGGCTTACAACTGCAACGTTTTTCTACCTATGAATATCCATCATTAAACGGAACATTCGAAAGGATTCATCGTCTGTCGTCCTAACTGTGAGTTTATTCATTGAGTTAAACTGCCTGTATCGATGCAAGGGATGAATATCAAACCAGCTTGAGTAAGGCCTACTTAAACCTGGAGATGAACTTTATCGCTTTGTAGTTGAGACAGAACAGTCAGGATCTTCCTATGCTCTACTCTGATCACACGTAGGGAACTGCATACAAGGTGAGAGATTAATCCAAGTCAGGATGCTTTAGTCTTCTCTATCTTTTAATTTTCTTGTGCATAGACTCATTTGCTGCACGTTGAGTGGATTTATACTGTTTAATCTACTATTTACACTCACAGTTTATGGAATCTTATCCCCAATCCATCTCCACTTGTGATATAGTTTCCCCCAAGTCTTGTTGCTCATCATATGTATAATTATACATGTCTCACATGTAGCAGCCCGTGCTGGACGCCGGAGCCTCGTCTCCAAGCACCCACCTACCTAAAACTCCCGCCGACGACAGGAGAGAATGAGCCGCAGCGTGGGAGGTATGGAGGGGAACATGACTGCCCATGGCACTAGCGGCTCTCTTCCGGACATCTTGGTATGCTGAGACCCCTGCTCGTGCTCCTATCTCTTTCCCCATTTCCCTCCGGATGCCCTGGAGCCCGTAGACCGGCCGCTCAAAGTTGCTGGGTGGCCTGGAGGGATCAGTTGTTGGGGAATACAAGTAAGTTACTGGTCTGGTCTGCTGGATGGATTTGCCTATTCAGTGCAGTATTAAGATTTCCGGAAGACCTACGGGATTTCGTAGCCGGGAGGGGAGGGAGGGGAGGTAGGGGCAGAGTACATCATGGGTAATAAGATAGGCACTCCGAGAGAAGTTTGTGAGTAAGAAATGTGAGGGTATAACTCTGACTTAAAAGGGAAAGGTGGGGGAATGGGCAGGGGTGGTAGAGGGGGAGGGGACAGTAGAAGGGTTGGTGGTGTAGGAGTACCCTCGCCCAAGAAGATACGGGAATCGAACGACATCTAGATAGATGCCATCGGACCCGCACATGGAACAACATGGAGTAAGGGGAGGATTCCGGGGAAGGGAGGGGTGAGGGGGGGATTTGGGGGAGGTGGGCGGGATCGGATCTGGAAGGGGGGTGGGGGGCACGGGGTAGGGGTTCCCTTGTTTTTTTTTTCCCTTTTTTGTTTTTTTCTTCACTCCTTTCCTCCTTCTCTCTGGATTTGCCGCGGTCTGCCAGATGCTCTCCATGATGAAACATGGCCACAATAAATGTAATTACTTATAATGTAAGGGGAATGAATACCCCAAGCAAAAGGTACAAAATAAACAAAGAGCTCCTTTTTCTGGGGGCGAATGTGGTCTGTCTCAAAGAAACGCATATTGCTCACGCTTCAGGGCGTAGACTGGCTTCACATTCGTTCCCTACGTGGTTCTATGGTGATTCAACATCTAGTCACTCAAGGGGGTGGCCATAGGCTTTGATAAGACTGTGGCTTTTACACTAAGAGAGCAACTGGAAGACCCCGAGGGGAGATTTCTCTTCGTAAATGGGATTTTGTTTAACATGGAATGTACACTGGCAAATATCTACTCCCCAAATAGGGAACCAGACTTATTTTTAAAGAAAATGTTAAAAAAACTGGAAGTATTTAAAGAAGGCAAACTCATAATGGTGGGGGACCCGCAGATCGATACAACCGGGGGCCCCTCTTGCTATACAGCTAAAAGACAGAAGGTTGTAAAAAAATCACTACTGGAACATCAGCTGGTAGATACATGGAAGTTAAGGCACCCAGGAAATAGAGACTACACTTTCTACTCCCCAGTCCATGGGTCATTTTCAAGGATTGATTATATCTTTATAGAACATCAATTATTACCGTCTCTCAAAAGTGCAGAGATTAAAGCAATTACTTTATCGTACCATGCTCCAGTAGTGATTAAGTTAGAAGTACTGAATACCAGGACGGGAAGGAACTGGAGACTAAATAATTCTCTTATTCAGGACCCGGGGATAATTAAGAAGATTGAGCAGGAACTTGAAAATTTCTTTGTGGTAAATGATACACCAGAAATTTCTCGTTCAGCCCTGTGGGAAGCCCATAAGGCTGTCATAAGGGGGATATTGATAGGCGCAGGGAAAAAGAGAGAAAGGGTAGAGAAACTCTGTGCCCTATATAGAGAGATACAGGATTTAGAACAAATGACAAGACCTCAAGGCATCCCGGAGAGACAGGAATTAGTAGTAAAAAGGGAGCAACTAGCGGACCTTTTAGAACAGGAGAAAAAGCGCGCCTTTCATATGGTAAACAAGGAGAGGTATCAATGGGGAAATAAGCCTGGGAAGTGGCTGGCAAGAGAAATAAAGGGAAAAAAAATCGCACCTTTATCCCTAAATTTAAGAACGATCAGGGAGAGATGGTTCCATCGTCCCCCGAAATCGCGGAGGTTTTCCATGAATACTACAGCTCATTATATAATGTGAATCAGAGAGAGGTATGTAGGGAGGGAGACATTTATGAGTACCTGAGGGGTCTTGGCCTTCCTATGTTTACTAAGGAGGAATTTGAGAAACTTGAAACCCCAATCACCCCAGAAGAAGTAAGAAGAGTAATAAAAAGCATGGCCTTAGGAAAGAGTCCAGGCCCTGATGGGTACTCTATTTTATACTATAAGAAATTTAAAAAAATCCTGATCCCTAAATTCTGTGATTATTTTAACGCCCTGACCGAAGGAGAGACCTTACGGGAGGAATCATTATTGGCCCATATAACCCTTATCTTAAAAGAATGGAAGGATCCAACAGTCCCAGCGAGTTACCGCTCAATATCCCTGTTATATACAGATATAAAGATCTTTGCTAAAGTAATAGCAGAAAGACTAAAGCCCCTACTACCAAGCTGGGTAAACAATGATCAGGTAGGGTTAGTATCAGGTAGAGAGGGGAAAGATAATGGCTTGAAGACACTGTGTCTGATTCACAAAGTAGAAGGGTGGAAGACCCCAGTCGCATTCCTGTTGATTGATGCTGAAAAGGCTTTCGACAGGGTGGACTGGGGCTTCATGTTTGGAACATTGAGGCATCTGGGTATTGGGGTAAGGATGATGAAATGGATATCGGCCTTTTATCATCACCCAACAGCTTAGATTAGAATAAATGGTAATTTGGACTCCCTTGTACTTATTCAATGGGACAAGGCAGGGGTGCCCCCTGTCACCAATGTTGTTCGTAATAGCACTGGAACCCCTGCTTGCGGCTATCCGTAAAAACCCAGATATCGGAGGGGTAAAAATAGGGGAAAGGGAGGTTAAGGTAGCTGCAAACGCTGACGATCTGCTGTTTTATGTGTCAAACCCTAGAATAACAATCCCAGTTATATTGGAAGAGTTAACCAGATACGGAAAAATAGGATTTTTATAACAGCTTACCTGTAAAATCCTTTTCTTGGAGTACATCACGGGACACAGAGCGACATAGTCATTACTAATGGGTTATATAGATACCGTCAGGTGCTGGCACTGGCAACTTCCAAAACCGGAAGTAACCTCCCCTATATAAGCCCCTCCCATCCGGGAGCACCTCAGTTTTGTAGCAAAGCAATAAGTGTCCCCAAAGAGGGGCGGGAGCTCTGTGTCCCGTGATGTACTCCAAGAAAAGGATTTTACAGGTAAGCTGTTATAAAAATCCTATTTTCTTTCTCGTACATCACGGGACACAGAGCGACATAGTCATTACTAATGGGATGTCCTAAAGCAATGCCAAATGAGGGGGGGGATACACCATATATAAGCTGAGCGCTATCAGACATGAGGATCTTTTGCGGCCTGCAACACACTGCGCCCAAAGGCGACATCCTCCTGACTTCTAACGTCCACCTGGTAGAACCTAGTAAACGTGTGTACTGAAGACCATGTTGCGGCCTTACAGATTTGAGCCAGGGAGGCCTGGTGATGCACTGCCCATGAAGTTCCAACTGCTCTCGTGGAGTGCGCTCTAACTTTGAACGGAGGCGGTCTCCTTCTCAAGCCATAGGCTTGTATTATGACCTGTCGAATCCACCTGGCTAAAGTAGATTTTGACGCTGCCTGACCCTTTCTGGGGCCTTCCGGCAGAATAAACAAAGTATCCGTTCTGCGAATCTGAGCAGTGGCTTTTAGATAAGCTTTAACTGCTCTTACTACATCCAAAGAATGCAATAACTTTTCCTCTACCGAAGTAGGTTTGGGGAAAAAAGAAGGAAGAACCACATCTTGGTTCAAATGAAAACTCGATACCACCTTAGGAAGAAAGGCTGGATGAGGAAGTAACACTACTCTGTCCTTATGGATAACCAGATATGGCTCCCTACAGGACATAGCTGCTAATTCCGATACTCTTTTAGCCGAACAAATGGCTACTAGAAAAATCAATTTCCTGGTGAGAAGCACCAAGGAAATATGCTGTAATGGTTCAAATGGTTGTTTCTGTAGAACCGACAGAACCAAGTTTAGATCCCATGGACATATGGGAATATTAACCGGAGGACTAATACGCATCACTCCTTGTATAAAGGCTTTGACTAGTGAATGCGAAGCCAAGGGCCTTTGAAAAAATATTGACAAGGCCGAAATCTGACCCTTGATAGTACTCAAGGCAAGCTTCCTATCTACAGCCCATTGTAGGAAGTCCAGAATCCTACCTATTACGTATTTACGTGGATGCCATTTCTTGGCCTCACGCCAGGCGATGTACGCCTTCCAGATTCTATAGTAGATCTGCCTGGATACCGGCTTCCTGGCATTGATCATGGTAGATACCACAGAATTAGAGAGCCCTCTCTTTTTTAGAATGTGGGCTTCAATAGCCAGGCCGTCAAACCTAGGGCTGGTAAGGAAGGGTGGTATATCGGTCCTTGCGAAAGCAGGTCCGGACGATGTGGGAGGGTCCAAGGACTCCCCACAGACATTTTTACAATCTCCGCGTACCATGCTCTTCGGGGCCACGCTGGAGCCACCAGAATCACTGGTTTCTTTTCTACCCTGATTCTGCGGAGTAATCGAGGTAACAATTGTGGCGGTGTGAATGCATATATCAGCTTGAACTGATCCCAAGGGAACACTAGGGCATCCGAGCCGCACGCTAGGGGATCCCTTGTCCAAGAGACAAACCTGTCCACTTTTGTGTTGAATCTGGATGCTAGCAGATCTACATCCGGTGTTCCCCACCGCTGACATATTGTCCGGAAAACCTCGGGATGAAGGGACCATTCCCCTGGGCATAATTGTTGGCGACTTAGAAAGTCCGCCTTCCAATTCTCCACTCCTGGAATGAATACCGCAGATATGGCTGGGACATATCTTTCTGCCCATCTCAGGATGTAATTTACTTCCCTTTGGGCTGCACGACTCCTGGTGCCCCCCTGACGATTGATATATGCCACTGCTGTGGCATTGTCTGATTGAACTCTGACAGGGGACCCTTGGAGTTTGGATGTCCATGCTACTAGGGCATACCGGGCTGCTCGTATCTCTAAGAGATTGATGGGCAGGGCCTTTTCTGCTTCTGACCACTTGCCCTGGAGAGACCATTGCTCCAGTACTGCTCCCCAGCCTATAAGGCTGGCATCTGTAGTGACCACCTTCCAGGAAATCGGACTGAAGGATTTCCCTCTTTCCAGATTCTGGGGAACCAACCACCAGCGGAGGCTCTTGCGAACGGAAGGGGACAAGGACATTGGTAAGTCCAGAGCCTGAACTTTTTTGTTCCAGGCTGACAGTATGGCCCTTTGCAACTTCCTTGAATGGAATTGACCGTAGGGTACTGCTTCGAATGATGCCACCATTTTTCCCAGCAGCCTCATGCACAGGCGTATGGATGGCTGTCTTTTTGAACCCACTAAGTGGATCAAATCTCTCAAAGACGACCCCTTTTCTTGAGGCAAGAAATTTTTTCTCTGGTCTGAATCCAGCCTTAGCCCCAAGTATTCCAGACTTTTGACTGGTTTTAGGGCTGACTTGTCTCGGTTGATAATCCAACCGTGATATTCCAGAAACTTGATTGTCTCGTGAACAACCACTTCTAGTTTTTCCACTGAGTGGTCTATCAGCAACAAGTCGTCTAGATATGCCATTATCGTTACACCTCGTGTCCTTAGATTGGCCAATAATGGGGCCAGAATTTTTGTGAACACTCTTGGTGCTGTGGCCAGACCGAAGGGTAAGGCTCTGAACTGAAAATGGCGTCCTTCTACCGCAAAGCGTAGAAATTTTTGGTGGGCTGGAAAGATGGGAATGTGCAAATAAGCATCTTTGATGTCGATCGAGGCTAACCATTCCTCCCCTTGTAGGGCAGTGGCTACCGATCGGATCGACTCCATCCGGAAAGTCCTGATATGTAGGAATTTGTTTAGCCCTTTTAGATTTAATATGGGCCTCACGTCCCCGTTTGGCTTCGGAACTGTAAAGAGGTTTGAGTAAAACCCGAACCCCCATTCTTCCAGGGGAACCTCTATAATTACTGCTTGGAGCAATAATTGTTCCAGTGCCAACAGGATGGATCCTCTCTTCTGGGGATCACTTGGCACGTTTGACCTTATAAAGCGGGAAGGAGGGGAGTTTTTTAACTCCAATTTGTATCCCAGATTTACTGCGGAGAGCACCCATCTGTCTCGGATCGTGTCCCGCCAGGTCTCTGTGAACAACTGAAGTCTTCCCCCCACCCGATTGAGTGGGGGCAACCCTTCATGCATTTGACTTTGGGGGAGGTTTTGTACCTCTCCTGCTCCAGGGCTTCTTGTTACCCTGTAACTGTCCCTGATTTTTACCTCCGGGATTTGACCGAGGAGGCCGTCGGAACTGTTTCACAGCCGATGTCCTAGGGACTGGAGAAGCCGGCCTCTTAAAAGAGGGACCTCTAACTCTATTTCTAACCGGCAAAAGTGTACTTTTACCGCTGGAAATTCTCTGGATATACTTGTCCAGGTCTTCCCCGAATAAGCGCTCACCATGAAATGGGAAGCTGACCAGCAATTTTTTACAGGGAGCTTCAGCAGACCAGTTTTTGAGCCATAGAAGCCTGCGCATATGTACTACAGACAGCGTAAGGCGGGAGGCCTGATGGATTGAATCCTTTATGGCGTCCACCGCAAAGCATAAGGCTCTAGGTAGATCAGCTAGGGCAAGAGCCTGCTGATCTGGCAAGTCCCTTAAGACCTGTTTCAACTGATCCTTCACTGCTTGGCAGACCCCAATAGCTGCCACTGCTGGTTGTGTCACCAATCCTGCTGTAGAAAAAGCAGATTTTAATAAGGACTCCAATTTTTTATCTATTGGGTCCTTGAACATTTGGACATTATCCACCGGACATGTCAGTGATTTATTCACACAAGAGATGGCTGCGTCCACTGTAGGGACCTTCCATTTTCTGATGAACTTATCCTCCATGGGATAGACCACCGGAAATCTCTTAGGGGGAGTAAATATTTTGTCAGGATGCTCCCAATCCTGGTAAATGAGCCCTTCCAGTAAAGGATGGATCGGAAAGGAACAAACAGTCTGGGGAGCTTTTAGCGACCCCAACGAGGAGACAGAAGTGGATGATGGCTCCGCAAGTGGCATTTTAAATGCTGATCGGACCATATTAGTCAGGGACTGAACCCATAACCTTTCAGCATGTGATGCTGAGAACGGCTCTTCCACTGTTGATTCCTCTACAACCGAATCGACCTCATCCTGATCCCCTTCAGGTAGGTCGATCCCTGTATGGGACTGTTGCTCTGTTAACAGGCACTCTGAGGGAGGAGACGGAGATCGGGCGCTTTTCTCCTGTGACAGGGAAGCCGCGATCAACAATCTCTCTTCCAGCCCTCCCAGAGCTGAGGAAAAAACCTCCTCTGTTACATACACAGGAGCAGGTGAACTGAGGACAGCCACAGTACCAGGTACTCCTGAGGGTGCTCTACGGTCACTAACCTCTGATTCTTCAGGGGAGACTGGTGCAGCCAAAGCATGCCCAAGATCCTCAGAGCCCGATGGAGACCCCCTATTCCTCCTGGAATTTCTAGTCCCGGAGTTTTTAGACGGCATATTCCTAAGCCACAAAGCTGAGGTATTCCAGCCGAAATACACCAGTTACTGATAATAGTCTAGCATAAATGCTGCTATAAGAAACAGTTGGTGTCTACTAATGTGCCTTTCTAGGGGATGCCTGTATCAACTGCTTGCTGTATGCCCTTTTTTAAATGTTGCCAGCTCTGTCTCTGTACTTCATAGCCAGCTCACCACACAAAAATGTGGTTTTTAACATGCTGGGACGCCCGCACATGCGCAGAAGCGCTGCGGCGCGCACAGAGCGTCATCCCCCAGGCTCCGCCCCCTTTCCCGGCTCACCTCTATATATAGAGGCGCGTGCACGCGCACGCGCGCGGCCATGTGCGCCTTCGGCGCTAATTTTGAAAAATGGAAACTAGGGACAAGAGCCAGGGCCCCTCTTTGCCGCAGGCCGGGGGATGGATGAGCATTGCAACATGGCAGAGGAAGCAGTTTCCCATAAGAGAACTCACCATCTGCCTGGACTTGCTCTGCTGAGAAGAAACTAGTCCACATGACAAGAAAACATTCCACAGCGGCCTCTAGTGGACAAACACAGGTACCGCAGTCTAATATATTAAATATATATAAAAAAAAAAATTTTTTTTTTCTTGACCACCATTAAAAATTATTACATTTTTTTAGTAGTTACAGGCATGCACAGAATTTTGCGGGAATACCATTAGGTAACAGACAGAAAGACAAATTAGGCTTGGGGGTCCCCCAATAGAACCAAGTTCCTGGGGGCCCCCACTTACCTGTTCCCCGCCGCAGGACTTTGTTGGGTCCACAAAAGCCCAAACTTCACCTATCACGGCAGGCATTGTAATCAAACCTTCAGGGACCGGGTTCCCAAGGATTCCACTCCCCTGGACCTGTATAGCACCCTGCACAGAAAACATCTTGGTCGTGGGTATGACCAGAGCTCTGGATCCCAGGGTCCAGCTCTCCTAAGAGAAGCATTACAGGCAAAACCTTGCTCTTCTCTGCAAGGCCCGGGTACCGACCGTTTAGCTATGAAGCTTTTTTGGTCGGATCCGGAATAGCTTACTGAGGCCCAAAAGAACCTGTACGCAAGCTCAGTGAAAAACACATGTTTCTTCTTGGCCAACACCTTAGACACTGGCAAAAAAAACTGAGGTGCTCCCGGATGGGAGGGGCTTATATAGGGGAGGGTACTTCCGGTTTTGGAAGTTGCCAGTGCCAGCACCTGACGGTATCTATATAACCCATTAGTAATGACTATGTCGCTCTGTGTCCCGTGATGTACGAGAAAGAAATTGACTACCCTCAAAATAAATATGTCTAGAGATTTTGAATATTACCATCCCAAGGGAGGAACAGCGAGCGATCCAACCTAAATTCCCCTTTGTATGGTGTAAGAAGGGATTGGGGTATCTAGGAATAAAACTGATTGCATCCGTAGGGACAATGTTCAAGGAAAGTTATATACCAGCGCTTAATAAGATCAAAGAACACTTGGAGAACTTGAGACATAAGCCCCTTTCATGAATAGGAAGAATAAATGCACTAAAAATGAATATCCTACCAAGGCTGACTTACATTTTCCAAATAATCCCAATAACAGTACCCCAGGACTATTTTAGGAAACTAAGAGCAATGACATTAAAATATATCTGGGCACATAAACGGCCCAGAATTGCATATTAAACACTGGTGAAAACTAAAAGGTCAGGAGGATTAGCAACCCAAGACTTTGAGAAGTACTATCAGGCGACTTGTATCTCGCGGATGGTAGATTGGATCCATAATAAAGAGGGGAGAAGCTAGGTAAATATGGAGATCTCACAAAGTAAGGTAGATTTAGGGAAGATGGTCTGGATACCACGACGGCACCGAGATTTAGCTAATAGCACAAACCCACTAACTCGGAACACTTTTAAAATTTTGGACGCTTGG
Organism: Rana muscosa; assembly: GCA_029206835.1. Classification (NCBI taxonomy): domain Eukaryota; kingdom Metazoa; phylum Chordata; class Amphibia; order Anura; family Ranidae; genus Rana; species Rana muscosa. The sequence goes on from CM055122.1 coordinate 308,347,361, forward strand.
GAAGACGGCATTACTGGGATTACAATTCACCATTACTACTGATATTGGGCACAAATTATTTTAAGCCAGGGAAAGAGGAACATATATATTTCACTAGGTGGGCAAAAAAAGAGGAAATATTATTACAGGATATAATGAAAGGAAATACGATCTACATGTAGCGACCCCTCTCTCCCCCTCTTGCTTTATCGGTTATGCGGCTGTTGTCTAGGGGTCCCTGGGAGGGAGGGATGAGATACACCACGGCCCATGTCCTCCATAACTAAGAGGTGAAGGCCAGAAAATTGGGCCTTGTGCAGGTGTCCTAGAGTCAAGTCCAGTACTTCGTTCCTGACTCCTTTGCTCCTAGTAACTAGCGTTCCACACAGTGAATAGGTCCAACTCAGTTTTATTCTTCTTTCCAAACAATTAACAGTTTCTTCTACTGAGTTATTATGGGGAATAGATCGAGGCACAATCCTTTCCCTTCTGATGCTAACCACTGTGATATCACCAGTGGCGGATAGTCACTGCCACTGACTATGTGAGGTAGAACGTGAATTACCTTCGCTAGCACGGCCCCTGTCAGGGGAAGGAGATCCGTCCAAGGGAGAAACAGGAGGCCTCTCTGTCACCAGCGATGCTGCGCCGGACTCTCCAGAGAAGTTCCGCACACCAGTCCTCACGAACTCAGACATGGGCACCCAAGGAATTAGGGCCCCCCTCGGATTCCTCCACCCTCGCGGAACTCAGTCGAAGGTACTGAGCCCCAGGCATCCGCCATAGTACCTCACCCCAGGCTAAAGGTGCCTGGGATGGACTCCATCCTCGCTCCGGCTAGATCAAGGGCGCCTAGGCCTGGAACACCGGAACGCCAGCACCCAGGCTGAAGGTGCTTGGGTGCGGTTGCGTCTTCCAACTCTGAACCTGAACCCCGTGGTAAAGGCGTCCGCGTCTTTTATCCCCTCTCCCTTTGCGTCACAGCGGGTTCCCCGCCCCGCTGTACCAGCTCCAGGAAAGGACAAAAAGGTACAGTCTTGTGGTGTGAGTTCAGCCCTGGCCCAGGGCAACAGTGCCACCCGTGGGCCGCAAGGAACCTCACACCACCAGAGTCCTCCAAGAACCTAAAAAAGGTCCCGGATACCCTAGCAATCTGTGCATCTGGGTTACACTACCACCCAGATGCCTCCCCTAAATTCAAGTACCCGCTACATACACTTATGCGGAAATCACACAAAAATGGGGTAATATGCCATTAGATAAATGGAGGTACACACAACTATAGCATTTTGCACAATCACTGCCACAACCGTTACGGGGACAAGGGCACACGAGGATAATAGAGAAACTTTTTTGCTCTCCCCTAAGCTTAAATCAAAGTATATCCAAAATCTATAGAATCTTAAATAAAGAAACAGAACCTGAATTCCCTCCATATTTGGGGAAATGGGAAGAGGAGATAGGCCCGCTTAGAGATGAGGAACACAGAAGGAAAATCTCAGAATGGCTTGTCATTCCTCAGGAGACACTAAGACAGTTGAAATGTGCTATAAACTCCTGGCGAGATGGTACGTGACCCCCCAGAGGGCGCACAGGATCAGGGCAGACTTGCTGGAGGGGATGCGATGCCCCGGGGACCTTTGCACACCTCTGGTGGGAATGCACAAGGATCCAACCCTATTGGGAGGGAGTCTTGGCAGCAACCTATCAAATCACAGGAGAACAGATTCAAAAGAACCCTTGGGACTGTTTATTTCATGATACAAGAAAAACAGCACCTCAATATAAGAACACTCTAGTTCCATTCCTTGGGCTCCGGCGCACAGACGCTGCTGAGCCCCCGGGATTATACACGCTGTGACGATCATCAAGGTAACTACTGTATTCCTGGACGCTGCTCTTTCTTTCCCTCATTTAATTCCTTTCTGATTATGTATTTGTGGAAGTGTCTTATTTGGAGGCATGATCCGCCCCTTGGGAACATTGCAATTGACATGTTCATCTGCACTTGCTTCCTAGTCTGTTTTCATTATATATTCTCCATTGGATTGATCTCCTTTGTTGTGAGTTATCCATTACTATGATCCTTTTCCGTCTTTATTTGTTTTTAGTTTGTTTGGAGTTATCACTCTCTCTCTGAACCCACTGATCAGCATAGTCCCAGGATTCAGGCTAATTGTATTTCTAGCCTATGTAAGTTCCTACAACCTCCTCTTTTTTCTCTTTAACCATTGTGAAGTGCACTACCTTCATTTTCTATGTTGGATTTATTTTTACATTTCATTTTCCCAATCTATAGATATTGCCAATTAGCTGGTCACCTTGTTCCCCCTGTGACCATTCGGTGCATTTTCATGGTTTGGGCCTGATACCGCCGCCCCGGGGTGTGACTGTTTGGACTGGCAATAGTGGAGAGAGGTAAGGGGCTGGACTTTTGGGGATGGGAATAGCGCATGCTTAAAATTCAGATAAATGACACTTATATATGATATATGTTTTTTATGGGTTATGCATTCTGATTATTCACTATGTATTATGACACATATGTATTTGTTTTTCTGTATTTTGTAGAAGGCTTGTACCACCAAATCGGACAGTTTTCCCTTTGAAGAAGCCCGAACTAAGGGCGAAACATGTCGGGAATACATTCCACCAGACTGTCCTATTAACTGTATTGTTGTACTACCACTCTCCACATATTTATTTTACGGTTTTTATTTTGTTGTTCAAAATAAAAATATTTTAATATAATCTACTTGATATATTGCATTCGTGCACCTAAAAATCCCACTTCTTCCGTCTTTGTCCATTTATTTGAAATGCGGCTAAAAGCCTGATCCCGAGTCTCTGGAGGTCCCAAGAAGCTCCGAGTATGAAGGATTGGGTGGTAAGGGTTGAAATGATTAGAGCCATAGAGGAAACCATCCATTTTTGAAATTGCTCGAAGAGCAAAGACTGGGATCGGACTTTAGAGACAACACACAGAGAATGGAGTAGAAAAAATATTTATATTTTATTGACATAAAAAACGTTGACAATGTTCAATATAAAAACCATACAGAAATGAAAAGACATTATGAATAGAGTCCCTTGTACGTCTGAACGTCGATGCGTTTCGCCGTGAGGCTTCGTCAGGACGGACTGGTAACAAGATATTGTACAGGTGGGACAAATCTTATTGTCTGAAATGAGATACTGACATTAGAATACACATACATGACAATACATAAAATAAAAACGAATTTCATTATTGGTTAAAAACGTTGTGTGTCAGGGAATTCCATAGATAAAATAATGTGGCGTATACATGCAGTATGATAAGCAGTACTGATGGGCACTGATTAGCAGTACTGGAGGGCACTGATTAGCATTATGTTAGATTTAGTGATTGGGTTTACAGCTACAAAAAATGAAAATAAAATGAATTTCCAGTTTCTCTTTCTACCCATAATCCTGTGTTATTGTTCGCGTTGTATCGTCTTTACACCGGATCTTCGCTTCACACCCAGCTACCGGGGCTCCTCCTGTCATGTACGCTGGCTCTGCTATTTTTGTTTTGTTATATTTTATATTCATAGTATTTCAGCCTTTGTCCCCGGCTGATCTGTCAAATGAGGACAAGCCCATTCATCCCGCCCGGCGCAGATTCTCAGTATCAGGTTCTCAGTTGGGTTATTGTATGAGTGGAGGCGCCGGGCTGCTCACCAGTTTCCCACTGACACACTTGTATGGTGTTTTATCACTCCAGCCCCGGGGAGTTTCCTTTCTCACTGCTCTGACATTATTCTATGATTTTTTTTTTTTTCAGCTATGTACACAATGCGTTATACGATTCTGTGTTCCATACCCACAGAACAATCGGACTTCTGAACCGGGGGGGTTGTTGCATAACTATTTCTTTGCCTTGTGCAATTTCCTATCTGTACTGTGCTGAGGGACCATACACCAAGAAGTTGCTATATGTGAAAGATAAAAAATGTAATTAAAATTTTAATTTAATTTAAAATTTTATTAATTCTATTAAAATAATTTAAGGCTGGATTCACACCTATGCGTTTTGCAGTGTTTTTAAGTTTTGCAGAAGTGCACTACAGTCCATTTAGGGCTCGGTTCACACCTGTGCCTGTGTGGGCCGTGTTTGCTCGGGGACAGCAGCCCATTAATTTGAATGGGCTGCCATGCCTGCATTTCCCGCTGAAAAAGGTGCATGCACCTTTTTCAAAATGCAGCCCGCAGGTAAATCGCATTTTGACCATGCGATTTCCCTGCAGTTCCTTCACCCGCGTGGGGGTGTCATTTAGAATTAATGGCATCCCTGTGCATTTTCTTAACAGCGAGTTTTCACTATGGGTGGTTGCGATTCCCGCACCCACAGCCACCTGCATAGGTGTGAACTGAGCCTAGCATGATCTCCCATGGGTCATGTTCACAATCTGTGCATTCCCAAAAGGGACTTTTTTTGCCAAAAGCAGGTTGCGTTTTGGGTTCCATAGACTCTAACCACTTGGCGCCTGCGCTATAGCTGAAAGACGACTACAGCGCGGGCTTAAAATTCTGGGAGGGCGTACATAGACGTCCTCCCGTTCTTGCTCTATGCGCGCCCCCTGGGGCAGGCGGGCGGCACGCTCTGTGATCACCGAGTTCTTGGGACTCGGCTGATCACTGATCGGAGTAAAGGGCCAATCACAGTGGGCCCTTTACCACGTGATCAGCTGTCAGCATGAAGAAAAGACGAAAGCCATTAACCAGCTTCTGTTACAGGGACATCGGTCCCCTTAGTGCCCACCAGTGCTGCTAATCAGTGCCAACTATCAGTGCCCACTATCAGTGCCCATCACTGCCTCATCATCAGTGTCACTTATCAGTGCCGCCTACCAGTGTCTTTCAGTGCCACTGCTCCGCACCACCTACTAGTGCCACCCATCAGTGCCTCCGTATCAGTGCCACCTATCAGTGCTGTCTCATCAGTGCCCACCAGTGCCACCTCATCAGTGAAGGAAAAAATGATCTGTTTGCAAAATTTTATAGCAAAATATGAAAAACGTTATGTTTTCTTTTCAAAATTTTCAGGTCTTTTTTTTTGTTTGTGTAGCACCACTCTACCCTCTTAGGGTAAAGGAGAGGCAAATGCCACAAACCCGTGTCCTCTAGTTTAGAGGTCAGGCGGTGTATATGTTCCTGGGTCCCGCAGCGAGTTACCTCCTTTCACTGGTTCCCATTTCCAGAATGTAGAGACGAGTCTGTACTTTTCCCTCTTTAATAAAGTCAATGTCCAAACCACTTAAACTCCAACGTTGAGTTTATTTTGTATCTTTGCTTGATAGGTAAGACAAAGAGTAGGTGAGAGATGATAGTTGAACTAGAACAGATTCAGGCACAGAACTCCCAGATTCATCACCACTCGGTCCCGAGTGGGTACAGCTCACCCGGATAGTCCCTCAAGGGTCCTAGCAGCCGTTGTGGAGCTCAAACAAGCAATTTAAATCCTCCAATGACAATTTCAGTCTGTCCTCAAAGAGCAGCAGCACTCCGCAGGGTCAGTTCTGCGGAGCATAGGATCCTTCCCTCCGACAGGTCACCAGGCCTTTCCCGAGACAGCAATCTAACCATCACTCATCACCTGTTATGGGACTGATCCTCCCATGGCTTCCTCTTGGTCAGAGCGGATACCCTCACCCGGGTATCCTGGGACTTTTAAATTCTGCCTGTAGACCCAGTTGAAGGTACTGGGCCTACCCGGAACGTTGCGGTCTCGGGCCGAAGGTGCCCAAGACTCCTCAGTCAGGGTACGCACCCCCCTCCTTAGAGGGCACAATCCTCTGGGTACTGGTCCCCGGATCTCTCTCAATAAAAATGGCGTCTGCCTCTTTTATATCCTCTGCCGGCATGCACAGCAGGCAGAACCAGCCCACTGCATGGTAGCCGAGAGAGGACATCCAATAGCGCCAATGCAACCTATGGTTCAACCCTGACCCAACATGGCAGCGCCACCTGCAGGCCACAGGGAACTCTACATAGGCAAACAGCAATAAAGCAGAGTCCAGCACAATTAGAAGGCCCAAACCATACTAGTGCTCGAGTCATCCCCCCTAAATTTAGACATAGGGATCCCCCTAAATTTGGAGTACCCGCTACATTTGATTAGAAAAAAATAAAAAATACAGTGGTTGCCCTATTTGTGTGAAAAAAAAGATACACATGTCATATGGGTACAGTGTTGCATGACCACGCAATTGTCATTCAAAATGTGACAGCGCTGAAAGCTGAAAATTGGCCTGGGCAGGAAGGAGGTGTAAGTGCTCAGTAAGCAAGTAGTTAATATAACATTTTGATGCGTTTCTACTGAGTTTTTGCTTGTTTCACCTGCATGACAACAAACACCTCCCAAAAACACGAAACACATCAAAAATGCAAAACGTATCGAGAAAACGGATCAACCGCAACTTGTATAGGTGTGAGCCTAGCCTTGCATTGAATTTAAATTCATTTTAAATGTAATTATTTTCTATCTGTGAGTGTGCTGAAGTACCATAAACCAAAAAGGGACTATATGTATGTAGCGGGGTGCCGATTTGTCGTGTGTTATAAAGACTATTGTTATCTTTAGGATAACCCCGGATCCCTCTGGGATCCCCTTATAATATTACAGTGACTAAGGTTTAATAACATGGAGTGATGCATTGTGGAACTTATAGTACGGGGTGAAAGGGACTCCATTGCCATGGGTATCTAATAGACTACAGTACCCACAGTGCAGCTGTACTCCCAAAGTGCATTGCATTCTCGCACAGCTTTCTGGGGGAGGCTACTTAAAGGAAGGGAGGGGCTAAGTTCGGCCTCTTTGGACTTCGCCCTCAATCAAGCAGGAAGTCTGAGTGAGGCCTGCTGCCGGAGTATCTAGGCCCGAGGTCTGGGCCTACAGCTAGTGCGGGGGATTCCTCTGTTAAAAGGGACCGATCTCCTTCAGTGTGATCAGCTCTCGCCTCCAGAGACCGGAACCATCGGCGAACCGACATCCAGTGCGGTGGAGAGAGGAACCGGAGACTGCGAGGAGCAGAGAGAATCGGGATCGGGATATTGTCAGCGGAGCATCCAGAGAGCCGAGGCCTGTTTGGTGAGAGGGCACCTGCCCAGAATTCATAACTGTTTATTAGGCCCGTGACTCTTGAAGGCCCACCATCATCAGAGTAGTGCGCCACACGCACCAGGACATAGCGCAACGTGTGGTAGCTGCGTAGTTAAAGTTTGGCGTTGCACTGACTGAGAATTACACTCCCAAAAGCATTGCGGGAGTTTAGTTAGTTCTGTGACCATCTTTTGGATTACAAATATAACGTGCACCAACGATTAGTTCGGGTTCGGGACCGAACTTTAACCCGAACCCGAACCCCATTGAAGTCAATGGGGACCCGGACTTCTAAGGACTAAAAAGGCTCTAAAAAGGTAATGGAAAGGGCTAGAGGGCTGCAAATGGCAGCAAAATGTTGTTAAGAGCATGGCAAGTACTCTGCAAACAAATGTGGATAGGGAAATAACTTAAAATAACATCAAAAAAATAAAAATGAAAAATAATAATCTTGACCTAGGAGGACGAGGTCCATATGGAGTAGGAGGTTGAAGTGGCGGTGGATGTGGCTGTGTAGGTGGAAGCGGCGGTGGAGGAGGACGAGGTAGCCAACACTGATTCAAAAATACAACAATGGCTGTGTAATGCCGGTGATGTGTCGAATTCTGTCCCCCGTCAAATAGTGTCCACCGTGTACTGCGCTTGCTCAGTATGTAGGACAAGGGGATTTCTAAAATCTCCCAAGACGAACGGCGCCTGCGTGGTGAGTTCAGGTGAAGGCCACACCATCCGTGGTTCAAGACGAGCCAAGTGAGGCCGTGCCCGAAGCGTGGCGATCGAACCGAGCCCGTGAGGGGCCCTGTTACTATGTGCTACCGTATGTCCACTTGGATGGTGGGGCTTGAACCTGCACTCACAGCGCAGGCGCCGTTCATCTTCGGAGATTTTGTGAATCTCCTTGTCCTCTGTACTGCGCAAGCGCTGCGCCTTCGCAGTATGGGCCGGACACAATCCGATGGCCGGACAGTTTTTGTCACAACACCGGTATACATGTCTATTCTGCACAAGGTACGGACAAGTCCTGTGGGATCCATGCCTGGTTCATTTTAATGAACGTGAGCTTGTCCACATTGGCTCTGGACAGGCGGCTGCGTTTGTCTGTGATAACGCCCCCTGCCGTGCTAAATACACGTTCAGATAATACACTGGCTGCAGGGCAGGCCAGCACCTCCCAAGGCATAAAGGGCAAGCTCAGGCCATGTGCCCAATTTTGAGACCCAGAAGTTAAAGGGGGCAGACCCGTCATCCAGTACGTGTAGGCCTGTGGACACATACTGCTCAACCATGTTGGTGAAATGCTGCCTCCTGCTAAGACGTTCCATCTCAGCTGGTGGTGCTGGTTGTTGTGGCGTGCTGACAAAGCTTTTCCACATTTCAGCCATGCTAACCCTGCCTTCTGAGGTGCTGCCTTCGCCTTGTGCTTCCACCGTACGCCCGCTGTCAGGTGGGAATGCCACCAGCAGCGCGTCTACCAGCGTGCGCTTGTACTCGCGCATCTTACGATCCCGCTCCAGTGAGGGAATTAAGGACGGTACGTTGTCCTTGTAACGGGGATCCAGCAGGGTGGCCACCCAGTAATCAGCACCAGTTAAAATGTGGGCAACTCGGCGGTCATTGCGGAAACACTGCAGCATGTAATCGCTCATGTGTGCCAGGCTGCCCAGAGGCAAAGAAAAGCTGTCCTCTGTGGGAGGTGTATCGTCTGTGTCCTCTGTATCCCCCCAGCCACGCACCAGTGATGGCCACGAGCTGGTCTGTGTGCCACCCTGCTGTGAAAATGCCTCCTCCTCCTCCTCCATCTCCTCCTCCACCTCGTCATCTTCCAGAACTGTTCCCTTTCCGCCGGACAATTGTGTACCTGGCGTTTGTTGGTGCAGGAACCCACCCTCGTAGCCACTTGTAAAAGACTGCCCTGAAAGCCTTTGAAATGATCCCGCTTCCTCCTCCTCCTCCTCATCCTCCTGTGCCACATCCTCTTCCATCATCGCCCGAAGCGTTTTTTCAAGGAGGCATAGAACTGGGATAGTAACGCTAAGAACGGCGTCATTGGCACTGGACATGTTGGTGGAGTACTCGAAACAGCGCAACAAGGCACACAGGTCTCGCATGGAGGTCCAGTTATTGGTGATGAAGTGGTGCTGTTCCGCAGAGCGACTCACGCGTGATTGCTGCAGCTGAAACTCCACTATCGCCTGCTGCTGCTCGCACAGTCTGGCCAGCATGTGCAAGGTGGAGTTCCACCTTGTGGGCAGGTCACATATGAGGCGGTGAGCGGGAAGGCCGAAGTTACGCTGCAGCGCTGACAGGCGAGCAGCAGCAGGGTGAGAACGCCGAAAGTGCGCACACACAGCCCGCACTTTCTGCAGCAGCTCTGGCATATTGGGGTAATTTTTAAGGAACCTCTGGACCACCAAGTTCAGCACATGCCCCAGGCAAGGGATGTGCGTCAAACCGGCTAGGCCCAGAGCTGCTACGAGATTTCGCCCATTATCGCACACCACCAGGCCGGGCTTGAGGCTCACTGACAGCAACCACTCATTGGTCTGTTGTTCCATGTCCCTCCACAACTCCTGCGCGGTGTGGGGTTCTTCCCCCAAACAGGAAAGTTTTAAAACTGCCTGCTGTCGTTTACCCCTGGCTGTGCTGAAGTTGGTGGTGAAGGTGTTACACTGACCGGATGAGGAGGCGGTAGAGGATGAGGAAGCGGAGTAGGAGGAGTTAGCAACAGGAGGCAAACTGAAGCGCCCTGCAATCCTCGGTGGTGGAAGGACATGCGCCAAACTGCTATCTGCCTCAGGCCCAGCCGCCACTGCATTTACCCAGTGTGCTGTTAGGGAGATATAACGTCCCTGACCGTGCTTACTGGTCCACGCATCCGTAGTTAGGTGGACCTTGCCACAGATGGCGTTGCGCAGTGCACACCTGATTTTGTCCCCCACTTGGTTGTGCAGGGAAGGGATGGCTCGCCTGGAAAAATAGTGGCGGCTGGGCACGACGTACTGTGGGACAGCCAATGCCATCAGGCTTTTAAAACTCTGCGTCTCCACCAGACGGAATGACAGCATTTCAAAGGCCAGGAGTTTTGAAACGCTGGCATTCAGGGCCAGGGATCGCGGGTGGCTAGGGGGGTACTTCCTCTTCCGCTCCAATGTTTGGGAGATAGAGAGCTGAACGCTTCCATGGGACATTGTGGAGATGGTTGGTGACCCAGGTGGTAGTGTTGCTGGCAGATGCTCTGTTTGCGGGGTGGCAGGTGCCACTGTCACTACAGAGGTGGATGAAGAGGCCGAGACTGCAGCAGAAGAGGAAGCAGGAGGAGCCAGAGACCTTTCTTGGTTTTTGCGGTGTCTACTCCACTGCAGCTCGTGCTTTGAACTTAGATGCCTGGTCATACAGATTGTGCTCAGGTTGAGAACGTTTATGCTTCGCTTCAGGCTCTGATTGCACAGCGTGCAAACCACTCGTGTCTTGTCATCAGCACATTGTGTGAAGAACTGCCACGCTGGGGAACTCCTTGGACCTGGCTTTGGTGTGCTCGGTCCCTTGCTGCGTTGGGCAGTAGCAGACATACTGTCTAGCTGACAGACGCTCCGCTTTTGCACCCTGCTCCCTCTTCTGCTGTGCTGGTGGCTCTGTGCGACCACCGCCTCTTCCTCCAAACTACACTGGTCACCTGCATAACGTTGATTCCATGTGGGGTCGAGGACCTCATCGTCCTCCACATCATCTTCCACCCAGTCTTCACCCCTGCCCTCCTTGTCTGTCTGCACAATTGCGAAAGCAGCAGCAGTTGGCACCTGTGTTTCGTCATCATCCGAGACGTACTGCGATGGTCCTCCCATGTACTCATCATGAAACATAAGTGGTTGGGCATCGGTGCACTCAATCTCTTCCACTTCTGTGGCAGGGCTAGGTGGATGGCCCTGGGAAACCCTGCTAACAGAGTCATCGAAAAGCAGAAGAGACTGCTGCATGATTTGGGGCTCAGACTGCTTGGCTGATTTGCAAGGGGGTGAGGTGAAAGACTGATGGACATGGATTTCAGGTGCCAACTCTGATCTTTCATCAGAAGAGTGGGTGGGAGACAATGTGAAGGAACCCGAGGCACTGTCAGCAACCCAATCTACTATCGCCTGTACTTGTCCTGGCCTAAACATTCGTACAGCCTCATTAGGCGCGACAAAATACCGCCGCAGGCTCGGTCGCCTACTCGCACCTGAGGAAGGTGTTTCACTTGTGCGTGTATCTGGCACAGATCCACCACGTCCTCTCCCTGCAACAGGAGCTCCACCAGCAGCACCACGACCGGGGCCACCACGTCCCTTTGACCTTCTCCTCATATTTTCAAAATTTAGGATCTTGCCCTAAATGGGTGTTTTTGGAAGAGCAGAACACACCCACAGTACGTAACCGCTGAATCGCACAGCTACAGAACTGCAGAAAATGCTATAAAAAAAAATGTTGTTTTTTTAGTATAGCACAGTAGGAGAAAACTATAGAGAAATTGTTTATTTCACACACCTCAAAATATGTATAACACACTGCAACCTTTTTTTGGTGCCACTAAACGGCGTTTTTTGGAAGAGCAGAACACACCCACAGTACGTAACCGCTGAATCGCACAGCTACAGAACTGCAGAAAATGCTATTCAAAAAAAATTTTGTTTTTTTAGTATAGCACAGTAGGAGAAAACTATATAGAAATTGTTTATTTCACACACCTCCACATATGTATAACACACTGCAAACTATTTTTTGTGGCCCTGAATTGCTCTTTTTGCAAGCGTACATTAAAGTGCAAATTTTTTATTTATTTATTTTTTGCCCTAAACGGGTCTTTTTTTGCACGAGCAAAATAAAATGCAATTTTTTTATTTTTTTTGCCCTATGGGTCTTTTGGAAAAGAGCACAATAAAGTGCCTTTTTTTTTTCCCCCTAAAAGTTCGATTTTCTCTGACACTGGGCTCATGGCAGTGTAAAAAGACTGTGCACTGCAACACAAACAGGTAAACCTATGCAGATCGCTGATTTTAATCTCTGAATCTGGACTCCTATATAATATTCTCTCTCCCTGAAAGCACCAACAGGAACCTGGCCCTACACTACACTGTCTCTCTATCTTTTCCCTCAGATTGCAGAATCAGGACTACCTCATGTATTTTACAATCTCTTCCTATTAGCAACAGCAGCAGCCAAGATCCTCTCCCTATCTATTCTGAAGCAGAGTGACGTGTGTGCTGTGTGCCTCTAGCTTATATAGAAGCTGGGTCACATGTTGCACTGACCAATCACAGCCATGCCATTAGTAGGCATGGCTATGATGGCTTCTAAGGGCACACCAGCTAATCAAAAGGTGATTGGCTGGCCCCTGAAGCATTTCTAAATGCGTTATTAGATTGCCGAACCCGAACCCGGACTTTTGGGCAAAGTCCGGGTTCGGGAAAAAGCTAAAGTTCGGTACGGACCCGAACTTTACAGTTCGGGTTCGCTCAACACTACTAGCGAAGGCTCTTTCTCCTGAAGAAACTGTACACTGATCTTAGTCAGGCTTGACTAGAACAGCTAGTGACGGGACTAGAGGGTAATATCACCCACCAGGGGGAGCTCACGAGCATAGGTCTTATCCGCATAAGAGTTAAATACATAGACTTTATACTGTGTTGTTCTTAGCCATATTATTGACTTTGTAGGGCCCTGTAGAGTCAAATGTATATATAAATGTCTTACCTTTGTCTCTTATCTCATACCAAGTAAAGTTTATCCTTGGTTAAGTGCAGAACTTTGTGAAGTATCTTTGTTAGCCTAAAGGTCTTAACGCCAGAGAAAGGTAACAATATATGTGCAATTTACTGTGGTGATATATGCAGAACTGTGTTTCCCAGTAGTCAGTGGGTCTCACAGTTCCTATCTATACCAGTTGTGTCAAGGGAGGGTTCGAGTCAGTTAAGGGGTTGAGAACAAGAGTACAGACCCAAAACAAAACCAGCAGATCCTTCGGGGGTAGTGCTACACGTAAAAGGATTAAAGTGTATCTAAAGCCAAAATGTCATATATTTCCCTTTTATGCTGTATCCCAGGGGTCTCAAACCTGCGGCCCTCTAGCTGTTGCGGAACTACAAGTCCCATCATGCCTCTGCCTATGGGAGTCATGCTTGTAACTGTTTAGCCTTGCAATGCCTCATGGGAATTGTAGTTCTGCAACAGCTGAGGGGCCACCAGTTTGAGACCCCTGCTGTATCCCATTGGGGAGATTTTTCTTAACTTCCTGTCTTGGAGACACAACAGAAAGTAACAACATTTCCATTTTATATCTTGTCATTCAAGATAGCAGAGCACTTCTATGACTGTTTTCCTCAATGATGTCTCATTTGACACAGGAGGAAAAGCCTCCAGGGAATTAGAAGAAGAGCTGTCACCAGAACAAGTTTCCTATTGGAAGATTATCTGTTAAATTGTAAAATTTCCCAATAGAAATAGTGAGGGCGAACCTCCCCAACAGGGTCAGAAATATACTGTATGTGTCTTCCTGTATTGTAAAACCTGTATAGGCAATGGAGTTCTGCCTTGATATATTAATTTTGTTGCCTGAAGGTTCTCTGGTGTTCGGGTATATTAAGTTTCTCCCAACAGCTCTGCTGTACAATTCGGGTCTCTTATTCTCCAGCTGCTGGAACAGCTGCTTGGGAACATACGGGAATACACTCCATGTAGCGTTGGAGTTGGGCTAGCCACGTGATTCTAGCTTGGAAGCGAGCCCAACCCTGTGGCAGGTAAGCGTCCGGTGGGTGAAGGTACTTAGGCCGTTCTCTCCACCAACGCTGAGTCAGGAGAAGGGGGACAAGGATGCAGTATGCAGGGCTCCAGAGACGGTGGTAGCTCCTCATCCATGTTTAGGCTATACCATGGGATCCCTTTGGGCCAGTCTCAGGAGTACATAGCTTGTAAGACCATTGGGGTCTCATCAGGTGGTCCAACAAAAGAGGAATCTTTATATCTGGGAGCGGGGGGGGTCCAGAAGGGCGACACTGGTGCTGCCTGGCCGATCCGGCGTTGGGGTTCCTTGAGCCGGACGGGGTGGAAGCTCATCCAGCAGGAGCTTGTGGAAACTCCACTGTTCTTCCTGAAGGGGTACAGGATCCGTAGATGTGTTGCAGGGTGGCTGCTCAACCCCAGAGGCTGTGGGGGAGGCCATCCCTGATAGCTTGTCACAGTTGGGCTTTAGGATCTTCACCAGAGGATTGGAGGTAGATGCCTCTCCGGCAGTGGAATCATTCTTGGGCAGGTCCTCTGGCCCGATTTCACAGCTGGGCTCTTCCTCCAGCATGTGCTGGAATAGTGTTACTCTACAGACATGACAGTGAGTCCAACTGGAGAACATGGCCGGGAGTCTCTTGTAGGTTGGGCAGAGGGCTCAAAACTCTTCCCAGGTGCCCGAACGGCAGAAGGCAAACCCATAAGCTGGTAGGTATAGTTCCCTGATGTCGATGGTAGTCAGGATTTGTTTCCATGATAGCTGGTGGCTGCCCATAGTGGCTGGTTGCAATGTCCGTGGAGCTGTTTTAGCGTCATTCTGGGTTCAGTTGCTATATACGCCCCTTATCAGGATATCCACCAATCAGGAGATGGAGCCTCATGCAGAAGCCAATCAGGAAGCAGAAGTGCAGTTCACATGGAGTATTGCTGGGCAAGCTTGGAAAAGTTCTAACCAGCTTACTTTTGTCATGGTCCCTTTAGAGGTGGTCTTCAGGTGTATGCAGTAGGCATAGCCCCACATTGGGCGCCAAGTGTAGGGGTAGGGTCATGGGGTGTCGTCACATCCTCCATGTTTCCCTCCTCATTGGGCGCTGAGCAAGGGTCACGTGAAAGGCCTACCCCCGGAGTAAGTTCTTATGCGATACGTTAAGCACTTTGGTTAGGCTCACCATCTTACACATGGGGTACCTTTACTTAAGCAACCCACTGAACTCTAATAAACTCTCCTGATGTTACTGTACATCACCACAGTCACTTGTGCATTAGGAAGGGCCACGCAGAGCCAATACCCTCTCCACCTGTGTAGCATATCACCACTAACTCAATCCCAGTAACAGTATGGGGTCCCACCGTGCACCTAGCCCAGACTCCATGTGTGCACTTCACTTAACTCTTTATCTTCCATAACTGTTTACAGGCTGAGGGCTTTGGCGGTTCAGGTCTGCTCTTGTTGCTATGGGAGACAGATCACTGCTAAAGAAGTGCCGAGAACATCCCCCTCGCTGCAAGAGGCTATCCCACCTGTTATATGTACAGGCTTATAACAAGCTGCTAGAGAAACCTTTGTTACCCTTGGTGACCACTGTATTTTCAAACTGTATGCACTCTTGGACCATTATCCTTATACCCCAATGTGTTTAATGACCAGAGCTGTAGCTATATACCGTATATACTCGAGTATAAGCCGAGTTTTTAAGCACAATTTTTTGTGCTGAAAATGCCCCCCTCGGCTTATACTCGAGTCACCTTTTTGCGCCTGATCTCCCGGACTTTGGGGACCCGGTACTGGCCATCCGTAGATTCCCTGGACCCCAAACTTGGCACACATATAGTCCCGCTCTTCCTCTACAAGTGTGCAAAGTTTGTTGTCCGGGGGACCTACAGCCTGCGAGCACCGATTTTTCAAAGCCGGGAACCCCTTCCATAGACTCCTATGTTAAACGGTCATTTCTCTGGTGACTTTGGGGACCCGTTACCGGCCGGTCGTAGGTCCTCTGGACCCCAAACATGGCACACATATAGCCCCACTCTTCCTCTACAAGTTTGCAAAGTTTCTTGTCCGGAGGACCTACGGCCGGGGAGCACCGATTATTTTAAAGCCGGGCACCCCCTCCATAGACTCCCATGTTAAACGTCAGACTAGTCATGGACACAGTGAGGCATGGACACAATGAGGCAAAGTGAGGCACACTCTAGGCTTATACTCGAGTCAATAAGTTTTCCCAGTTTTTGTGGTAAAATTAGGTGCTTCGGCTTATATTCGGGTCGGCTTATACTCGAGTATATACGGTAGAGCTGCACGATTCTGGGAAAAATGAGAATCGCGATTCTTTTGCTTAGAACACAGATCACGATTCTCTCACGATTCTTTAAAATGGTAAATTTAAAAAAAAAATAATAATTTGCTTGTCGTTTTTTACTTTTTTTTTTATTTTTGCATAATTTTCTTATTTTTAATATTTTTCTTATTCTTTACTTTTTAATTACTTTATTTTATTAAATTAATTATTTATTTATTTATTTTTAAATCTTTTTTTTCATTTAACTTTATCGCTATCACACAGGAGAAAACAATTCCCTGTGTGATAGCAATTGGAGGAGACAGGTTCTCTTTATTGACCCTCTCACTTCCAAAAACGGCCTGTCCTGTAGCCCTGTCACAGCTGAGAATGGAAGCGAGGAGACAGACTCAGCGGCGGGGGGAGGACGACCACCGGACGACGACAACGGAGTCCCAAGTCCCAAAGACAGAGCCAGCAAAGTGTGGTAGGGGGGAGAGGGGAGGACGGAAGGCAGCACACATTTTCTCCTAGAAAGCAACTCACCGCCTGTATGTTGAAACGGTCTCCGCTCTGCTCGCACACAGCCCCGCCTCCTCCTAACCTCGCGCTGTGATAGACAGAACACATTCCAGCATTGGACCCGCATTCAGTCTATCACAGTGCAGGGTTAGGAGGAGGCGGGGCTGTGTGCGAGCAGAGCGGAAACAGTTTCAATGCATCACGCTCTATGATCCATTTGCGTTCCACGCTGGTTACGTGGAACTGGCGGGGATTTAAGAAAATCGCGGTAATCCAAGATCGAGATCGTGCGGGGGGGTGAATCGAAATCGCGATTCTCATACGATTAATCGTGCAGCTCTAATATACGGTATACCAGATACTTGCATTACACCCCTTTAGTAACTTCAGACCAGGCAGAGGCAAAGTTTCAAAAGTTTTACTTGAAAAAATTAACATGGCGCTCAGCCCGCTTATGCGTCATAGCCTTAACTTTGGGACTTTGCTACTCGGGTAACCTCATGTCCTCCTTTTAGAAAGAGAAACTGGAAATTCATTTTAATTTAATTTTTTGTAGCTGTAAAACCAGTCACTAAATCTAACATAAGCATGATGCTAATCGGTGGAACCTATCTAACATAAGCATAACATGATTTATTTAAAATAATATTTGTAATATTTTATAAAGGCCATCCTTTCCATTCCTTACCTTTTTCTTTCCCTTGTCTTTAAGTTTCCCTTTCCCCTTTCTTTTCTCTTCCCTTCTGAAGGAGCTGGGCAGGACAATATCACCTGAACAGCAGCTGCATCCAATCAGGTGCAATGACTATTTGGGTATTCTGACAGCCACACAGTGTTTTGAAAATGGCAGAGTGCTGGGGAGACATTAGTTTCCCTTCCTTTTCTTTTCCTTCCCTTTCGTTTTCCTTTTCTGTTCTTTCCCTTCCATTTCCTGTCAGTTCCCTTTCTTGTCCTTTCCCTTTCCTGTCCTTTCCCTTTTCCATTACCTGTCTTTTCCCTTTCCTGTCCTTTTCTTTTTCCTTTCCCCTTTTCGGTCTTTTCCCTTTCCTCTCCTTTTCCTTTCGCCTTTCCTATCCTTTCCTTGAAAAAAAAGGGGGGGGGGATAGATTATCTGCACTTAGAACCTCAATCGACAGCTAAGCACTATAACCCAGATACTAGGCACATTAACAATAAATAAACAGTTTATTTTCTTTTCCCTTTCCCTTTCCTTTTCCTTTCCCCTTTTCCTCTCCTTTCCCTTTTCCTTTCCCCTTTTCTGTCCTTTCCCTTTTCTGTCCTTTCCCTTTCCTGTCCTTTCCCTTTCCTGTCCTTTCCCCTTTTCTGTCCTTTCCCTTTCCTTTCCTGTTCTTTCCCTCACTTACCTTTTCCCTTCCCTTTTCATTTCCTGCTGTGCGCATGTAAGCAGTGGTCTCACTGCGGAGGCGACGCTCCCCCTGCTGGGTCAGGGCTAGAACTTTCCAGTCAGCAAGGCTCATGTTTCCTGCGAATTAGAGAGATGTAAACTGGCCAAACACTGTTTGAATTGAGGCCGCTTCCTGATGAACCGACAGAAATTCACTTTGACAGAACCCCTCCCCCACCCTGAATCGTTTTGGTTAAAAAATTGAAGGAGCCAGGCAGGAAATTGTCACCTGAACAGCAGCTGCATCCAATCAGGTGCAATGACTATTTGGGTATTTTGACAGCCACACAGTGTTTTGTAAATGGCGGAGTGCTGGGGGGACATTCGCCTCCCGATGTCTTCATAAAGAGCAACTTTCACCAACTACTTACCGCAGTTATGATTTTTTTTATGTTTTTTTCTCTCTCTATATATATTTTAGGGCTGGAGACGTGCAATAGATATAAATTATAATGAATTGTAGGCTTGTGCAATTCGTTTCGTAACGAATCGAAATTCGTCCGAATTTAGCAACTTTCGGACGTTCGGAAGCATTCGAATTTCCGAACAAAGCAATTACGAATAAAACCGAATCCGAAATAAATTATGTCGCAAATAGCGAATGCCCGAATGTCTTCGGCATAATTCGTTATGAAAAAAGTTACGAATGTACGAATCCATTTGAAGCACAGTCTTATGCCGCATACACACGACCGCTTTTAATGTCATTGGAAAAAAACTGCGTTTTTCTCGACGTGATTCTTCTCAAGCCTGCCTTGCCTACACACTATCGTGAAAAAAAATGCTCGAGCAAAGCGCGGTGACGTACGACACGTATGACGGCACTATATATGTGTCAAGAATCAACTAAAAACAATGTACTCTACCAAAAGTACGAATTATAAATCAACTAAAAATAAGGCTTACATTATTACGAATCATTCCGATTCAACGACAAATGTCGCTTGCGAAAATACGAATTAGTCCGAACACGAAAATTCCCGTCTAACAAAATTACGAACGATTACGAATCAACAGGACTGAAAAGAAAGGAACCGAAACTAAACAAATTTTACCGTCGTGCACAAGAAACGAACCGAAACAAAACAAATTTTACCGTTGTGCACAAGAAACGAAACGAAACAAATTTTTCCGTTGTGCACAAGTCTAATGAATTGTAAAAAAAAGAGTCGTACGGCTTCTGGTGAAAAGCTTTGTGTATCAAACAGTGAGACTGACCTGAGTGACCTCGGCCTAGCACACCTAATAGAGAGTCAGCGGTGCTGTAATTGGAGCCTGCGTGCTGGGAGATCTCTGTCTTCACCATCCCACATCTGGAGAAGTGATCAGAGAACATGGAGACTGGCCCGTCTCACTCACTTCCACCTCTGGATTATGTTTTATGGCTCTCACATACACGGCAAACTCAATTTTCCACCCGACACCTGCGAGAAGCATGAAACCTGGAGCTGGTTATCGAATATTGGGTCTATTCAGGCAGTGTGTGTGTATATACAGTATATATAATGTCTTTATTTATAGAGAGCAGCAACCAAACGCAAACCATGAGATTCAAATTTTCAGTTAAAAAAAAGAGGCGAATGTTTATTGCTGGACGCTCTCTTTGTGCCTTTTTTAAATAAGCGCAGTGCAGCGTGCGGTGAAGGCGGATTGGGGTGCTTTGCTATTCATTATCCAGGGCACCCCAACATAAGGTGACCAGATTTTTTAAATGAAATCCGGGGACATCTTTTTTTTTACTAGTAATGGTGACAATCAGCAACACTCTGCCCGTCATCACTGCCCGCCTCACAGCCTGTCAAGTCTTAGGCTACTTTCACACTAAAGTGCTGGATGCGCTGGCGGTATAGCGGCGCTATTTTTAGCGCCACTATACCGTCGTTTTTGCCGCGATTTGCGGGCGCTAGTGGGGTGATTTCAATCCCCGCTAGTGGCCGAAAAAGGGTTAAAAACGCCTGCAATAACGCCGCTTTGCAGCGTTTTGCGGGCGTTTTGGAGGCGCTACCCTATTGATTTCAATGGGCAGGGGTGCTATAGGAGCGGCATTTTTACCGCTCCTATCGCGCCTCAAAGATGCGGCTTGCAGGAGTTTTTTTACCCTCCTGCCAGCGCACCGTTCCAGTGTGAAAGCCCTCAGGCTTTCACACTGGATACAAAGGAGCGGCTTTTTCAGGGCGCATTGCAGGCGCTATGTGAAGGGGGCCTTACTCTCTGGGCCCCGGCTACTACTGGGTGGGGAGCGGAGGAAGATCACTCCGCCAGGGAAAGCGAGGAGATAAGCAGGCAGGCGGCTGGCCAGGACTTGAGCCACGGCAGAAGAACATGTGAGCGGAGCTGAATGGGCACCCGAAACTGAAGAAATATTCCCTCCGCTCCGACCAGCACATGATCATCAGAAAGGGGCACAGATCATGGAAATTTTTTTTTTAATTCTGCACTGACTGTCTTTGAAATTGCCCCAGCCCCTGTTCAAATCCAATCCGGGGACAAAACTGGGGACAGACTTGGTCCGGGGACAGTGTCCTCAATCCGGGGACTGTCCCCTGAAACCGGGGATGTCTGGTCACCCTACCCCAACATGCAAAAACCACCTGCCCCTCACTACACCCCAGTTTATGTGATCATACCATGTGTAATCATTATTACATTATCATTTCTGAAAGAAATATGGCAGGTAAGTTTGCTGGTCTGTGGACGCGGGCTGACAGCAAATGTGCGTTCTCAATGGGACGCAACTTGTTTAACTGAAGCCAAACCTTTTTTTTATAGGATGAGGAAGGATTGGACCCCAACTCTTTTGGGTTTGTTTGGCTGCCTGTGTCACCTCTTGAGAGATTCACCTCCATCTCCTGGAGAGATTCACCTTCACCTTCTGGAGAGATTCACCTTCTGGAGAGATTCACCTTCACCTCCTGGAGAGATTCACCTTCACCTCCTGGAGAGATTCACCTCCACCTCCTGGAGAGATTCACCTTCACCTCCTGGAGAGATTCACCTTCACCTCCTGGAGAGATTCGCCTTCACCTCCTGGAGAGATTCGCCTTCACCTCCTGGAGAGATTCGCCTTCACCTCCTGGAGAGATTGGCCTTCACCTCCTGGAGAGATTCACCTTCACCCCCTGGAGAGATTCACCTTCACCTACTGGAGAGATTGGCCTTCACCTCCTGGAGAGATTCACCTTCACCTACTGGAGAGATTGGCCTTCACCTCCTGGAGAGATTGGCCTTCACCTCCTGGAGAGATTGGCCTTCACCTCCTGGAGAGATTGGCCTTCACCTACTGGAGAGATTCACCTTCACCCCCTGGAGAGATTCACCTTCACCTACTGGAGAGATTTACCTTCACCTCCTGCCCCAGAGGTGTTGAATGCCAATGATGAGATACTAATTCACTCCCTGACACTAATGATGGGACACTATTCCTCCCACTGACACCAATGATGGGACACTATTCCTCCAACTGATACCAATGATGAGGCACAATTTCTTCCACTGAAACCTTTAATGGGGCACAATTCCTTCCACTAACACCAAAGACAGGGCACTATTTCTCCCACTGACACCATTGATGAGGCACTATTCCTCCCACTGCAATCAATGCTGGGCACTATTTCTCCTACTGCAATCAATGCTGGGCAGTATTTCTCCCACTGACACCAGTAATGGGACACTATTACACTCATCATCAATAACGGGGCACTGTTGCTTTTATTGACACCAATGATTAGGTGTTATTTCTCCCATTGACACCATTGATGGGGTACTATTCCTCTCATTGACACCAATGATGGGGCACTATTCCTTCCCAACAGTATTCCTTCCCAACACCAGCTATTGGGCACTATTAGACTCCCTGACATCAATGATGGGGCACTATTCCTTTCATTGACATCAATGATGGGGTGCTATTTCTCCCACTGACACCAATGATGGGGTGTAATTTCTCCCATTAACAATTGACGGGGCACTATTCTTTCATCTGAAACCAATGATGAGGCACTGTTCCCTTCACTGACACCAATGATGGGACACTGTTCCTCCCACTGACACCAATGATGGGGTGTAATTTCTCCCATTAACAATTGACGGGGCACTATTCTTTCATCTGAAACCAATGATGAGGCACTGTTCCCTTCACTGACACCAATGATGGGACACTGTTCCTCCCACTGACACCAATGATGGGGTACTATTCCTCTCAATGATGGGGCACTCCTCCTTTCATTGACACCAATGATGGGGAACTATTCCTCCGTCTGAAACCAATGATGAGGCACTGTTCCTTTCACTGACACCAATGATGGGGCACTATTCTTCTCATTGACACCAATGATGGTGTGCTTTTTCTCCCACTGACACCAATGATAGGGTGTTATTTCTCCCATTGACACAATTGATGGGGCACTATTCCTCCTTCTGAAACCAATGATGAGGCACTGTTCCTTTCGCTGACACCAATGATGGGGCACTGTTCTTCTCTCTGACACCAATGATGGGGCACTGTTCCTCCCCCTGACACCAGCATTGCTGCACTATTCCACTCCCTGACACCAATGATGGGGTGTTTCGTCAGATATGGCGACTCGTCAGAAATGGTAACGGAAGTGACATTCCGTTGCCGCCATCTTGCTACACCCCGCACTCCTCCATAGTAAGGATACAGTGAGAAGGAGGCAAGTGGACATCTTGTTACACCCACCGGAGTTTTGCATTTCACACTTATTTTAACAGTACACGCAGCTTATAAGGTGAAATACAGGATTTAGAAATCCGACGGACTGTTTAGATGTTGAATTTAAAAAAGCAGCGGCAAACCTGCTGATCTCATCTCACAGGTTTGTTAATATGACAGAACACCGCAGCTTTTATAATTCAACATGTAAACAGTCCGATGGATTTCCAAATAGTGTATTTCACCATATATGCTCCGTTTCCTGTTAAAAATACGTTCTGACCACAAGAGCAAAGTCATCCTTTACTACCATTGACCACCAACCCTAAGGCATTTTTTTACACCCACGGAGTCAGGGGGATTTTTTACTCCCGCTGATGCCATGCCATGTTCTGCTCCCATTGGCTACAGTCTGGCCCCGCCATAGCCTGGAGGACATTGGACTGGCCTTTGGTGTAGAAAATTTGAGGACCCTGCTTAACTAAAAAATAAAAAAAGTTTTGCTAAAGTTTCCCACTATTTTTACATGTACACCATATTACCAAAAGTATTGGGACACCTGCCTTTGCACGCACATGAACTTTAATGGCATCCCAGTTTTAGTCTGTAGGGTTCAATATTGAGTTGACCCTCCCTTTGCAGATATAACAGCTAAAAACTTTTCTGGGAAGGCCGTCCACAAGGTTTAGGAGTGTGTCTATGGGAATGTTTGATCATTCTTCCAGAAGGGCATTTGTGAGGTCCGGCACTGATGTTGGATGAGAAGGTCTGGCTCACAGTCTCCACTCTAATTCATCCCAAAGGTGTTCTATGGGGTTGAGGCCAGTCAAGTTCCTCCACCCCAAACTCGCTCATCCATGTTTTTATGGACCTTTGTGCACTGGTGCGCAGTCATGTTGGAACAGGAAGGGGCCATCCCCAAATTGTTCCCACAAAGTTGGGAGCATGAAATTGTCCAAAATGTCTTGGTATGCTGACGCCTTAAGAGTTCCCTTCACTGGAACTAAGGGGCCAAGCCCAACCCCTGAAAAACAACCCCCACACCATAATCCCCCCCTTCACCAAATGATTTGGATCAGTGCACAAAGCAAGGTCCGTGAAGACATGGATGAGCGAGTTTGGGGTGGAGGAACTTGACCTTGACCTCAACCCGATAGAACACCTTTGGGATGAATTAGAGCGGAGACTGTGAGCAAGGCCTTCTCATCCAACATCAGTGCCTGACCTCATAAATGTGTGTAGCGACCTCACCCCTCTCACCCCTTCTTCTTCTCGGCTTGTTGTCTCGTCTAGGGGGGAGTATGGGAGGAGGGATGCGATACACCACGGCCCCTGTCCTCTTTTGGGTAGAGGTGAAGGCCAGAACCAATTTTACCATCGGGTTGTGTGCATAACCCAGAGCCAAGTCTTTACTGTAAATGGCCCCCTCTGCTCACAGTAACTGGAGATCCACACCACTGAAAAGGTCCAACTCGTATTTATTCTCCAATAGCAATAAATCATCATTTAGCACAGACAGGTTGTGACCCAAAGAACAGTTCAGTATAGGTGGGGAGTAGGTCGAGGCACAATCCTTAGATAGAACCAACCATTGTGGTGTCACCAACGGTTATGGTGTACAGTCGCTGCCACCGACTGTGTAGAACAGAGAGTGAATTACCTTCGCTAAGCGCAGCCCCTGTCAGAGGGAAGATATCTGTCCAAGAGAGTTACCAGAGGCCCCTCCGTCACCGGCGAATGCTGTACCGGAGAAGTTCTGCTCCCTGGCCTCCTCACCTCAGACTCGGGCACCCAAGGCTTTAGGGCCCCCTCGGATTCCTCCACCCTTGTCAAAGGTACTGGGCCCCAGGCCTCCTCAATAGTACCTCACCCAAGGCTAAAGGTGCCTGGGATGGACTCCATCTCCTGCTCCGGCCAGGTCAAGGTCACCTGGGCCCGGAACTCCGGAACGCCGGCACCCAGGCTGAAGGTGCCTGGGCGCGACTCTGACCTACGACTCTAAACCCCGTGTTCAGGGCGTCCGCCCCCTCTTATCTCCTCTCCCCAGCGTCACAGCAGGTTCCCCGCCCCGCCGTACAACTGCCGGAAGAGGACAAAAAGGGTACAGTACTGCAGTGAGGGTTCAACCCCGGCCCAGGGCGACAGCGCCACCCACAGGTCGAAGGGAACCTCACACCACCAGAGTCCTCCATGAACAACAAATAGTCCCAAATTCCCTAACAATCAGTGCATCTGGGTTACACTACCACACAGATGCCTCCCCTAAATTCAAATACCCGCTACATGCGCTTCTGGAAGAATGGCGAAACATTCCCATAGACACACTCCTAAACCTTGTGGACGGCCTTCCCAGAAGAGGTGAAGCTGTTATAGCTGCAAAGGGTGGGCCAACTCAATATTGGACCTTACAGACCAAGACTGGGATGCCATTAAAGTTCATGTGCGTGTAAAGGCAGGCGTCCCAATACTTTTGGTAATATAGTGTATATTTTAAATCTGCATAAATGCTATAGATTCGGATGTTCTCAATCCCCCACCCCACCCCCCATTTTCCTTTAAAACAGATTGTTTCCATATTAAGTAGTAAAGCTATTCCTTTATTCCCTAAATCTGGAAAGTCATAAGGCAATACTTAGCTGGAAGGAGGATTATCCTGTGTCGCCGTACTCCCCCACTCCCCGGTATTGTTCCCCTGCCAAACATCAGAGCACCTATAAAAGCGGCGTTCCTGTCTGGCTGTGACCAGCACGGTCAGGTGACGGGGCTTATACCGAGATCTAATAACTTGTCCCGACCTCCAAAATCACACCAAATCATCTTTATTTCACATCAAAGTTCCAGCAGTGACTTTGGTCTTGCTGAACTTTCAATGTGCCCGAGCCTGTGATATAACCTGAGGGCAGAAAGTTGTTTTTATTTTTTTAAGGCTGAAGAAAAATTATGTAGCAATTAAAAAAAAAAATGTCTTGAACCTTTCGTTGGGGAAACTCGCCAGTCTCGAATCATGTCTGAAGTTCGAAGACCTAAAGCAGGGGTGTCAAAGTCAATTTTATTGCGGGCCGCATGGACAACAAAGTCAATTTTATTGTGGGCCGCATGGACAGCAAAGTGAATTTTATTGCGGGCCGCATGGACAGCAAAGGACTGTTTGTATCTGTAGGACTACATACTGTACCTGTAAATGTATCCAGGGCTTTTCTCGGAGAATAAGTTCAGGAACTCAACCATGCGCCCTCGCTGAACTGCATTGAATGGTGGGTGTGGCCAAATTGCAATAACTGTGGGAGGATTTTAAAGGGACAATAAATACCAGGGGTGCATTATGTGCAGAGTTTAGGGGTGCGCTATGTACCGAGTGTGGAATTCAGGGGTGCGCTATGGACAGAGTGTGGCATTCAGGGGTGCGCTATGGACATAGTGTGGCATTCAGGCGTGCGCTATGGACAGAGTGCGGCATTCAGGGGTGCGCTATGGACAGAGTGCGGCATTCAGGGGTGCGCTATGGACAGAGTGCGGCATTCAGGGGTGCGCTATGGACAGAATGCAGGATTTAGGGGTGCGCTATGGACAGAATGCAGGGTTCGGGGGAACGCTATGGACAGAGTGCAGGGTTCGGGGGTGCGCTATGTACAGTGTGACCTTCAAGGGTGCACTATGTACAGAGTGCGAGTTTCAGGGGTGCGCTACGGCCAGAATGTGGCATTCAGGTGCGCACTATGGACAGAGTGCAGAGTTCAGGGATGCACTATGTACAGAGTTCAGTGGTGCGCTATGTACAGAGTGCAGGGTTTAGGAGTGCGTTATGCAGGGTTTAGGAGTGTGCTATGTACAGAGTGCAGGGTTTAGGAGTGCGTTATGCAGGGTTTAGGAGTGTGCTATGTACAGAGTGCAGGGTTCTGCTCTCTTTCACAGGCTGTCCACATCTCACTTCCACCCCCCCTCAGCTCTGATCTCTGCACACACCTCCCTCCACAGTCCTCAACTCCCCCTCCCCAAAATCTTCCTCACATTTCATCTTTTAAAAAAAATACACAGCCCAGCTCTAGTACCTCCCGACAGTGTAAGCAGTTCCACGCCTCTCTCACTTGCAGCAAGATTATTGTTTGGCATCTGTGCACCCGGGCACAGACAGGGATCACAGTGCAGACTACCACGTGATACCCCATCCTTCCTTTGACCACACGGCACCTGCACTGCATCTTCCTTGTCCCCCGTCGTGGGTGCAGGGCTGGCAGGGATCTGTGAGAGCCGCCGAGAAGAAAGCTGTCCTTGTAAACACAGATGGCTTCTGTTTACAAGTGACAGTGGTGAGCATGTAGTGGAGTGCTAGAGGTGGCGGAATGGAGTTCCACCACGTTCTGGCTGAAAAAAAAACCCTGGGTGCAAGGGCCACATGAAATGGGTGGCACTTGTGTTTGACACGTGCTTTAAAGGGACACTCCAAACTGAAAATTAAAACGATTAATTCAATCTATAACACAGTTCTAGTTTTCAGTCCAGGCTTTGCTATAGAATGGTGATCTCCAAACTGCGGCCCTTCTCTTGCGCTTGGGGCACTGTTCTATTCACTGACACCAAAAATGGGGCACTATTCTTCCTACTGATACCAACGATGGAGGAACTATTCCTCCCACTGACACCAATGATGGGGCACTATTCCTCCCACTGACACCAATCATGGGGCACTATTCTTCCTACTGATACCAACGATGGAGGAACTATTCCTCCCACTGACACCAATGATGGGGCACTATTCCTCCCACTGACACCAAACATGGGGCACTATTCCTCCCACTAACACAATCGATGGGGTGCTATTCCGTAAAATGAAACCAACAATGGGGCACTATTCCTCTCACTGACACCAATGATGGGGCACTATTTCTACCACTACCACCAATGATAGGGCACTATTTCTACCACTGCCACCAATGATGGGGCACTATTCACCCCACTGCCAATGATGGGGCACTATTCCCCCCACTGCCACCACCCACAATGGGGCACTATTCCTGCTACTGACACCAATGATGGGGCACCATTCCTTCCCAATTATACCAATAATGGGGCACTATTCCTCCCACCCACACCAAAAATGGGGCATAATGTCTGCCCCTGACACCAACAATTGGGCACTATTTCCCCCACTGGTGCCAACAATGGGGCACCATTTCTACCCCTGACACCAACGATGGGGCACTATTCCCCCTCATTGACGCCAACAATGGGGCACTATATTCCTCCCTCTGAAGCCAATGAGGCACTATTCCCCCCCATTGATACTAACGATGGGGCACTATTCCCTCCCACTGACACCAACAATGGGGCACTATTCCTCCCACTAAAACCAATGATGGGGCACTACTACCACTGACACCAATGATAAGGGCACCATTCCTACCACTGACACCCACAATGGGGCACTATTCCTTCTCACGACACCAACGATGGAGCACTAATCCTCGCACGGATACCAATGATGGGGCATTATTTCCCCAAATAACATCAAAATGGGATGACACCGATGGGGCACTATTCTTTGCACTGACGCCAATGATAGGAATAATGCCCTATCACTGACACCAATGACGGGGCATTATTCCTATCACTAACACCAACGATGGGGCATTATTACTGACAGCAATGATGGGGCATTAGTCCTATCACTGACACCAATGATGGGGCATTATTCCTATCACTGGCACCAATGATGGGGCATTATTCCTTCTACGGATACATGAGCAGGGATCATTTTTTTCAGGGCTGGGGCAGGTTTAGACAATATCAAAGCAATGGGTTGCACTGGGCTAGTGTGGCATGCTCTGTAGGAGGATGACAAGTCCAGAAACTGATCGATTCGAGTCCTAGGCTCAGTGCTGGATTATGGTGGTCATTGGCAGCTGGTGGTTTCAGCATTAAACACCGCTGGGACCCACCAAGACCTGGAATGGAGGTCTGGCATGCAGTCCATATGTAGAAAGGAGCCCCCCATAAAGGGTTGGGACTTTAGAGGCAACTGGTTATGGATTAAAAAACAATATATAACTGAGGTAATTTATTAAATTTGTATTAACCTCTTAAGCCCCGGACCATTTGGCTGGCCAAAGACCAGGCCCCTTTTTGCGATTCGGCACTGCGTCGCTTTAACTGACAATTGCGCGGTCGTGCGACGTGGCTCCCAAACAAAATTGACGCCCTTTTTTTCCCACAAATAGAGCTTTCTTTTGGTGGTATTTGATCACCTCTGCGGTTTTAATTTTTTGCGCTATAAACAAAAAAATAGGGCGTAAATTTTGAAAAAAATTCAATATTTTTTACTATAATAAATATCCCCCAAAAATATATATAAAAAAAATTTTTTTCCTCAGTTTAGGCCGATACGTATCCTTCTACATATTTTTGGTAAAAACAAAAATCGCAATAAGCGTATATTGTTTGGTTTGCAAAATAGGGGATAGTTTTATGGCATTTTTATTAATAATTTTTTTTTTTTTTTTTTTTAGTAATGGCGGCGATCAGCGATTATTATCGTGACTGCGAAATTATGGCAGACACATCGGACACTTTTGACACCATTGTCATTTTTACAGCGATCAGTGCTATAAAAATGCACAGATTACTGTGAAAATGACACTGGCGGTGAAGGGGTTAACCTGTAGGGGGCGCTGAAGGGGTTAAGTGTTTCCTAGGGAGTGATTACTACTGTGTGGGGGCATGGCTTGGCGTGTGACGTCACTGATCGTCGTTCCCTATGACAGGGAACAGACGATCAGTGACACTCACACTAGGAAGCACGGGGAGAGGTTTGTTTACACTTACCTCACCCTGCTCTTGAGCTCTGTGACCCGATCGCGGGACACCAGCGGCGATCAGGTCCCGGAGCTCAGGGCCGGGTCACGAGCGCGACCCATGGCTGGGCTTCTTAAAGAGGACGTACCTGTACGTGCTTGTGCCCAGCCGTGCCATTCTGCCAACGTATATCGGCGTGAGGCGGTCCTTAAGTGGTTAAAAAGTCAATACGTGCATACATCACCATAATCAACTAATTAAGAACAATATCGGATACAATGTGACAATGAATCAATCTCCTATATAGAAAAATAGGATTTTTATAACAGCTTGCCTGTAAAATCCTTTTCTTGGAGTACATCACGGGACACAGAGCGACATAGTCATTACTAATGGGTTATATAGATACCATCAGGTGCTGGCACTGGCAACTTCCAAAACCGGAAGTACCCTCCCCTATATAAGCCCCTCCCATCCGGGAGCACCTCAGTTTTGTAGCAAAGCAATAAGTGTCCCCAAAGAGGGGCGGGAGCTCTGTGTCCCGTGATGTACTCCAAGAAAAGGATTTTACAGGCAAGCTGTTATAAAAATCCTATTTTCTTTCTCGTACATCACGGGACACAGAGCGACATAGTCATTACTAATGGGATGTCCTAAAGCAATGCCAAATGAGGGGGGGATACACCATACATAAGCTGGGCGCTATCAGACATGAGGATCTTTTGCGGCCTGCAACACACTGCGCCCAAAGGCGACATCCTCCTGACTTCTAACGTCCACCTGGTAGAATCTAGTAAACTTGTGTACTGAAGACCATGTTGCGGCCTTACAGATTTGAGCCAGGGAGGCCTGGTGATGCACTGCCCATGAAGTTCCAACTGCTCTCGTGGAGTGCGCTCTAACTTTGAACGGAGGCGGTCTCCTTCTCAAGCCATAGGCTTGCATTATGACCTGTCGAATCCACCTGGCTAAAGTAGATTTTGACGCTGCCTGACCCTTTCTGGGGCCTTCCGGCAGAATAAACAAAGTATCCGTTCTGCGAATCTGAGCAGTGGCTTTTAGATAAGCTTTAACTGCTCTTACTACATCCAAAGAATGTAATAACTTTTCCTCTACCGAGCTAGGTTTGGGGAAAAAAGAAGGAAGAACTACATCTTGGTTCAAATGAAACCTCGATACCACCTTAGGAAGAAAGGCTGGATGAGGACGTAATACTACTCTATCCTTATGGATAACCAGATATGGCTCCTTACAGGACATAGCGGCTAATTCCGACACTCCTTTAGCCGAACAAATGGCTACTAGAAAAATCAATTTCCTGGTGAGAAGAACCAAAGAAATATGCTGTAATGGTTCAAATGGTTGTTTCTGTAAAACCGACAGAACCAGGTTTATGTCCCAAGGACATATGGGAATATTAACCGGAGGACTAATACGCATCACTCCTTGTATGAAAGCTTTGACTAGTGAATGCGAAGCCAAGGGCCTTTGAAAAAATATTGACAAGGCCGAAATCTGACCCTTGATAGTACTCAAGGCAAGCTTCCTATCTACAGCCCATTGTAGGAAGTCCAGAATCCTACCTATTACGTATTTACGTGGATGCCATTTCTTGGCCTCACACCAGGCGATGTACGCCTTCCAGATTCTATAGTAGATCTGCCTGGATACCGGCTTCCTGGCATTGATCATGGTAGATACCACAGCATTAGAGAGCCCTCTCTTTTTTAGAATGTGGGCTTCAATAGCCAGGCCGTCAAACCTAGGGCTGGTAAGGAAGGGTGGTATATCGGTCCTTGCGAAAGCAGGTCCGGACGATGTGGGAGGGTCCAAGGACTCCCCACAGACATTTTTACAATCTCCGCGTACCATGCTCTTCGGGGCCACGCTGGAGCCACCAGAATCACTGGTTTCTTTTCTACCCTGATTCTGCGGAGTAATCGAGGTAACAATTGTGGCGGTGGGAATGCATATATCAGCTTGAACTGATCCCAAGGGAACACTAGGGCATCCGAGCCGCAAGCTAGGGGATCCCTTGTCCAAGAGACAAACCTGTCCACTTTTGCATTGAATCTGGGTGCTAGCAGATCTACATCCGGTGTTCCCCACCGCTGACATATTGTCCGGAAAACCTCGGGATGAAGGGACCATTCCCCTGGGCATAATTGTTGGCGACTTAGAAAGTCCGCCTTCCAATTCTCCACTCCTGGAATGAATACCGCAGATATGGCTGGGACATATCTTTCTGCCCATCTCAGGATGTAATTTACTTCCCTTTGGGCTGCACGACTCCTGGTGCCCCCCTGATGATTGATATATGCCACTGCTGTGGCATTGTCTGATTGAATTCTGACAGGGGACCCTTGGAGTTTGGATGTCCATGCTACTAGGGCATACCGGGCTGCTCGTATCTCTAAGAGATTGATGGGCAGGGCCTTTTCCGCATCCGACCATCTGCCCTGGAGAGACCATTGCTCCAGTACTGCTCCCCTGCCTATAAGGCTGGCATCTGTAGTGACCACCTTCCAGGAAATCGGACTGAAGGATTTCCCTCTTTCCAGATTCTGGGGAACCAACCACCAGCGGAGGCTCTTGCGAACGGAAGGGGACAAGGACATTGGTAAGTCCAGAGCCTGAACTTTTTTGTTCCAGGCTGACAGTATGGCCCTTTGCAACTTCCTTGAATGGAATTGACCGTAGGGTACTGCTTCGAATGATGCCACCATTTTTCCCAGCAGCCTCATGCACAGGCGTATGGATGGCTGTCTTTTTGAACCCACTAAGTGGATCAAATCTCTCAAAGACGACCCCTTTTCTTGAGGCAAGAATATTTTTCTCTGGTCTGAATCCAGCCTTAGCCCCAAGTATTCCAGACTTTTGACTGGTTTTAGGGCTGACTTGTCTCGGTTGATAATCCAACCGTGATATTCCAGATACTCGATTGTCTCGTGAACAACCACTTCTAGTTTTTCCACTGAGTGGTCTATCAGCAACAAGTCGTCTAGATATGCCATTATCGTTACACCTCGTGTTCTTAGATTGGCCAATAATGGGGCCAGAATTTTTGTGAACACTCTTGGTGCTGTGGCCAGACCGAAGGGTAAGGCTCTGAACTGAAAATGGCGCCCTTCTACCGCAAAGCGTAGAAATTTTTTGTGGGCTGGAAAGATGGGAATGTGCAAATAAGCATCTTTGATGTCGATCGAGGCTAACCATTCCTCCCCTTGTAGGGCAGTGGCTACCGATCGGATCGACTCCATCCGGAAAGTCCTGATATGTAGGAATTTGTTTAGCCCTTTTAGATTTAATATGGGCCTCACGTCCCCGTTTGGCTTTGGGACTGTAAAGAGGTTTGAGTAAAACCCGAACCCCCATTCTTCCAGGGGAACCTCTATAATTACTGCTTGGAGCAATAATTGTTCCAGTGCCAACAGGAGGGATCCTCTCTTCTGGGGATCCCTTGGCACGTTTGACCTTATAAAGCGGGAAGGAGGGGAGTTTTTTTAACTCCAATTTGTATCCCAGATTTACTGCGGAGAGCACCCATCTGTCTCGGATCGTGTCCCGCCAGGTCTCTGTGAACAACTGAAGTCTTCCCCCCACCCGATTGAGTGGGGGCAACCCTTCATGCATTTGACTTTGGGGGAGGTTTTGTACCTCTCCTGCTCCAGGGCTTCTTGTTACCCTGCAACTGTCCCTGATTTTTACCTCCGGGATTTGACCGAGGAGGCCGTCGGAACTGTTTCACAGCCGATGTCCTAGGGACTGGAGAAGCAGGCCTCTTAAAAGAGGGACCTCTAACTCTATTTTTAACCGGCAAAAGTGTACTTTTACCGCTGGAAATTCTCTGGATATATTTGTCCAGGTCTTCCCCGAATAAGCGTTCACCATGAAATGGGAAGCTGACCAGCAATTTTTTACAGGGAGCTTCAGCAGACCAGTTTTTGAGCCATAGAAGCCTGCGCATATGTACTACAGACAGCGTAAGGCGGGAGGCCTGATGGATTGAATCCTTTATAGCGTCCACCGCAAAGCATAAGGCTCTAGGTAGATCAGCTAGGGCAAGAGCCTGCTGATCTGGCAGGTCCCTGAAGACCTGTTTCAACTGATCTTTCACTGCTTGGCAGACCCCAAAAGCTGCCACTGCTGGTTGTGTCACCAATCCTGCTGTAGAGAAAGCAGATTTTAATAAGGACTCCAATTTTTTATCTATTGGGTCCTTGAACATTTGGACATTATCCACCGGACATGTCAGTGATTTATTCACACAAGAGATGGCTGCGTCCACTGTAGGGACCTTCCATTTTCTGATGAACTTATCCTCCATGGGATAGACTACCGGAGATCTCTTGGGGGGAGTAAATATTTTGTCAGGATGCTCCCAATCCTGGTAAATGAGCCCTTCCAGTAAAGGATGGAACGGAAAGGAACAAACAGTCTGGGGAGCTTTTAGCGACCCCAACGAGGAGACAGAAGTGGATGATGGCTCCGCAAGTGGCATTTTAAATGCTGATCGGACCATATTAGTCAGGGACTGAACCCATAACCTTTCAGCATGTGATGCTGAGAACGGCTCTTCCACTGTTGATTCCTCTACAACCGAATCGACCTCATCCTGATCCCCTTCAGGTAGGTCGATCCCTGTATGGGACTGTTGCTCTGTTAACAGGCACTCTGAGGGAGGAGACGGAGATCGGGCGCTTTTCTCCTGTGACAGGGAAGCAGCGATCAATGCTGACAATCTCTCTTCCAGCCCTCCCAGAGCTGAGGAAAAAACCTCCTCTGTTACATACACAGGAGCAGGTGAACTGAGGACAGCCACAGTACCAGGTACTCCTGAGGGTGCTCCACGGTCACTAACCTCTGATTCTTCAGGGGAGACTGGTGCAGCCGAAGCATGCCCAAGATCCTCAGAGCCCGATGGAGACCCCCTATTCCTCCTGGAATTTCTAGTCCCGGAGTTTTTAGACGGCATATTCCTAAGCCACAAAGCTGAGGTATTCCAGCCGAAATACACCAGTTACTGACAATAGTCTAGCATAAATGCTGCTATAAGAAACAGTTGGTGTCTACTAATGTGCCTTTCTAGGGGATGCCTGTATCAACCGCTTGCTGTATGCCTTCTTTAAATGTTGCCAGCTCTGTCTCTGTACTTCATAGCCAGCTCACCACACAAAATTGTGTTTTTTAACATGCTGGGACGCCCGCACATGCGCAGAAGCGCTGCGGCGCGCACAGAGCGTCATCCCCCAGGCTCCGCCCCCTTTCCCGGCTCACCTCTATATATAGAGGTGCGTGCACGCGCACGCGCGCGGCCACGTGTGCCTTCGGCGCTAATTTCGAAAATGGAAACCAGGGACAAGAGCCAGGGCCCCTTTGCCGCAGGCCGGGGGATGGACGAGCATTGCAACATGGCAGAGGAAGCAGTTTCCCATAAGAGAACTCACCATCTGCCTGGACTCGCTCTGATGAGAAGAAACTAGTCCACATGACAAGAAACGTTCCACAGCGGCCTCTAGTGGACAAACACAGGTACCGCAGTCTAATATATAAAATATATATATATATAAAAAAATATTTTTTTTTTTTCTTGACCACCATTAAAAATTATTACATTTTTTTAGTAGTTACAGGCATGCACAGAATTTTGCGGGAATACCATTAGGTAACAGACAGAAAGACAAATTAGGCTTGGGGGTCCCCCAATAGAACCAAGTTCCTGGGGGCCCCCACTTACCTGTTCCCCGCCGCAGGACTTTGTTTGGTCCACAAAAGCCCAAACTTCACCTATCACGGCAGGCATTGTAATCAAACCTTCAGGGACCGGGTTCCCAAGGATTCCACTCCCCTGGACCTGTATAGCACCCTGCACAGAAAACATCTTGGTCGTGGGTATGACCAGAGCTCTGGATCCCAGGGTCCAGCTCTCCTAAGAGAAGCATTACAGGCAAAACCTTGCTCTTCTCTGCAAGGCCCGGGTACCGACCGTTTAGCTATGAAGCTTTTTTGGTCGGATCCGGAATAGCTTACTGAGGCCCAAAAGAACCTGTACGCAAGCTCAGTGAAAAACACATGTTTCTTCTTGGCCAACACCTTAGACACTGGCAAAAAACTGAGGTGCTCCCGGATGGGAGGGGCTTATATAGGGGAGGGTACTTCCGGTTTTGGAAGTTGCCAGTGCCAGCACCTGATGGTATCTATATAACCCATTAGTAATGACTATGTCGCTCTGTGTCCCGTGATGTACGAGAAAGAAATAACCCCGACGCGTTTCAGGATCTTGTAGTTTCTTCAGGGGCATTCCTTTATGGAGAACAATGTACATCTATAACAAAGAACACTAAATACCGCTGAGAACATGAATACAAAGAACATGAAGTGAGCATCGTTGAGAATGGGCATGCAGTCCATATTTTGGGCACCAATGTTCTCATTTATATTTTTAAAAAGATCTAAACATCTCAGGACAGAATTGAAGGATTAAAGTGACACACACAGATACAAATGCTGCAATCAGGCACATTAAGGTCAAGGAGTATAGAAGGAATGTATGGAAAATGGAAATTTGTTTCCACTTTATTCCCGCTCTAATAAATCTCTCTTCTGCAATTCATTAGCCGTTTGAAATGTATATCCAATTTGGTAATGAGATGCGCGTTTCCCACAACAGATGTTTGTTTAGCATAACAAAGATAAAAGTATGAATATTGATGGCGGGTGCTTTCACGGTTACTCGGCCGTCATCTGAGCGACAACCGGCTCTGCCACACGAGTCCCTCCACCACCAGACCGGGGGAACCTCCTAGAAAAACGACAGATCTGGCTCTGCGCTCCCCATTGTTCAAGGCCAACAGCTCATGTCACTCCACGGCTTCCTGGAGCCAGACGAAGACAACAATACGTCTGTCAGTGAAATCTGGGATCGCATGAGAAGTAGGACAGTGCCGATCATCTCTGCCAATGGAAAATTTCACTTCGTTGCGGTTTTTGCTGCTATTTTTAGCCAAACGGGAACTGAGTTTTGCTTTGTTAAAAAGGGGCTGCGGCGCGTTAGTCAATGAAAGTAGCTGAATTTCGTTTGTTTTATTAACTGCTTATAGTATCCAACAAACTCTCCAATTATGCTAAAGTCATCACGTCCATTCAGTTTATCTTAACCACTTCAGCCCCAGAAGATTTGGCCCCCCATCCCGACCAGGCGATTTTTTTGCGATACGCACTGCGTCGTTTTAACTGACAATTGACGCTGTACAAAAACAGAATTGACGTAATTTTTTCCCCACAAATAGAGCTTTCTTTTGGTGGCATTTGATCACCTCTGCGATTTTATTTTTTTGCGCTATAAAACAAAAAAAGACCGCCAATTTTTTTAAAAAGCAATATTTTTTTCCTTTTTGCTATAGTACATATCCCCCATTTTTTTAAAAAGAATAACAATTTTCTTCCTCAGTTTAGGCCGATATGTATTCTTCTACATACTTTTGGTAAAAAAAAATAAAAATAAAAAATCGCAATAATCGTATATTGATTGATTTGCGCAAAAGTTATAGCGTCTTCAAAATAGGATATATTTATGACATTTTTGCTAATAATATTATTTTTTTTACTAGTAATGGCAGCAATCTGTGGATTTTATCTAGATTGCGGCGAACAGATGGGACACTTTTTGGGACCATTGACATTTATACAACGATCAGTGCTAAAAAAAATAGCCACTGATTACTGTATAAATGTCATTAGCAGGCACGGGGTTAGCGCTAGAGGGCGATCAAGAGGTTAAATGTGTGTCCTAGGGAGCGTTTCTAACTGTGGGGGGGGAAGAGAGAGGGTGGGGGTGGGACTGCCTGGAGGAGGAGACCGATCGCCGTTCATACTTAGTATGAACAAAAGATATGGCTCCTCTCCCCTGACAGAACGGAGATCTGTCCGTTTACATTGACAGACCTCCATTCTGTCTCTGTGTGGAGCGATCGTGGGTGCCCGGCGGTCATCGCGATAGCCGGGCATGCGCATCGGGCCCCTTAGTGGCCTTAAATCGTCCGACATACAGCTATGATGGCTCACGCAGGGGAGCCAACCTGCCACAGTATAACTTAGGGGTGCGCTTCTTCACTGGCCTCACGATTCAATTACGATTATCCTGTCCACGATTCGATTCCGCGATGCATCTCGATTACTGCGCGCGGTTTTCATCCAAAAAATTCAAGCAGTCAGAAGATCTGTTTTTTTTTTTTTTTTATATTATCTGTTCTTAAAAAAATAAAAAACACCTCTGCATGTAGCAAAGTGGAAACACAGCAGACAACTTAAAGAGGAGCTCCAGACTGACCCCAAAGTACTACAAGAGAGAGGATCAGAGACTGCAGACCTGATACTAGAGAGGATCAGAGACTGCAGACCTGATACTAGAGAGGATCAGAGACTGCAGACCTGATACTAGAGAGGATCAGAGACTGCAGACCTGATACTAGAGAGGATCAGAGACTGCAGACCTGATACTATAGGGGATCAGAGACTGCAGACCTGATACTATAGGGGATCAGAGACTGCAGACACGATACAAGAGATGGACAGAGACTGCAGAAAATGTCCCCATAACATCCCCCCAAACGACAATGTATGCCATTTCATAAATTATGGTTTATGTATTTCTTATTGTCTAAGACCCCTTTCACACTGAGTTTTTCAGGCGGTTTAGCGCTAAAAATAGGGCCTAAATACCGCCTGAAAACTCCTGCCCCTGCAGTCTCAATGTGAAAGCCTGAGGGCTTTCACACTAAGGCGGTGCGCTAGCAGGACCGCTCCAAAAGTCCTGCTAGCAGCATCTTTGGAGCGGTGTGTTTACCGCTCCTTCTCATTGAAAGTAATGGGAAATTGCGGTAATACCGCCGGCAATGCACCTCTGCAGAGGCGCATTGCCGGCGGTATTAACCCTTTTTCGACCGCTAACGGGGGTTAATACCAAACTGCTAGCGGCCAAATACCGCCGCAATTCCGACGGTAAAGCGCCGCTAAAAATACCGGCGCTATACCGCCACCGCCCCAGTGTGAAAGGGGCCTTAGTGATTAATTCACATCACAACTTCATTGATACCTTTTTTTTGTATGATTTTGCTCATTACTGCCCCACACATGCAATGCATGACTGCATGCATGGGGCAGTGAGGAGCAAAACCAAAAATTATACAAAAAAAGGGTATCAATTTCAAATCAATGAAGCGGTGATTTGAATCAATCACTAAGACAATAAGACATACATAAACCATAATTAATATTGAAATGGCATGGTCATGCTCATTGGTCACTTTAATGTTTTCATAATTTGGCAAATTTGCAGTCCACAGAATGGTGCATCAGATATGTGATATATAATATGTTATATTATTACTAGTAGTCAGTGGCGGCTGGTGCGCAAACAAAACAAAAAAAAAAAAATCAAACGCCGCCACTGTGCCCATCAAATGCCGCCACTGTGCCCATCAATTGCTGCTACTGTCCCCATCTATTGCTGGCAGTGCGCCCATCAATTGCCGCTACTGTGAACTATTAAATGCTGCCAGTGTGCAATGTACCTGATGAGGAGGGCGACTCTCGAGCAGCCTGTGAGTGGAGTAACCCTAGCTATGAGTAAGCGTCAATTCGTGACGTGATACGCGTTAGCCACCCTTCCCTGCATGCACACCATCTGCATTTGTTGTTTTGGATTTATGGATTTATTTTGAATTTGGATTTTTTACCTGAAATTTTGGAATAAATAACTGTCTATACAGAGTGCGGCAGTCCAGGGTTTCTTTTTCCCCCAGCCTGTGAGTGGAACTGGAGGATGGAGGAGAACCATGGCTGTCTGGCATCTCGGGTCTCCCACAGCAGCTGAGGCAGCATGTGTGTGCACACTGAGGTGAGCCAAGGAGGAAGGCTCTGGTGAGTCGGCTCGGGACCGATCATTGGGGGATAGACACTCGCTCCACGTGTCTCGCATGTTGACGCAGGGCGGGAAAAGAGCAAGGCATATAGCGGCGCACAGGTGACGTCATTAAATAAATAGATTTATGCAAGTCGTAGCATCGATGCCGCATCGTAGGTGGTCGAATCGCGATGCTACGATTAATTTAAACACCCCTAGTATAACTGCGGCGGCTGGTTGGGAAGCAGTTAAAGTGATACTAAAGTCTCGCTTTTTTTTTTCTTTAAAAATAACAAACAAACATGCTATCCTTACCTGCTCTGTGCAGTGATGCACAGAGCAGCCCAGCTCCTCTTTTTCTTCTTGTGTCTGCCGCCGGCGCTCCTGGCCCCTCCCTCCCATTAGTGCCCCCACAGCAAGCAGCTTGCTATGGGGGCACCAGAGCCGAACCGCTGCTCTGTGTCCATTTTTATTTTGGTGGTATTTAATCACCACTGGGTTTTTTCAATTTTTTGCTAAACCAAAAAAAGAAGACCGAAAATTTTAAGAAACAAAAAAGTTTTTTTGGTTTGTGTTATATTTCTGCTCCATTTCTTTGGTGAAAATAACCCAAATCAGTGTATATTATTTAGTCCGTAGGAAGATTAGAGTCCCCCGAGAGGCAATCCAATTTTCCCTGGATCAACTTTAAATGTGTCTCTTTGCTTTACTACAGAGACTCCTGTGTGTTGAGGAGCTGCACCAAGTCTTTTGAAGCCAGCTGAGTCAACCTATGATCTACTGCACAGGTGGTAAACTGGCAGCCCTACAGCTGTTGCGAAACTACAAGTCCCATGAGACATTGCAAGGCTGACATTTACAAGCATGACTCCCACAGGCAGAGGCATGGTGGGACTTGTAGTTCCACAACAGCTGGAGGGCCGCCAGTTTGACACCCCTGATTCCATAACATGCGAGTGGCTTATCTGCAGGTTTATTAATAAATGATCTTATTTGCTGCTCTTAGATGCGTCCTCTTGAGTCTTTTTGCAGTTCAGGAAAAGGAGTCTGTACACAAATAAACATTTTTACTTCAGATATATTTTAATTTAGCAAAAAAAAAAAAATAATATCACATCACTTCCTTGTACATGACTCTTCATCCCCTATGAGTCTACACTACCTCTCAGTAGCTAGCGGAATTTATGTCAGCAGACATTGTGCAGTATTGATGATTCTGCTTGTTGATCTACAGAAATCAGAGAGAGAATCATCAATCTGTACATGTTACAGTCATTAAAAATATGGATCATCAAGAATTCAATATGTAAAAGGTTGCATCAACTATACTTCCAGGAAAATATAACAAAAAAAAGTTTGGGTTCACACCGGTGTGCTGCGGTTTGGCTGCAGCACAGGTGCAGCACTATTGTCGTTGCGTTTTGCACACGGCTCCGATTGACTTCTATTACACTCTGCATTTTCTGAAAGCGCATCAAAGACTTTGATGCACTTTCATGAAAACACAGGGTCTAATGCAGTGATGGCGAACCTTGGCACCCCAGATGTTTTGGAACTACATTTCCCATGATGCTCATGCACTCTGCAGTGTAGTGGTGCATCATGGGAAATGTAGTTCCAAAACATCTGGGGTACCAAGGTTTGCCTGGTCTAATAGAAGTCAAGGGGAACGACATATAAAATGCGGATAAATTGTGCTGCACCAACGATGCGACCAAATCTCAGCTTACTGCTATTAACCCTCACTAAACGGGTCCATGTATACACAGTGTAATAGAGATCCCAGTATATGCAGGAGCTCTCCAGTACACACACTACAGTCCATACACATATAAAGCCATCAGTCAGGATGATGACCCTTACAGTCCAAGTCCTCAGAGTGACAGGACAAAAGGTGAAGCAGGTGGTTTTATTTACAAAGCGGAGGTGATGTATAAATCCTGACAGCAGGTTAGACCGCCGTTCCTCTCTCCAAGTTCTGTTTGATCTCGGCTGTATATTTCCCATAAAACCTCTCCGCTTTCTTGTTGAATTTGGCGTTCCTTTCGTTGATGTAGTCGATGTCGGCGTCGTCGTTATAGGCGCGTCTCCGACTGTATTTCTCTCGCTTCGCAATCCTATGACACAAAACAGGAAAATGTGTTTTATATTGTGGACTATATGTAGACGATATGACCAGAAGCGTGAACAGGGATGTTAAAGCTGAGCTATACTCAAAAAGTCCCGCTGGTTCGCTAAAAAAAGAAAACGAATGCAGCCGTTACATCTAAGAATTGGTAAGCTGCAAGATAACAAAATGTTCGCTTTTGGCTTTAATACCACTTTTTCAATTTTTCTGGGAATGAGCTTAGACGCAGTGTAGTGATCCATCTATCCATCCAGCTAGCCGGGATCACCAGCTGGGAGCTACTGACCGATTAAATTTTCCAGCATCATCGCCGTGTCCAGGATCTAGGTAAAGTCTGCTCAGACCTAGAGAACAGCGATAACAGATTCACGCTCTGATCCTTAAAAGTGTAAGTTCACCTTTAGCCCAGGTTCACACTGGGCTGCGGGAATGAAGACGTGCGAGTTCAGCTAAACTCGCACGATTTCACTCCCGCCTGTCAGTCCCGATATCTGCCGCGATTGCAGAGACATCTGTGCAGTTTCTGCACAGATGTCAATGTAAAACGCGGGCCGAAATCGCAAAAAGTAGTACAGAATTAACTTTTTTAAATCTGTGCAGCACCGCAGATGCAGCGCCGCACTGATTAGGACGGTGTCATTGCCGGCAAATGGCGCCGATTTGACATGTCAAAACGCACCATTGTGAACCAGGGCTTATAGAAAAATCTGTAAAGGTGAACTTACACAGGTCACCTTCCTCGAACCCCCCCCCCCACCTCCTCTGACCTGGACCGCAGCAATCTCCAGTTCTAAGCTCTGGTATATCCGCGCCAGGAGCCCGGGGGTTAAAAAAACCTCTCTGCAGCCACGCATCTTCTCCGTTGCTCACTGGGCGGGCTATGCGACTGCCGATTGGTCGGCACCACCCATGTGACGACACTGACCAATTAGAGTGCTCCAAACTTCCCTCCTGACGAGGGACGTTTCGGACATTCAGCTCAGGTAATTTCTAAGCCCTGGACACCTGGCGCGGATATACCAGGGCTTAGAACCAGGGATTGCCTCGGTCCAGGTCAGGGGGACCTGTGTAATTTCACCTTGCAGGGTTTTTTGTAAAGGTGAACTTACCCTTTAATAATAATCATCCTCAGAACTGCTTCTCTCAGGTGCTGGATCTAGGCTCACCTCAACCATCCATAGCAAATATCAAAAAACAGAAGAAAACACAAAGCTCTTATTGATAAAAATCAATCAGCAGGTGAAATCTCCCGGACTGCCAGTGTACCATGGATTGCTTTAACCACTTGTCAATGTCCACTGGGGAAAATGATTTGATCCCCTGCAGATTTTGTGAGTTTGCCCACTTATAAAGAAATGATCTATAAATTGTTTATCATAGGTGTATTTTAAATGATAGAGACAGAATATCAGCCAAACATCCAGAAAAAAAACACGATACAAATGTTGTAAAAGGAGTTGCAGTTCAGAGAGTAAAATAAGTATTTGAACCCCTACTAACCAACAATAATTCTGGCTCACACAGACTGGCTACACTATGTGCTCACGTGATACACAGATTAGTCCTGAATAAGGTGCTCCTAATGACAACTCATTATGTGTATAAATGACACCTGTCCACAGAATCTCTTCCATTCAAACTTTACCATCGTGGGCAAGACCAAAGAGCTGTCAAAGGACGTCGGGGACAAGATTGTAGACCTGCACAAGGCTGGAATGGGCTACAAGACCATCAGCAAGAAGCTTGGTGAGGAGACAACTGTTGGAGCGATTTATTCACAAAGTAACCATCAATCGCCCTTGGTCTGGAGCTCCATGCAAGATTTTCCCTTAATGGGGTAAAGATGATTATGAGAAAAGTGAGGGATCCGCCCAGAACTACACAGGAGGAGCTTGTGAATGATCTCAAGGTAGTCAGGACCACAGTCACCAAACAAACCATCGGTAACACAATACACCACCATGGATTGAAATCCTGCAGCACCCGCAAGGTCCCGATCATCAAAAAGGTACATGTACAGGCCCGTCTGAAGTTTGCCAATGAACATCTAAATGATTCAGAGAAGGATTGGGAGAAAGTACTGTGGTCAGATGAGACCGAAATTGAGCTCCTTGGCATTAACTCGATTCACCGTATTTGGAGGAAGAAAAAAAGCTGACAATGACCCAAAGAACACCATCCCTACAGTCAAGTATGGAGGTGGAAACATTATGCTTTGGAGCTGTTTCTCTGCTAAAGGTACAGGCCCAACTTTGCCACATTGAGGGACTAATGGACGGGGCCATGTATTGTAATATCTTGGATGAGAACTTTCTTCCCTCAGCCAGAACACTAAAGATGGGTCTTCCAGCATGGCAATGACCCAAAACATACCGCCAAGGCAACAAAAGAGTGGCTCAAGAAGAAGCACATTAAAAAGGTCATGAAGTGGCCTAGTCAGTCTCCAGACCTT
Organism: Rana muscosa; assembly: GCA_029206835.1. Lineage (NCBI taxonomy): Eukaryota > Metazoa > Chordata > Amphibia > Anura > Ranidae > Rana > Rana muscosa. The sequence continues at coordinate 308,391,370 of CM055122.1, forward strand.
AATGCTATAGAAAATTTATGGGAGGGAGCTGAAACTTTGTGTTGCCAAGCAACAACCAAGGAACCTTAAGGATTTAGAGAAGATCTGTAAAGAAGAGTGGACCAAAATCCCTCCTGAGATGTGTGCAAAGCTGGTAACCAACTACAAGAAACGTCTGACCTCTGTGCTTGCCAACAAGGATTTCACCACCAAGTACTAAGTCATGTTTTGCCTTGGAGTTCAAATACTTTTTTTACTCACTGAACTGCAACACAATTTATAACATTTGTTTTATGGGTTTTTCCTAGTTTTTTGGTTGATATTCTGTCTCTATCAAAATACACCTATGCTAAAAATGATAGACTCTTCATTTCTTTGTAAGTGAGCAAACCTACAAAATCGGAATTATTATTTTCCCCACTGCATGTTTATATACGGGTAGACAAGTGGTTAAATCAACCTCACTGCTGCTACTGCAAGCTTGATACCAGCTTTAAGAGTCAGCACAGGGCTTTCTTATAAAAGTGCTCCGGGGAGCGCTCACTTTTATTTGAACAACAAAGTGCAGCCGAGAGTCCAGCTATTTGGTTATTCCAGCATGACTTGTGCTGGAATAGCTGTATTGGAGGGCAGGGAAGGCATTGAGGGGGCTTGACATGTTTGATTTCTATTTACTTAACGTAACCCAATCTTTTATATATTTTTTTAAAAATGGATATTATATTGCGTTTGTACCAAAATTCATTTTAGTGAATTTTTTCCCCTGAAAATATGCATTTGATAAATAGCTGTGCAAATATCATGTGACATACAAAAACTGCAAACGCCACCGTTTTATTCTCCAGGGCCTCAGTTTTCAGAAACAATGCAGATTCTAACATGTGTACAAAAAAGTAAAAAAAAAAAAATTCCCCATGGAGAGAATACAAATACATGGGTATTGATCTGGAGTGTAGCTTTTTTTTTCTTCATAGAATACAGTTCTCATTAACAAGAACGCTCTGCCTTTGGATGCATACTAAAGAGTCACAAGGAATAAGAGTATAGCTCAACAGGCAGATAGATCCTCTATTAGTGGACATTAAGGGGTTAAAAGTTCTTACTGTTTCTCCAGGTCCGTTACCATTCTGTCTACTCCGTCCTTGGATGGGACGTGCGTTCCATGGTACAGGCTGTCCGACGTAGGGAAGAAGTTTTCACCTCTAGAATCCATCAAATGACAGAAAAGTTAAATTCAAAAAAGGAAAACAAAAAATAGGCAGAACTGGTGTTCCTACTAAGAGGGGAGTGGGATTCTAGTTAGCATTGCTGACCCTGTGTATGTCACAGAAGGGCCACCTTTACCTATAGGAAATCTATTAAAACAGAAAAAGGAAAGCACCCATTATTGTGAACTAATTTTTTGAAAGAACCATCCCCATCCATTTCCCCCCCCCCCCAATCCTTGCTTCACTACCTGAAGGGGTCATCAATGTCCTCCCGATCCTGGCTTCACTACCTGAAGGGGTCATCAATGTCCTCCCGATCCTGGCTTCACTACCTGAAGGGGTCATCAATGTCCTCCCGATCCTGGCTTCACTACCTGAAGGGGTCATCAATGTCCTCCCGATCCTTGCTTCACTACCTGAAGGGGTCATCCCGGTCCTCGCTTCACTACCTGAAGGGGTCATCCCGGTCCTCGCTTCACTACCTGAAGGGGTCATCCCGGTCCTCGCTTCACTACCTGAAGGGGTCATCCCGGTCCTCGCTTCACTACCTGAAGGGGTCATCCCGGTCCTCGCTTCACTACCTGAAGGGGTCATCCCGGTCCTCGCTTCACTACCTGAAGGGGTCATCCCGGTCCTCGCTTCACTACCTGAAGGGGTCATCCCGGTCCTCGCTTCACTACCTGAAGGGGTCACCCCGGTCCTCGCTTCACTACCTGAAGGGGTCACCCCGGTCCTCGCTTCACTACCTGAAGGGGTCACCCCGGTCCTCGCTTCACTACCTGAAGGGGTCATCCCGGTCCTCGCTTCACTACCTGAAGGGGTCATCCCGGTCCTCGCTTCACTACCTGAAGGGGTCATCCCGGTCCTCGCTTCACTACCTGAAGGGGTCATCCCGGTCCTCGCTTCACTACCTGAAGGGGTCCTCCCGGTCCTCGCTTCACTACCTGAAGGGGTCCTCCCGGTCCTCGCTTCACTACCTGAAGGGGTCCTCCCGGTCCTCGCTTCACTACCTGAAGGGGTCCTCCCGGTCCTCGCTTCACTACCTGAAGGGGTCCTCCCGGTCCTCGCTTCACTACCTGAAGGGGTCCTCCCGGTCCTCGCTTCACTACCTGAAGGGGTCCTCCCGGTCCTCGCTTCACTACCTGAAGGGGTCCTCCCGGTCCTCGCTTCACTACCTGAAGGGGTCCTCCCGGTCCTCGCTTCACTACCTGAAGGGGTCCTCCCGGTCCTCGCTTCACTACCTGAAGGGGTCATCAATGTCCTCCCGATCCTGGCTTCACTACCTGAAGGGGTCATCCCGGTCCTCGCTTCACTACCTGAAGGGGTCATCCCGGTCCTCGCTTCACTACCTGAAGGGGTCATCCCGGTCCTCGCTTCACTACCTGAAGGGGTCATCCCGGTCCTCGCTTCACTACCTGAAGGGGTCATCCTGGTCCTCGCTTCACTACCTGAAGGGGTCCTCCCGGTCCTTGCTTCACTACCTGAAGGGATCCTCCCGGTCCTTGCTTCACTACCTGAAGGGGTCCTCCCGGTCCTTGCTTCACTACCTGAAGGGGTCCTCCCGGTCCTTGCTTCACTACCTGAAGGGGTCCTCCCGGTCCTTGCTTCACTACCTGAAGGGGTCCTCCCGGTCCTTGCTTCACTACCTGAAGGGGTCCTCCCGGTCCTTGCTTCACTACCTGAAGGGGTCATCCATGTCCTCCCGATCCTTGCTTCACTACCTGAAGGGGTCATCAATGTCCTCCCGATCCTTGCTTCACTACCTGAAGGGGTCATCAATGTCCTCCCGATCCTGGCTTCACTACCTGAAGGGGTCATCAATGTCCTCCCGATCCTGGCTTCACTACCTGAAGGGGTCATCCCGGTCCTCGCTTCACTACCTGAAGGGGTCATCCCGGTCCTCGCTTCACTACCTGAAGGGGTCATCCCGGTCCTCGCTTCACTACCTGAAGGGGTCATCCCGGTCCTCGCTTCACTACCTGAAGGGGTCATCCCGGTCCTCGCTTCACTACCTGAAGGGGTCATCCAGGTCCTCGCTTCACTACCTGAAGGGGTCATCCCGGTGCTCGCTTCACTACCTGAAGGGGTCCTCCCGGTCCTCGCTTCACTACCTGAAGGGGTCCTCCCGGTCCTCGCTTCACTACCTGAAGGGGTCATCCCTCCCTCCCCCCCCCCCCCGAGCCAATACTTGCTTCACTGCCTGAAGCTCCATATTGTTACAGTTTATAGAGCCTGCTTTTTCCCTGGATAAAATTGTTCAAATCTCTAGCTAGGTGGGTTATCCCGTTACTGATTTTAGTTCTAACGTTTTTTGGTATGAACGTGACTGAATAGTCCGACATAAAAGAAAACCACTAGAGGGAGAACATAAGAACATAAAAACCTAGAAAAGCACGTCATGAAATCGTTTTTAGGTTATCCTGACAGTGAAATGTGTTTTCATTTTAAATGAAAAAGTGTCACTATAGGGCATGTTTAGAAAGAGCATGTCACTTACCGTTTCTCCCGTTCCTGTTCATACTCCCCCATGTCCGGTTTGATCTGTCTGGTCAGTCTCTGGTATTGCCGGAGATGGGCAGCTGCAAAATCTGTAAGGTACAAGCAGTGCAAGGTCATCTGATGCCCAGGGCGAAAATGGCAAACTGTGCAACCCTATCCCGTGTGACACCCCACCGTATAGAAAGAGTCAGTGTCTTGAAAACTAGTTTCTGCAATAAAAAGCCCAGCATTGGTGCAAGCTCACGCAACAATAACCCACAGCATCAGTTTCTGCAATAAGAACCCCAAACATTGGTGCCAGTTTCCACAGTTTCTGCAACAATAATCTCTAGTATTAACACCCAGCATTGGTGTCAGTGGCAGCGATAATAATGATGTCCGTGGCATGAGGCTATTTAAACCCCCCCCCTTTGTAGGAAAGAGGAAGTAGGAAGGAAAACGGTGGACGACAGTCTGCCCCGCTGTTTGTATAGGTTTCAATCATGCCCATTAATGGTATCTCCCATCGAGAGATAACTCCTATGATGTGCGCATGCGCCATGGTTTGGTCAGCCCAGCTGATCATAAAATCAGATGTTGTGCTATGACGCAAGGCGCATGCAAAGTTCGTCCCCGGCACTATTCGATGGGGGGGCACTTCGTCAGAACACCGGCACTGGGGTGGACGGACACACACACACGGCCGGCACTGGGGTGGATGGACACACACACACAGGGCCAGCACCGGGGTGGACGGACACACACGGCCGTCATCGGGGTGGACACACACACACGGCCGGCACTGGGGTGGACGGAGACACACACACGCACACAGGGCCAGCACCGGGGTGGACGGACACACACACACACACACACACACACACACACACACACGCCCGTCATCGGGGTGGACACACACACGGCCGGCACTGGGGTGGACGGAGACACACACACACACACACACACACACACACACAGAGGGCCAGCACCGGGGTGGACGGACACGGACACACACACACACACACACACACACACACACACACACACACACAGAGGGCCAGCACCGGGGTGGACGGACGGACACACACACACACACACACACACACACACACACACACACACACAGGGGGCTGGCACCGGGATGGATGGACGGACACACACACACAGGGCCAGCACCGGGGTGAACGGACACACACACACACACACGGCCGTCATCGGGGTGGACACACACGGCCGTCATCGGGGTGGACACACACGGCCGGCACTGGGGTGGACGGAGACACACACACACGGGGCCAGCACCGGGGTGGACGGACACACACACACACACACGGGGCTGGCATCGGGGTGGACACACACACACGGCCGGCACTGGGGTGGATGGACACACACACACACAGGGGGCTGGCACCGGGATGGACGGACGGACGACACACACACACACACACACACACACAGGGCCAGCAGCGGGGTGGACGGACACACACAGCCGTCATCGGGGTGGACACACACACACACACACACGGCCGGCACTGGGGTGGACGGAGACACACACACACACACACACACACACACACACACACACACAGGGCCAGCACCGGGGTGGACGGACACACACACACACACACACACACACACAGCCGGCACTGGGGTGGATGGACACACACACACACGGCCAGCACCGGTGTGGACGGACACACACGGCCGTCATCGGGGTGGACACACACACACACACGGCCGGCACTGGGGTGGACGGAGACACACACACACGGCCGGCACTTGGGTGGACGGAGACACACACACACACAGACACACACACGGGGCTGGCATCGGGGTGGACACACACACACACGGCCGGCACTGGGGTGGATGGATGGACACACACACACACACGGGGCATGCACCGGGATGGATGGACACGGGGACACACACACACAGGGCCAGCACCGGGGTGGACGGACACACACGGCCGGCACTGGGGTGGACGGAGACACACACACACACGGCCGACACTGGGGTGGATGGACACACACACACACACGGGGCCAGCACCGGGGTGGACGGACACACACACACACACACACACAAGGCCGTCATCGGGGTGGACACACACACACACACGGCCGGCACTGGGGTGGACGGAGACACACACACGGCCGTCATCGGGGTGGACACACACACACACACACGGCCGGCACTGGGGTGGACGGAGACACACACACACACACACACAGGGCCGGCACCGGCGTGGACGGACACACGGACACACACACACACACACGGGGCATGCACCGGGATGGATGGACACGGGGACACACACACACACAGGGCCAGCACCGGGGTGGACGGACACACACGGCCGGCACTGGGGTGGACGGAGACACACACACACACGGCCGACACTGGGGTGGATGGACACACACACACGGGGCCAGCACCGGGGTGGACGGACACACACACACACACACAAGGCCGTCATCGGGGTGGACACACACACACGGCCGGCACTGGGGTGGACGGAGACACACACACGGCCGTCATCGGGGTGGACACACACACACACACGGCCGGCACTGGGGTGGACGGAGACACACACACACACACACACACACACACACAGGGCCGGCACCGGCGTGGACGGACACACGGGGACACACACACACACACACACACGGCCAGCACCGGGGTGGACGGACACACACGGGACCGGCATCGGGGTGGACACACACACACACGGGGCCGGCATCGGGGTGGACACACACACACGGGGCCGGCATCGGGGTGGACACACACACGGGGCCGGCACTGGGGTGGACACACACACACACACGGGGCCGGCACTGGGGTGGACACACACACACACACACGGGGCCGGCACTGGGGTGGACACACACACACACACACGGGGCCGGCACTGGGGTGTATGGACACACACACACACAGGGCCAGCACCGGGGTGGACGGACACACACGGCCGTCATCGAGGTGGACACACACACACACGGCCGGAACTGGGGTGGACGGAGACACACACACACACACACACAGGGCCAGCACCGGGGTGGATGGACACACACACGCGGCCGTCATCGGGGTGGACACACACACACACGGCCGGCACTGGGGTGGACGGAGACACACACACACACGGCCAGCACCGGGGTGGACGGACACACACGGCCGGCACTGGGGTGGACGGAGACACACACACACACACACGGCCGTCATCGGGGTGGACACACACACACACGGCCGGCACTGGGGTGGACGGAGACACACACACGGCCGTCATCGGGGTGGACACACACACACGGCCGGCACTGGGGTGGACGGAGACAGACACACACACACACACACACACACACACACACACACACACACACACAGAGGGCCAGCACCGGGGAGGATGGACACACACACGGGGCCGGCATCGGGGTGGAAACACACACACACGGCCGGCACTGGGGTGGATGGACACACACGGGGCCAGCACCGGGGTGGACGGACACACACACACACACACACGGCCGGCACTGGGGTGGACGGAGACACACACACACACACACACACACACACACACACACAGGGCCAGCACCGGGGTGGACGGACACACACACACGGGGCTGGCATCGGGGTGGACACACACACACACACACACGGCCGGCACTGGGGTGGATGGATGGACACACACACACACACACACACATGGGGCATGCACCGGGATGGATGGACACGGGGACACACACACACAGGGCCAGCACCGGGGTGGACGGACACACACGGCCGGCACTGGGGTGGACGGAGACACACACACACACGGCCGACACTGGGGTGGATGGACACACACACACACACGGGGCCAGCACCGGGGTGGACGGACACACACACACACACACACACACACAAGGCCGTCATCGGGGTGGACACACACACACACACGGCCGGCACTGGGGTGGACGGAGACACACACACGGCCGTCATCGGGGTGGACACACACACACACACACGGCCGGCACTGGGGTGGACGGAGACACACACACACACACACACACACACACACACACACACACACACACACACAGGGCCGGCACCGGGGTGGACGGACACACACACACACACACACACACACACACACACACGGGGCCGGCATCGGGGTGGAAACACACACACGGCCGGCACTGGGGTGGATGGACACACACGGGGCCAGCACCGGGGTGGACGGACACACACACACACACGGCCGGCACTGGGGTGGACGGAGACACACACACACACACACACACACACACACAGGGCCAGCACCGGGGTGGACGGACACACACACACACACAGGGGTCGACGGACACACACACACACACGGGGCCGGCATCGGGGTGGACACACACACACGGCCGGCACTGGGGTGTATGGACACACACAGGGGGCTGGCACCGGGATGGATGGACGGACACACACACACAGGGCCAGCACCGGGGTGGACGGACACACACACACACGGGGCCGGCATCGGGGTGGACACACACACACGGCCAGCACTGGGGTGTATGGACACACACACACACACACAGGGGGCTGGCACCGGGATGGACGGACACACACGGCCGTCATCGGGGTGGACACACACACACACACACGGCCGGCACTGGGGTGGACGGAGACACACACACGGCCGTCATCGGGGTGGACACACACACACGGCCGGCACTGGGGTGGACGGAGACAGACAGACACACACACACACACACACACACACACACACACACAGAGGGCCAGCACCGGGGAGGATGGACACACACACGGGGCCGGCATCGGGGTGGAAACACACACACACGGCCGGCACTGGGGTGGATGGACACACACGGGGCCAGCACCGGGGTGGACGGACACACACACACGGCCGGCACTGGGGTGGACGGAGACACACACACACACACACACACAGGGCCAGCACCGGGGTGGACGGACGGACACACACACACACACACACACACACACACACACACACACACAGGGCCAGCACCGGGGTCGACGGACACACACACACACGGGGCCGGCATCGGGGTGGACACACACACACACACGGCCGGCACTGGGGTGTATGGACACACACAGGGGGCTGGCACCGGGATGGACGGACACACACACACACACACACGGCCAGCACCGGGGTGGACGGACACACACACACACGGGGCCGGCATCGGGGTGGACACACACACACACGGCCGGCACTGGGGTGTATGGACACACACACACACACACACACACACACACAGAGGGCTGGCACCGGGATGGACGGACACACACGGCCGTCATCGGGGTGGACACACACACACACACACGGCCGGCACTGGGGTGGACGGAGACACACACACACACACACACACGGCCAGCACCGGGGTGGACGGACACACACACACACACACACACACACGGCCGGCACTGGGGTGGATGGACACACACACGGGGCCAGCACCGGGGTGGACGGACACACACACACACACGGGGCCAGCACCGGGGTGGACGGACACACACAGCAGTCATCGGGGTGGACACACACACACACACACGGCCGGCACTGGGGTGGACGGAGACACACACACACACACACAGCCGTCATCGGGGTGGACACACACACACACACGGCCGGCACTGGGGTGGACGGAGACACACACACACCCACACAGGGCCAGCACCGGGGTGGACGGACACACACACACACACACACACACACACACACACACACAGGGGGCTGGCACCGGGATGGATGGACGGACACACACACACACACACACACACACACACACAGGGCCAGCACCGGGGTGGACGGACACACGCACACACACACACACACACACACACACACACACACACACACACAGGGCCAGCACCGGGGTGGAAGGACACACACGACCAGCACTGGGGTGGACGGAGACACACACACACCTGTTCATACTCCCCCATGTCCGGTTTGATCTGTCTGGTCAGTCTCTGGTATTGCCGGAGATGGGCAGCTGCAAAATCTGTAAGGTACAAGCAGTGCAAGGTCATCTGATGCCCAGGGCGAAAATGGCAAACTGTGCAACCCTATCCCGTGTGACACCCTACCGTATAGAAAGAGTCAGTGTCTTGAAAACGAGTTTCTGCAATAAAAAGCCCAGCATTGGTGCAAGCTCACGCAACAATAACCCACAGCATCAGTTTCTGCAATAAGAACCCCAAACATTGGTGCCAGTTTCCACAGTTTCTGCAACAATAATCTCTAGTATTAACACCAAGCATTGGTGTCAGTGGCAGCGATAATAATGATGTCCGTGGCATGAGGCTATTTAAACCCCCCCCTTTGTAGGAAAGAGGAAGTAGGAAGGAAAACGGTGGACGACAGTCTGCCCCGCTGTTTGTATAGGTTTCAATCATGCCCATGAAATGTTATCTCCCATCGAGAGATAACTCCTATGATGTGCGCATGCGCCATGGTTTGGTCAGCCCAGCTGATCATAAAATCAGATGTTGTGCTATGACGCAAGGCGCATGCAAAGTTCGTCCCCGGCACTATTCGATGGGGGGGCACTTCGTCAGAACACCGGCACCGGGGTGGACACACACACGGGGCTGGCACCGGGGTGGACGGACACACACACGGGGCCGGCATCGGGGTGGACACACACACACACGGCCGGCACTGGGGTGGATGGACACACACACACACACGGGGCTGGCACCGGGATGGACAGACACATACACACAGGGCCAGCACCGGGGTGGACGGACACACACGGCCGTCATCGGGGTGGACACACACACACACGGCCGGCACTGGGGTGGACGGAGACACACACGCACACACACACACGGCCGTCATCGGGGTGGACGGACACACACACGGCCGGCACTGGGGTGGACGGAGACACACACACACACACACACACACACACACACACACACAGAGGGCCAGCACCGGGGTGGACGGACACACACACACACACACACACACACACAGGGGGCTGGCACCGGGATGGATGGACGGACACACACACACACACACACAGGGCCAGCACCGGGGTGGACGGACACACACACGGCCGTCATCGGGGTGGACACACACGGCCGGCACTGGGGTGGACGGAGACGCACACACACACACACACAGGGGGCTGGCACCGGGATGGATGGACGGACACACACACACACACAGGGCCAGCACCGGGGTGGACGGACACACACACAGCCGGCACTGGGGTGGACGGAGACACACACACACGGGGCTGGCATCGGGGTGGACACACACACACGGCCGGCACTGGGGTGGATGGACACACACACACACACAGGGGGCTGGCACCGGGATGGACGGACGGACGACACACACACACACACACACACACAGGGCCAGCAGCGGGGTGGACGGACACACACAGCCGTCATCGGGGTGGACACACACACACACGGCCGGCACTGGGGTGGACGGAGACACACACACACAGGGCCAGCACCGGGGTGGACGGACACACACACACACACACACACACACACACACACAGGGCCAGCACCGGGGTGGACGGACACACACACACACACACACACAGCCGGCACTGGGGTAGATGGACACACACACACACACACACGGCCAGCACCGGGGTGGACGGACACACACGGTCGTCATCGGGGTGGACACACACACACACACACGGCCGGCACTGGGGTGGACGGAGACACACACACACACACACGGCCGGCACTTGGGTGGACGGAGACACACACACACACACACACGGGGCCGGCATCGGGGTGGACACACACACACGGCCGGCACTGGGGTGGATGGATGGACACACACACACACACACACACACGGGGCAAGCACCGGGATGGATGGACACAGACACACACACACACACACACACACACACACACACACACACACACACACAGGGCCAGCACCGGGGTGGACGGACACACACGGCTGGCACTGGGGTGGACGGAGACACACACACACACGGCCGGCACTGGGGTGGATGGACACACACACACACACACACACGGGGCCAGCACCGGGGTGGACGGACACACACACACACACACAGGCCGTCATCGGGGTGGACACACACACACACACACACACACGGCCGGCACTGGGGTGGACGGGGACACACACACACACACACAGACGGCCGTCACTGGGGTGGACGGAGACACACACACACACACAGGGCCGGCACCGGCGTGGACGGACACACGGACACACACACACACAGGGCCAGCACCGGGGTGGACGGACACACACACACGGGGCCGGCACCGGGGTGGACGGACACACACACACGGGGCCGGCATCGGGGTGGACGGACACACACACACGGGGCCGGCATCGGGGTGGACGGACACACACACACACACGGGGCCGGCATCGGGGTGGACGGACACACACACACGGGGCCGGCATCGGGGTGGACGGACACACACACACGGGGCCGGCATCGGGGTGGACGGACACACACACACGGGGCCGGCATCGGGGTGGACACACACACACGGGGCCGGCATCGGGGTGGACACACACACACGGGGCCGGCATCGGGGTGGACACACACACACGGGGCCGGCATCGGGGTGGACACACACACACACGGGGCCGGCATCGGGGTGGACACACACACACGGGGCCGGCATCGGGGTGGACACACACACACGGGGCCGGCATCGGGGTGGACACACACACACGGGGCCGGCATCGGGGTGGACACACACACACACAGGGGGCTGGCACCGGGATGGACGGACGGACACGGACACACACACACACACACACACACACACACACACACACACACACACAGGGCCAGCACCGGGGTGGACGGACACACACGGCCGTCATCGAGGTGGACACACACACACACACACAGGGCCAGCACCGGGGAGGATGGACACACACACGCGGCCGTCATCGGGGTGGACACACACACACACGGCCGGCACTTGGGTGGACGGAGACACACGGCCGGCACTGGGGTGGACGGAGACACACACACACACGGCCGTCATCGGGGTGGACACACACACACGGCCGGCACTGGAGTGGACGGAGACACACACACACACACACACACACATACGGCCGTCATCGGGGTGGACACACACACACACGGCCGGCACTGGGGTGGACGGAGACACACACACACACAGGGCCAGCACCGGGGTGGACGGACACACACACACGGGGCCGGCATCGGGGTGGAAACACACACACGGCCGGCACTGGGGTGGATGGACACACACGGGGCCAGCACCGGGGTGGACGGACACACACACACACACACGGCCGGCACTGGGGTGGACGGAGACACACACACACACACACACACACACACACACACAGGGCCAGCACCGGGGTGGACGGACACACACACACACACACACAGGGGTCGACGGACACACACACACACACGGGGCCGGCATCGGGGTGGACACACACACACGGCCGGCACTGGGGTGTATGGACACACACAGGGGGCTGGCACCGGGATGGATGGACGGACACACACACACAGGGCCAGCACCGGGGTGGACGGACACACACACACACGGGGCCGGCATCGGGGTGGACACACACACACACGGCCAGCACTGGGGTGTATGGACACACACACACACACACACACAGGGGGCTGGCACCGGGATGGACGGACACACACGGCCGTCATCGGGGTGGACGGAGACACACACACACAGGGCCAGCACCGGGGTGGACGGACACACACACACACACGGCCGGCACTGGGGTGGATGGACACACACACACACGGGGCCAGCACCGGGGTGGACGGACACACACAGCCGTCATCGGGGTGGACACACACACACACGGCCGGCACTGGGGTGGACGGACACACACACACACACACAGGGCCAGCACCGGGGTGGACGGACGGACACACACACACACACACACACACAGGGCCAGCACCGGGGTCGACGGACACACACGGGGCCGGCATCGGGGTGGACACACACACACGGCCGGCACTGGGGTGTATGGACACACACAGGGGGCTGGCACCGGGATGGACGGACACACACACACACACACACACGGCCGGCACTGGGGTGGACGGAGACACACACACACAGGGCCAGCACCGGGGTGGACGGACACACACGCGGCCGTCATCGGGGTGGACACACACACACGGCCGGCACTGGGGAGGACAGAGACACACACACACGGCCGGCACTGGGGTGGACGGAGACACACACACACACGGCCAGCACCGGGGTGGACGGAGACACACACACACGGCCAGCACCGGGGTGGACGGACACACACACACACACACGGCCGTCATCGGGGTGGACGGACACACACACACACACGGCCGTCATCGGGGTGGACGGACACACGGACACACACACACACACACACACAGAGGGCCAGCACCGGGGTGGACGGACACACACACGGCCGGCACTGGAGTGTATGGACACACACACACACAGGGGGCTGGCACCGGGATGGATGGACGGACACACACACACACACACACACACACACACACACACACACACACAGGGCCAGCACCGGGGTGGACGGACACACAAGGCCGTCATCGGGGTGGACACACACACACGGCCGGCACTGGGGTGGACGGAGACACACACACACACACACACACAGGGCCAGCACCGGGGTGGACGGACACACACACGCGGCCATCATCGGGGTGGACGGACACACACGGCCGGCACTGGGGTGGACGGAGACACACACACACACGGCCGTCATCGGGGTGGACGGAGACACACACACACAGGGCCAGCACCGGGGTGGACGGAGGACACACACGGCCGGCACTGGGGTGGACGGAGACACACACACACGCACAGAGGGCCAGCACCGGGGTGGACGGACACACACACACACAAACGGGACCGGCATCGGGGTGGACACACACACACAGCCGGCACTGGGGTGTATGGACACACACACACACACACACACAGGGGGCCGGCACCGGGATGGACACACACACAGGGACAGCACCGGGGTGGACGGACACACACACACACACGGCCATCATCGGGGTGGACACACACACACACGGCCGGCACTGGGGTGGACGGAGACACACACACACACACAGGGCCAGCACCGGGGTGGACGAACACACACACACACGGCCGTCATCGGGGTGGACACACACACGGCCGGCACTGGGGTGGACGGAGACACACACACACACACACACGCGGCCAGCACCGGGGTGGACGGACACACACACACACACACACACACACACGCGGCCGTCATCGGGATGGACACACACACGCGGCTGTCATCGGGGTGGACACACACACACGGCCATCATCGGGGTGGACACACACACACGGCCATCATCGGGGTGGACACACACGGGTGGCACTGGGGTGGACGGAGACACACACACACGGCCGTCATCGGGGTGGACACACACACACGGCCGGCACTGGGGTGGACGGAGACACACACACACACACACACACACACACACACACACACAGAGGGCCAGCACCGGGGTGGACGGACACACACACACGGGGCCGTCATCAGGGTGGACACACACGGCCGTCATCGGGGTGGACACACACACACGGCCGGCACTGGGGTGGACGGAGACACACACACGGCCGTCATCGGGGTGGACACACACACACGGCCGGCACTGGGGTGGACGGAGACACACACACACACACACACACACACACACAGGGGGCTGTCACCGGGATGGATGGACACACACACACACACACACACACACACACACACACACAGGGCCAGCACCGGGGTGGACGGACACACACACACGGCAGTCATCGGGGTGGACACACACACACACACACAGGGCCAGCACCGGGGTGGACGGACACACACACACACACACACACACACACACACACACACACACACACACGGCCGTCATCGGGGTGGACACACACGGCCGGCACTGGGGTGGACGGAGACACACACACACACACACACACACACAGGGCCAGCACCGGGGTGGACGGACACACACACACACGGCCGGCACTGGGGTGGACGGAGACACACACACACACGGCCGTCATCGGGGTGGACACACTCACGGCCGGCACTGGGGTGGACGGAGACCCACACACACACACGTGGCCGGCATCGGGGTGGACACACACACACACACAGAGCCAGCACCGGGGTGGACGGACACACACACACACACACACACACACACACACACACACACGGCCGTCATCGGGGTGGACACACACACGGCCGGCACTGGGGTGGACGGAGACACACACACACACACACACACGTGGCCGGCATCGGGGTGGATGGACACACACACACACAGGGGGCTGTCACCGGGATGGACACACACACACACACACACACACACACACACACACACGGGGCCAGCACCGGGGTGGACGGACACACACACACACACACACACACACACGGCCGGCACTGGGGTGGACGGAGACACACACACGGCCGGCACTGGGGTGGACGGAGACCCACACACACACACACGGCCGTCATCGGGGTGGACACACACACACACACACACACACAGAGCCAGCACCGGGGTGGACGGACACACACACACACGGCCGTCATCGGGGTGGACACACACACACGGCCGGCACTGGGGTGGACGGAGACACACACACACACATACACACACATGGGGCCAGCACCGGGGTGGACGGACACACACACACACACACGGCCGTCATCGGGGTGGACACACACACACGGCCGGCACTGGGGTGGACGGAGACCCACACACACACACACACACGGCCGTCATCGGGGTGGACACACACACACACAGAGCCAGCACCGGGGTGGACGGACACACACACACACACACACACACACACACGGCCGTCATCGGGGTGGACACACACACGGCCGGCACTGGGGTGGACGGAGACACACACACACACACACACACGTGGCCGGCATCGGGGTGGATGGACACACACACACACACACACACACACAGGGGGCTGTCACCGGGATGGACACACACACACACACACGGGGCCAGCACCGGGGTGGACGGACACACACACGGCCGTCATCGGGGTGGACACACACACACGGCCGGCACTGGGGTGGACGGAGACCCACACACACACACGGCCGTCATCGGGGTGGACACACACACACACACACAGAGCCAGCACCGGGGTGGACGGACACACACACACACACACGGCCGTCATCGGGGTGGACACACACACACGGCCGGCACTGGGGTGGACGGAGACACACACACACACACACACACACACACACACAGGGGGCTGTCACCGGGATGGACACACACACACACACACACACACACAGGGCCAGCACCGGGGTGGACGGACACACACACACGGCAGTCATCGGGGTGGACACACACACACACACACACACACACACACACACAGGGCCAGCACCGGGGTGGACGGACACACACACACACACACACACACACACACACACACACACACACACACGGCCGTCATCGGGGTGGACACACACGGCCGGCACTGGGGTGGACGGAGACACACACACACACACAGGGCCAGCACCGGGGTGGACGGACACACACACACACACGGCCGGCACTGGGGTGGACGGAGACACACACACACGGCCGGCACTGGGGTGGACGGAGACACACACACACACACACACACACGGGGCCAGCACCGGGGTGGACGGACACACACACACACACACGGCCGTCATCGGGGTGGACACACACACACGGCCGGCACTGGGGTGGACGGAGACCCACACACACACACACACACACACACGGCCGTCATCGGGGTGGACACACACACACAGAGCCAGCACCGGGGTGGACGGACACACACACACACACACGGGGCCGGCATCGGGGTGGACACACACACACACGGCCGGCATCGGGATGGACGGACACACGCACACACACACACAGGGGGCTAGCACCGGGACGGACACACACACAGGGGGCTGGCACCGGGACGGACACACACACACACACACACACAGGGGGCTGGCACCGGGACGGACGGACGGACACACACACACACAGGGGGCTGGCACCGGGACGGACGGACACACACACACACACACACAGGGGGCTGGCACCGGGACGGACGGACACACACACACACACACAGGGCCAGCACCGGGGTGGACGGACACACACACGCGGCCATCATCGGGGTGGACACACACACACACGGCCGGCACTGGGGTGGACGGAGACACACACACACACACACACAGGGCCAGCACCAGGGTGGACGGGGACACACACGGCCGGCACTGGGGTGGACGGAGACACACACACACACACAGAGGGCCAGCACCGGGGTGGACGGACACACACACGGCCGGCACTGGGGTGTATGGACACACACACACACAGGGGGCTGGCACCGGGATAGACGGACACACACACACACACACACACACACACACACACGGCCAGCACCGGGGTGGACGGACACACAAGGCCGTCATCGGGGTGGACGGACACACACGGCCGGCACTGGGGTGGACGGACACACACACGCGGCCATCATCGGGGTGGACGGACACACACACGCGGCCATCATCGGGGTGGACACACACACACGGCCGGCACTGGGGTGGACGGAGACACACACACGGCCGTCATCGGGGTGGACGGAGACACACACACACACACACACAGGGCCAGCACCGGGGTGGACGGGGACACACACGGCCGGCACTGGGGTGGACGGAGACACACACACACACACACGCGCACAGAGGGCCAGCACCGGGGTGGACGGACACACACACACAAATGGGACCGGCATCGGGGTGGACACACACACACACACACACACACACACACACACAGGGGGCCGGCACCGGGATGGACACACACACAGGGCCAGCACCGGGGTGGACGGACACACACACACACACACACACACGGCCATCATCGGGGTGGACACACACACACACACACACACACACACGGCCGGCACTGGGGTGGACGGAGACACACACACACACAGGGCCAGCACCGGGGTGGACGAACACACACACACACACACACACACGGCCGTCATCGGGGTGGACACACACGGCCGGCACTGGGGTGGACGGAGACACACACACACACACGCGGCCAGCACCGGGGTGGACACACACACGTGGCCGTCATCGGGGTGGACACACACACGGGGCCGGCATCGGGGTGGACACACACACACACACACGGCCGTCATCGGGGTGGACACACACACACACACACACACACGGCCGTCATCGGGGTGGACACACACACACAGCCGGCACTGTGGTGGACGGAGACACACACACGGCCGTCATCGGGGTGGACGGACACACACACACACACACACACACACACACGGCCGTCATCGGGGTGGACACACACACACACACACACACACACACACACACACAGGGGGCTGGCACCGGGATGGACACACACACACACACACAGGGCCAGCACCGGGGTGGACGGACACACACACACACACGGCAGTCATCGGGGTGGACACACACACACACACACACACACACAGGGCCAGCACCGGGGTGGACGGACACACACACACACGGCCGTCATCGGGGTGGACACACACGGCCGGCACTGGGGTGGACGGAGACACACACACACAGGGCCAGCACCGGGGTGGACGGACACACACACACACGGCCGGCACTGGGGTGGACGGAGACACACACACACACACAAACACACGGGGCCAGCACCGGGGTGGACGGACACACACACACACACGGCCGTCATCGGGGTGGACCCACACACACGGCCGGCACTGGGGTGGACGGAGACCCACACACACACGGCCGTCATCGGGGTGGACACACACACACAGAGCCAGCACCGGGGTGGACGGACGGACACACACACACACACACACACACACGGGGCCGGCATCGGGGTGGACACACACACACACACACACACACACAGGGCCAGCACCGGGGTGCATGGACATGGACACACACACACACACGGCCGGCACCGGGATGGACGGACACACACGCACACACACACACACACACACACACACAGGGGGCTAGCACCGGGACGGACACACACACACACAGGGGGCTGGCACCGGCACGGGGACACACACACACAGGGGGCTGGCACCGGGACGGACGGACACACACACAGGGGGCTGGCACCGGGACGGACGGACACACACACACACACACAGGGCCAGCACCGGGGTGGACGGACACACACACGCGGCCATCATCGGGGTGGACACACACACACGGCTGGCACTGGGGTGGACGGAGACACACACACACACACACACACAGGGCCAGCACCGGGGTGGACGGGGACACACACGGCCGGCACTGGGGTGGACGGAGACACACACACACGGCCGTCATCGGGGTGGACGGAGACACACACACACACACAGGGCCAGCACCGGGGTGGACGGGGACACACACGGCCGGCACTGGGGTGGACGGAGACACACACACAGAGGGCCAGCACCGGGGTGGACGGACACACACACGCGGCCGTCATCGGGGTGGACACACACACACGGCCGGCACTGGGGTGGACGGAGACACACACACACACACACACAGGGCCAGCACCGGGGTGGACGGGGACACACACGGCCGGCACTGGGGTGGACGGAGACACACACACACACACACACACACACACGGCCGCCATCGGGGTGGACGGAGACACACACACGCACAGAGGGCCAGCACCGGGGTGGACGGACACACACACACACACAAACGGGACCGGCATCGGGGTGGACACACACACGGCCGGCACTGGGGTGTATGGACACACACACACACACACACACACACACACACACACACACACACACACACAGGGGGCTGGCACCGGGATGGACACACA
This sequence comes from Rana muscosa, assembly GCA_029206835.1. NCBI lineage: Eukaryota > Metazoa > Chordata > Amphibia > Anura > Ranidae > Rana > Rana muscosa. The sequence continues at coordinate 308,411,975 of CM055122.1, forward strand.
CACACAGGGCCAGCACCGGGGTGGATGGACACACACACACGCGGCCGTCATCGGGGTGGACACACACACACACACACACGGCCGGCACTGGGGTGGACGGAGACACACACACACACACACGGCCAGCACCGGGGTGGACGGACACACACACGCGGCCGTCATCGGGGTGGACACACACACACGGCCGGCACTGGGGTGGACGGAGACACACACGGAGACACACACGGCCGTCATCGGGGTGGACGGAGACACACACACACACACACACACACACAGGGCCAGCACCGGGGTGGACGGGGACACACACACACACATACACACACGGCCGGCACTGGGGTGGACGGAGACACACACACACACACACGGCCGTCATCGGGGTGGACGGAGACACACACACACACACACACACACACAGGGCCAGCACCGGGGTGGACGGGGACACACACGGCCGGCACTGGGGTGGACGGAGACACACACACACACACACACACACACACACACACAGAGGGCCAGCACCGGGGTGGACGGACACACACACAAACGGGACCGGCATCGGGGTGGACACACACACACGGCCGGCACTGGGGTGGACGGAGACACACACACACACACACACACACACGGGGCTGGCACCGGGATGGGGACACACACACAGGGCCAGCACCGGGGTGGACGGACACACACACACGGCCGTCATCGGGGTGGACACACACACACGGCCGGCACTGGGGTGGACGGAGACACACACACACACACAGGGCCAGCACCGGGGTGGACGGACACACACACGGCCGTCATCGGGGTGGACACACACACGGCCGGCACTGGGGTGGACGGAGACACACACACAGGCGGCCGTCATCGGGGTGGACACACACACACGGCCATCATCGGGGTGGACACACACACACGGCCATCATCGGGGTGGACACACACACACGGCCGGCACTGGGGTGGACGGAGACACACACACACACACACACACACACACACAGGGCCAGCACCGGGGTGGACGGACACACACACACACACACACACAGAGGGCTAGCACCGGGGTGGACGGAGACACACACACACACACACACACACACAGGGCCAGCACCGGGGTGGACGGAGACACACACACACACACACACACCCGTCATCGGGGTGGACACACACACACGGCCGGCACAGGGGTGAACGGAGACACACACACACACACACACACACACACAGAGGGCCAGCACCGGGGTGGACGGACACACACACACAGGGCCGGCATCGGGGTGGACACACACACACACACGGCCGGCACTGGGGTGGACACACACACACACGGCCGGCACTGGGGTGGACGGAGACACACACACGGCCGTCATCGGGGTGGACGGACACACACACGGCCGGCACTGGGGTGGACGGAGACACACACACACACACACACACACACACACACACAGAAGGCTAGCACCGGGGTGGACGGACACACACACACACACGTGGCCGGCATCGGGGTGGATGGACACACACACACACACACACACACACACACACACAGGGGGCTGGCACCGGGATGGACACACACACACACACACAGGGCCAGCACCGGGGTGGACGGACACACACGGCCGTCATCGGGGTGGACACACACACACACAGGGCCAGCACCGGGGTGGACGGACACACACACACACGGCCGTCATCGGGGTGGACACACACGGCCGGCACTGGGGTGGACGGAGACACACACACACACACAGGGCCAGCACCGGGGTGGGTGGACGGACACACACACACACGGCCGGCACTGGGGTGGACGGAGACACACACACACACGGGGCCAGCACCGGGGTGGACGGACACACACACACGGCCGGCACTGGGGTGGACGGAGACACACACACACACACACACACACACGGGGCCAGCACCGGGGTGGACGGACACACACACACGGCCGTCATCGGGGTGGACACACACACGGCCGGCACTGGGGTGGACGGAGACCCACACACACACACGGCCGTCATCGGGGTGGACACACACACACACGGCCAGCACCGGGGTGGACGGACACACACACACACACACACGGGGCCGGCACTGGGGTGGACGGAGACCCACAGACACACACGGCCGTCATCGGGGTGGACACACACACACACACGGCCAGCACCGAGGTGGACGGACACACACACACACACACACACGGGGCCAGCACCGGGGTGGGTGGACGGACACACACACACACACACACACACGGGGCCGGCATCGGGGTGGACACACACACGGCCGGCACCGGGATGGACGGACACACACACAGGGGGCTGGCACCGGGACGGACACACACACACACACAGGGGGCTGGCACCGGGACGGACACACACACACACACAGGGGGCTGGCACCGGGACGGACACACACACACACAGGGGGATGGCACCGGGACGGACACACACACACAAACACACAGGGCCAGCAGCGGGGTGGACGGACACACACGGCCGGCACTGGGGTGGACGGAGACACACACACAGCCGTCATCGGGGTGGACACACACACAGAGGGCCAGCACCGGGGTGGACGGACACACACACACACACACACACACACACGGCCAGCACCGGGGTGGACGGACACACACGGCCGTCATCGGGGTGGACACACACACACGGCCGGCACCGGGGTGGATGGACACACACACACACACACACACACAGGGCCAGCACCGGGGTGGACGGACACACACACACGGCCGGTGCTGGGGTGGATGGACACACACACGGGGCCAGCACCGGGGTGGACGGACACACACACACGGCCGTCATCGGGGTGGACACACACACACACGGCCGGCACCGGGGTGGATGGACACACACACACACACACACACAGGGCCAGCACCGGGGTGGACGGACACACACACACGGCCGGTGCTGGGGTGGATGGACACACACACGGGGCCAGCACCGGGGTGGACGGACACACACACACGGCCGTCATCGGGGTGGACACACACACACGGCCGGCACTGGGGTGGACGGAGACCCACACACACGGCCGTCATCGGGGTGGACACACACACACACGGCCGGCACTGGGGTGGACGGAGACACACACAGAGGGCCAGCACCGGGGTGGACACACACACACACACACACACACACACACACAGGGGGCTGGCACCGGGATGGACACACACACACACGGCCAGCACCATGGTGGACGGACACACACAGCCGTCATCGGGGTGGACACACACACACGGCCGGCACTGGGGTGGACGGAGACGAAGACACACACACACACACACACACACACACACACACAGGGCCAGCACCGGGGTGGACGGACACACACACACACACACACACACACACACACGGAACCGGCACTGGGGTGGATGGACACACACACACACGGGGCCAGCACCGGGGTGGACGGACACACACACACGGCCGTCATCGGGGTGGACGGAGACACACACACACGGCCGTCATCGGGGTGGACACACACACACACACGGCCAGCACCGGGGTGGACGGACACACACACACACACGGCCAGCACCGGGGTGGACACACACACACACACACACACACACACACACAGGGGGCTGGCACCGGGATGGACACACACACACAGGGCCAGCACCGGGGTGGACGGACACACACGGCCGTCATCGGGGTGGACACACACACACACACACAGGGCCAGCACCGGGGTGGACGGACACACACACACACGGCCGTCATCGGGGTGGACACACACACACAGGGCCAGCACCGGGGTGGACGGACACACACGGGGCCAGCACCGGGGTGGACACACACACACACACACACACACGGCCAGCACCGGGGTGGACGGACACACACACACACGGCCGTCATCGGGGTGGACACACACACACACGGCCGGCACTGGGGTGGACGGAGACACACACACACACACACACACACACACACACAGGGCCAGCACCGGGGTGGACGGACACACACACACGGGGCCGGCATCGGGGTGGACACACGCACACGGCCGGCACTGGGGTGTATGGACACACACACACACACAGGGCCAGCACCGGGGTGGACGGACACACACACACGGCCGTCATTGGGGTGGACGGAGACACACACACACACACACACACACACACACACACACACACACACACACACACACAGGGCCAGCACCGGGGTGGACGGACACACACACACGCGGCCATCATCGGGGTGGACACACACACACGGCCGGCACTGGGGTGGACGGAGACACACACACACGGCCGTCATCGGGGTGGACACACACACACACGGCCGGCACTGGGGTGGACGGAGAGACACACACACACACACGGCCAGCACCGGGGTGGACGGACACACACACACACACACACGGCACTGGGGTGGATGGACACACACGGGGCCAGCACCGGGGTGGACGGACACAGACACACACGGCCGTCATCGGGGTGGACGGAGACACACACACACACACACACACACACACACACACACACACACACAGGGCCAGCACCGGGGTGGACGGACACACACACGGGGCAGGCATCGGGGTGAACACACACACGGGGCAGGCATCGGGGTGAACACACACACACACACACGGGGCAGGCATCGGGGTGAACACACACACACACGGGGCAGGCATCGGGGTGAACACACACACACACACGGGGCAGGCATCGGGGTGAACACACACACACACACGGGGCAGGCATCGGGGTGAACACACACACACACACACACACACACACACGGGGCCAGCACCGGGGTGGACACACACACACACACACACACGGGGCCAGCACCGGGGTGGACACACACACACACACACACACAGGGCCAGCACCGGGGTGGACGGACACACACACACACGGGGCAGGCATCGGGGTGAACACACACACGGGGCAGGCATCGGGGTGAACACACACACACACACGGGGCCAGCACCGGGGTGGACACACACACGGGGCCAGCACCGGGGTGGACACACACACGGGGCCAGCACCGGCGTGGACACACACACACACACACACACACACAAAGGGGGCCAGGGCCAAACACTGAAGGTTATATTGTGGAGATGCAAACTTGCAAGGAAGTGTGTGTGTGTGTGTGTGTGTTTTCAGCTGTAATAAACTGTCTTTCTGAAATCTAAACCACGCTTTACCATCTAATTTCCTTTTACAGATATGTAAAACAAAAGCCACACGTGTACAAAGAAGATCAAGGTAAAGTGGAACTGTCCCATCATATGGCAGACAAATGTTTCCTTCATAAATAAACATACACTGAATGAGCAGTAAGCTGGACAACCAGCTAATGTGACATTACAGAAAACACACATGTAAAGGATTGAATCCCAGAGCAGCCCGACAAATTCCTTACTGACCACAGGACAATCAAGATATTTGCTTTGTCACCGATGTGGAAACTGATGACAGACCGTGCAGATCGGCCTTTATTCTTCCCCGGGACCCCATCACTTGTCTGTGTTCTGCTTCAGATGATCAGCTCACCACATGAATAGCTGGAGATGAGTTATGTCCCATATGGATGGGATTATACCGCACACAGCAGCCCAACAAATAGAAGAAGGTTTGAGGAAACACAAGTCAGCCGAGGCTTCCACTGCCCCTTCTCATCGCCTGCCACCGGCTCCAACCACACCTACACTTGACATTCGTAATTAGAGTGAGCAAGTCAGCTTTGTCAAGATTTAAAAACAAAAAGAAGGGGTATGTATTTTTTCGCTATTCAGCACTGTGCTACTTTAACTGGCAATTGCAACACTGTACCCAAATGAAATTTATAATTTTTTTCACAAATTTCTTTTAGTGGCAACACTGGGTTTATTATATAAATGAAAAAAAAAAAAAAAAAAAAAAAAAAAAGTATAATTAAATGAGTGTGTGTGTGTATATATTTTTTCATTTTAATTACATGGCTTATTTGATGCCATCACTGGGTCTTTGTGCTTCCCTAGCAAAGCAGGCAGTTGATGGCTGTTGGGAGGGACCAGCAGGGTGCTGGCGTGCTGATGGCACGTACATAGCTTCCTGAAAACACCACAGCACCCGGCCTCAGTACTCCTCCCTTAAAAACCCAGCCATGATGCAAGCAGTGGGCTGCTTCGGAGGAGGAGTTATGCAAATAAATATGAAACCATCTAGCTGTAGAGGAATATATACTAGAATGTTTATCTATCTATCTAGATAATGCTAGGCATCCTCCCAGCAGGGGATTAGGTGGGTTCCACCTGACTTGCTGCAGCTTCTAATGCACCATGAGAAGCTCACAGTGTGCAGTGAAATCAGAATAAGCAGATTCAGTACAGGAGAGAAGCCGGTACAACTGTGCAAGACTGAAAGGAAGGCCGGAGGTCAGATTTAAGTATTTTTTAAATTGGGCTTTAAAGCGGAACTTAACCCAAAAGGGCAAATTCCGCTCCTCCTTTACATTTGCCAGTTTTTTTTATTGTGGAAGAGGGGGGGGTAGGGGGAGTAAGGGAGCGGGTACCCGATTTTGATAGGTACCCGCTCCCCAGTTCCGGTCAGATCGCCAATGCGATCTGAGAGGAAGTCCCCCCCAGCATTCTGGGTAACATAACAGGTCCCAGAAGACTGCAAGACCATTCATAAGGCACAGTGCGGCTCGCGCATGCTCAGTTGGAAGCAGACTGAAGCAGCAAGGCTTCACTGTCGGTTTTTCCTTTGTGAAGATGCCAGTGCCTGGACCTGAAGCCGATTGAAGAACTGGCTCGGGTGAGGACAGCGCTGGATCCCTGGACAGGTAAGTGTCCTTTTATTAAAAAAGTCAGAAGCTACAGTATTTGTATTTTTGGGGTGGGTGGGGGGGGGGGGGGGGTGAGACTGGAGTTTCTCTTTAACTTTCATACCAACCCCTACAAGGAGGGAAGATTGTTGGATTTATGCAAAAAAAAAAAAAAATGTATTCTGAAATTTATCAATGGTAAAAAAATTATGGTACTGAAACACAATGGGGGAGATTTACTAAAACTGCAGCACTCAGAATCTGGTGCAGCTGTACATGGTAGCCAATAAGCTTCTAACTTCAGCTTGTTCAATTAAGCTTTGACAACAAGCCATGGTTCACACTGGTGCGATTTGACATGTCAAATCGGCAAAATTTGCCGCAAATTGCGGGCAATGGCACCGTATTAAATCGGTGCGGTGCTGCACCGATTACAAAAGGTAGTTTCTGTACTACTTTTTGCGATTTCAGCCGCGATTTACATTGACATCTGTTTCAGATGTCTTTGAAATCGCGGCTGAAATCGGGACTGATAGGCAGGAGTGAAATCGTGCGAGTTCAGCTGAACTCGCAGGCTTCACTCCCGCAGCTCCAGTGTGAACGTGGGCTAAGCCCTGGTTCACACTAGTGCGATTTACAAATCTCATGTTTTGAGTGCGATTTGGCACTCCGATTTCTTTCCCAGTCACTTCTGATTTTGTTCTGATTTCTTTTGTATTTGTTTGCGATTTCTGGAGCCTACTTGCGATTGGCAGATCGTATGATTTGTACTTATTCCAATGAAAAGCAAGCTGATTTGTGACTTAAGATAGCAGCGCTGGCTGTGAAAGAAAAAAACGTCTTGCTCCAAACCCCTCACTGTAACACCTTCTAGGGGAGGGGACAGGTCAGCTGTTTTCATACACATAGCAGCGCTGGCAGGGTTAACAAAAAAAAGTCCTGCTCCAAACTCCTCACGAAAACACCTGCTAGGGGAGGGGACAGATCAGCTGAAGCTGCAATGACATCACAAAAAAAAAAAAAGACTGCTCCAAACCGCACTGATATAAACAGTACTGCGATTTCAGGTCGATTTACATAGCACCCTATGGATGTTAAATCGACCTGAAATCGCAAAAAAGTAATACAAAAACCTTTTGGAAATCGCAAGTGTCTTACCAATTAGCACATTTCCATTGAAATCCATGGGGTGTGACTTCAGGTACGGTTTTGAAATCGCATATCGCACCAGTGTGAACCAGGGCTAAATCCTGGAAGCTGATTGGGTCCTATACAGAGCTGCACCAGGATTTGCACTTTGTAAATAACCCCCAACATGCCAAAATTCAACAGCAAAGTGTCTACAATGAACACAGCAATGTAGCAATTCCACACGAGCTGGTGGGAGGAGCCTGAACCCAATTGTGGTAATAATAAATGAATATACCTGAAAAGCCCAAATCTGGATGCTTTCTCTTCTTCTTCCTCTCCCATCTGTCTGCCTCCTCTGCACTAATATCCAGTAACTTCGCTCGATGATAATCAACTCCTTTCTCAGCACATTCCTAGGAAAGAGAAAAGAGGTTAAAATCCTTAAATGTACAATGAGAGATTACAGCCCCTCACCACATGGTTCTGTGCAACTTCCCCCTCTCTCTGCAGACTAGAGAATACTGTAGCTGCTGACTGGTAATAAAAGGACACTCACCTATCCAGGAATCCAGCGCTGTCCTCTCCCGGGCGGGTTATTTGCTAGTCTTTAGGTCCACGGTGCAGCCATGCCAACTGTGGGAAGCCGGCTTTGACTCCTTGCGGCTTCACAGTCAGCACTCCACTGTGCATGCCCCTACGTGATCCGGGCGGGAAAAAAAAAAAAAAAAAAAAAAAACTAATGCTGGCCATGCACTATACCAAAAATCGTCCGAAATTCGGCCATTTAGACAGTTCGCTCGTTTTTCAGCCAGGTAATGGGCACAAAATCGATAATTGTTGGGACATTTTTAAACCGGAAAAAAAAAAACGAAGGACAAGTTTGGAAATTTTCTGCCGAACGAACTAAATTGAAAGGTTAATGTGTTTCCCGTCCGAACTCTCTGTACTAGGTATATGTAAAACAACAAAAAATGCAATCATTTATGTCCACTGAACGATTTATCGGTCACTACATGATGGCACCATCGTTTGCGCTCACGGCCGAATGTTCGTTTTTCGAATATGGGTTTGGCCGATTTTTCGTATAGTGTATGGCCAGCATAAGACCAACTATTCTTGAAAATGTTCCCCACCCCCTCCCCAAATGAAGATGAAGAAGAAAGAAGAAAGAAGAAAGAAGAAAGAAGAAAGAAGAAAGAAGAAAGAAGAAAGAAAGAAGAAAGAAGAAAGAAGAAAGAAGAAAGAAGAAGGAAGGAAGATCTGTATACTTACCTATTTTGAATCTGCCACAGTCCGGTCACGAGAATCTGCAGCTCCGGCTCAGGAAGGTCTTTACAAAAGGCTGGGAATTCTGGTAGCTATGACATCACCCATAGGCTCCCATGGCCCAGCTGCTGTTGCCTCTCCCTCCTCCCCTGCAGCAGCAGCTGCTCACTGATACTGGGGAGCTGGAGCTGCTGAATCACATGACCAGACCGGATTAAAAATAGGAAAGTACACACACCTTTTTTCATACAGGTTAGGCAGGATGGGTACTGTAGCATGAGCCGAGGATGGAAAATTAAGACGTGATTGAGTTAAGACTTTTCTTCCACTTTAAAGTGAACCTGTTCTTTTGCCTTGAATGACCAAAATTTAAAAGTGCTACTAAACCCACAACAGTAAAATCAGTCTGTATATGCAGTAAAGCATGCTTGTTACACGCACTGTGGAACCTAAGGGGTTAATCCTCTGCATTGAGTAAAAATGCTGTTTGATCCAGTCTTCTGTGATTCTCCCCTCTCTGCACAGTCCCCCTGGACAATTCTGGATGAGACAGAGCCTTAGGAGTCAGGCTGCACATGCTCAGTTTGGTGTGTATTGTTAGAGAGGTTTTTTGCTTTTTTTTGGATGAGTGCATGTGATCAGCACAGGGCCAATCAGCACTGTTCAGACAGAGAGTCAGGAGCCCTGCAGCCTCATAGGACAGTCATTGCAGTATGAAAACGCCTCCTACAAGCTTCACCGGGAATTGATAGAAGTCACAAGACTGCTATATACTGCTGATGAGAAAAGGTATTTAGCAGTTTATATTTACGAAAACTATTGCATTTCCATGTTCTGTGTACTGTGGGAGACCAGATATAGTGACTGCAGAGTCCTGGGTTTAGTAAGACGAAGTTCACTGTAAATGCCAAATACAAACAAGGAAGCCACGTGAGCCAATACCTGGAATCCAAGAACATCCAATGTAACAATTATAAAACTAACATTTGCTGTGTGGAGGTCTTAACAACTTTGGCTCTCACACCCATCCGTTTACCCCTTAGGACCAGAGCAATTGTCACATTTCTGCTATGAGCCTGTTTATTGGGCGATAACTTTGTCATTACTTAAAGTGATTGTAGAAGTTTTTTTTTTTTTTTTTTTAAATAACAAACATGTTCTACTTACTTCCTCTGTGCAAGGGTTTTGCACAGAGCGGTCTCGATCCTCCTTTTCTGGGGTCCCCCAGCGGTGCTCCTGGCTCCTCCTCTGCATCAGGTGCCCCCACAGAGAGCCGCTTTCCATGGGGGGGGGGGTGCACTGCCAAGTCCTGCTGCTGTATCCATTGACACCGACAGCAGGACTTGGCCCCCCCCCCCCCCTGACATTGGATTTAATTGACAGCTATTAATCTATCCAATGTGGACCCGAGTGGCTGGAGCTGCTGTGCTCGTCCCCGTTGCTGGAACGATCGGGCTCAGGTAAGAAAAACTGAAGCTCTTGGGGGCTGCAGCAGCACAGAAGGTTTTTTACCTTCATGCATAGAATGAATGAAGGTGAAAAACCACGAGGGTTCACAACCCCTTTAAAGTCAGAAGGTTTTTCATCTTCATGCATTCTATGCATGAAGATATAAACCTTCTGTGTGCAGCAGCCCCCCTCAAGTGGGGTACACACTAGGAAAACTGGGGCGAATTTTTTCACAGCAAATCTGAACCGATGAAAGAAAAATTTGTATGAAAATTCTCGTACGGCAAAGGCTTTTTTTGGCGGTTTGTTTCTGATCGTGCGCAGTCTTTCTTTTCTGGATTTTTCTTGTACGAAAACAGTACACATTAAAACGAAAATCGTTTGTTCTGTTGAAGTACGAAAAAAATTTGGGCGTTTGTCCCTTTGGGAATTTTCATACGAAAATTCGGAATCGCCTCTACAAAGTTGTGTACACACTACACGAAAACCGTACAAAAATTTGGATGAAAATGTTCGCCCGATTTTCTTATAGTGTGTACAAAGCCTTATGGCCCGTACAGACGATCCGGAAATCAGACGAAAAATACAGATTTCGACGCGATCATACGATAATAGGATCGTTAGTACAGAGAGCTGATCGTGACAGTTAATCCGATAATACTCTATCGAACATGCACGGGGAAAAAAAAAATTTGTACCATGGCATGTCGTACGATTTTCATTTAATTGGTACAGCCATCGTTCGAAAATGCAATACAAATGCATTACAACACATATTATTATTATTATTATAATACAGGATTTATATAGCGCCAACAGTTTACGCAGCGCTTTACAATATAAAAGGGAGACAATACAGTTATAATACAAGAGGATTAAGAGGGCCCTGCTCAGAAGAGCTTACAATCCAATAGGGTGGGGCAGGTGGTACAAAAGGTTGTAACTGAACTCATCAGATTCGACTGAGATTGGCATGCAAAAAAAAAAAAAAGACGATCATTCGTCCGATAATCTCATTGTGTGAACCAGGCATTAATACTTACCTGAGGTCTCTCTCTGTCCAGTGATGTCCACAAGTGTCTCAGCTGTCCGAGATTCTCCCTCCTGATTGGCTAAGACACAGCAGCGACGCCATTGGCTGCCGCTGCTGTCAAAGTCTGCTAGCCAATAAGGAGAGAAAGGGGGCAGGGCCAGGGGTCCGTGTCTGATTGGACACAGGGAGCTGTGACTTGGCTCGGATACCCCCATAGCAAGCTGCTTGCTGTGGGGGCACTAAACGGGAGGGAGGGGCCAGGATCACAGAAGAGGGACCCGAGAAGAGAATAGGGGCTGCTCTGTGCAAATCCACTGCAACAGAGCAGGTAAGTATACCATGTTTGTTTTTTTTTATAGGGAAAAAAAAAAAAAACGAGACTTTACAATCACTTTAACCACTTAAGCCCCGGACCATTTTGCTGCTAAATGACCAGGCCACTTTTTGCGATTCTGCACTGCGTCGCTTTAACTGACAATTGCGCGGTTGTGCGACGTGGCTTCCAAACAAAATTGACGTCCTTTTTTCCCCCACAAATAGAGCTTTCTTTTGGTGGTATTTGATCACCTCTGCGTTTTTTTTTTTTTGCGCTATAAACAAAAATAAAGCGACAATTTTGAAAAAAAAAATGCAATATTTTTTACTTTTTGCTAAAATAAATATCCCCAAAAAATATATAAAAAAACATATATTTTCCTCCGTTTAGGCCGATACGTATTCTTCTACATATTTTATTTATTTATTTTTAACCAAAAACGCAATAAGCATTTATTGATTGGTTTGCGCAAAAGTTATAGCGTCTACAAAATACGGGATTTTTTTTGGCATTTTTATTAATTTTTTATACTAGTAATGGCGGCGATCAGCGATGTTTATCGTGACTGTGACATTATGGCGGGCACATCGGACACTTGACACATTTTTGGGACCATCGTCATTTTTACAACGATCAGTGCTATAAAAATGCATTGATTACTGTGAAAATTACACTGGCAGTGAAGGGGTTAAGTGTGTCCTAGGGAGTGATTCTTACTGTCAGGGGATGTGACTTGCTGTGACAGGGAACACGATCAGTGACAGTGTCACTAGGTAGAACGGGGAGATGTTGTTTACACTAACATCTCCCTGTTCTATCTCTCTGTGAGACGATCGTGGGTATGCCCGCGGTGCTTGAGTCAGCGGGACCCGCGGGCGGGCTCACGGGGATCGCTGCGCGCTCGCGTCTACAACAACCGCTTCTTAAAAGGGGATATATATATATATATATATTTTACACATATACATACACACACACACACACATACGTCCTTCTGCCTGCCCGCGCCATTCTGCAGACGTATATCTGCGTGCGCTGGGCAGCAAGCTGTTAAGATAACAACGTAATACATACATTGTTTTAAAGGACAAACAAGGCTTTCTTTTTGTGAATATTGCCCTGCCACAATTAATTTTTTATTTTTTTTGCAATCTTGACAATTAAAACTAAACAAAAAGCATTTTTTCTTTTTTTTTGAGCAGTGTTAGTTTAAACAGAAATAGTTTTTGCTATACATAAAAAGTGTGCATTTGTGTCCCATGATGTATGATAAAGAAAATCCTTTTCTTGGAGAGTACATCATGGGACACGGTGACCCCGCCCCTCTTCCTTTAGGGTTCATGGCGGGCTACAAAATCTGAATCCCTGTTCAACAGGGAGGGGTTATCACCTGAAGGTGGCAGCATAACCCCAATGTTATGGATATGAAGATGCTGTGTACTGTGATGAACTCCAAGAAAAGGATTTTACAAGTAAACCAAAACATCGCATTTGAGCTGCAACTAACGATTATTTTGTCTGTCGACTAATGTAGCGATTATTTTTTCGATTAGTCATCGACTAGAACGATTATTTTTATTTAATTTTTTTACTTAATCTAGTGTTCTTTTTTTGATTAGCTAATTAATCCTTTGGATAACTTTACAAAAAATGATAAGTACTTAAAAAAAAAAAAAAAAAAAAAAAAAAAAGGTAAGATAAAAGAATATAACTACATACATACACATTATATATATATATATATATATATATATATATATATATATATATATATATATATATAATATATGTATGTAGTTCTATTCTTTTAGCTTACCTTTTTTATTTTTTTATGTTCTGTTTTTCTTTTCCTGTTCAGAAGTTCATGAATGTTTATAATTGATTTTTTACAATGCTTTCTTTTTTTAAGGGGGGGGGGGGGACACAGTGTCAGTGTGTTTTTTTTTTTACAATTTTTTTTTGTAATTATTTATTGCATTTTTTTTTTTTTTATCAGCCCTGTTGGGGGGCTATGGTGAGATATCAGGGATCTTAACAGACCTCTGACATCTCCAATTTGAGACAGGGAAAGGGACTAGGGACACAGATTCCCCAGTCCTTGCAGCCTCAGTTGCACTGATAATGAATGGAGAGAAGACAACGGCTTCTCTTCATTCATTAACTGAGACATCGTAATCACAGGAGGTTACAATGTTTCAGTTATGTGAATGGACAGAGTCAGTGATCACGGACTCTGTCCATTCAGAAAACGAAGGAGCCGGGTTTACCGGCTCCTACCTCCGCTCTCTATCCTGAGATACCGAGGGGGACGGCAGCATGGAGGGGGACAGATGCACAGAGAAGAGAGAGGGGGACAGCAGCATGGAGGGGGACACAGAGAAGAGAGGGAGACACGGAGCAGCATGGAGGGGGACAGCAGCATGGATAGGGACACGGAGAAGAGAGGGGGACAGATGAACGGAGGAGAGAGGGAGACACGGAGCAGCATGGAAGGGGACAGCAGCATGGAGAAGGCGGATGGGGACTGGAGGAGGATAGGGGACAGTCAGTGGTGATTGTGTGTGGGAGAGAAGCACCGTGCTGAAAGCTGCGGTGGGGTTGTATTGACCTGCAACTCGCAATGTGTGACGCATCAACGCCTTTCACGCATGTCGGTGTATTTTCGTAGTCGACGTAATCGGTTACGTCGACGCGTCGTGGCAGCTCTACTATACACAGACTCCAAGGTAGGAAAGCTTTTTTGGCCTTACCTTTTTCTTCTCCTCCTCCTTCAGCTCCCACTCCAGACGCACTTTCCGGGCTTCCCAGTTACTTGGTAACTTGTGCCGTTTGTCTTCTTCCACCACTTCCTGATGATTTAACTTTCGAGCTTCATTCTGCAAAATAACAAACTTATTTGTAATATGAATCCCAAGAGAGCCAATATCATTTTAAGGGATAGTGGGGGAGGCAAACAAGCTACCTTGCCTACAGCCTATTATGCCTTAAAGCCTCTACACATACTGCAGCTGCTGGCTTTTCAATAGGACACTTACCTGTCCTGGAGTCCAGCCATGTTGGCACCGCAGTTGATGCTACCATCAGCTCCAGGAAGTGGGAAGTGTCCCCCCGAAAGGTGCCAATTGTGGCACCGGGGGGGGGGGGGGGGAAATCAGATGAGCGGAAGTTCCACTTTGGGTGGAACTCCGCTTTAAGCTGGGCATATTAATGCTGAATCAGCTGACATTTGATGTGGATGGCCCTGCAAGCACCACTGGTTGCCACAGTTGCCTGAATACAATGGAGATTCCTCCATCCAAGCTGTTAGCAACGATGAGGGAATTAAAAGTGTTTTTTTCCCCTCTGTTTCTTACAGTTGAGATTCAAGTAGTCTGTGCCCAGCCTTAAAGTGGTTGTAAACCCACTACTCGTTTTTTTTTTTTACAACACCTGCAAGAGAAAGGCATAATGAGCTAGTATGACTAGCATACTAGCTCATTATGTACCACTTACCTTAGATCGGGGCCCCCGAAGCCGTCCATGTCTTGAGCCGCAGCCACCTCTGCGGCGATAGCCGGAATGTTACTTCCGGGTATCGCCGCACCAGCCAATCACAGTGCCGCTCCGGCGCTGTGATTGGCCAAGGCGGCGGAGACATTACTCTGCGCATGCGCGCGGGAGGCGTCCCATTCGGCTACGCCCAGCTATTGCTGGGAAGTAGCCGAGTTTGTGAATGGGATTAACCCCATGAATGCGCCGTTATCTACGGCGCCTGTCATTTTAGTAAATATCTCCTAAACCGTGTAGGTTTAGGAGATATTTCTTGCACCTACAGGTAAGCCCTGATCTAGGCTTACCTGTAGGTGCAAGTTGAAAAAGTGGGTTTACAACCACTTTAAAAAGGGATTGATTGTAAAGCTTCCCTTTTTTTCATTAAAGGTTCAATAAAAATTTAAAATAAAAACACACAACACAAACATGTCATACTTGCCTGCTCTGTGTAATAGTTTTGCACAGAGCAGCCCCGATCCTCTTCCTCTTGGGTCCCCCACCGGAGGTCCTGCCTCTTCCCCCATGACTAGTGCCCCCAATAGCAAGTCGCTTTCTACTGGGGCACTGGTGCATGGTCACTCCCCAGCCCTGCTCTATGCAACCAAAAGACACAGAGCTTCAGCTCGGCCCCACTCTCTCCTCATTGGCTCACTGGCTGTAAGTGATAGCAGTGGGATCCAATGGCTCCTGCAGCTTTGTCTCAGCCAATGAGGAGAGCCGATTCTCCCTTGAACATCGCTGGATTGAGAGCGGGTTCAGGTGAGTATTGGGGGGGGGGGGCTATGAAGGGTGCAGCACACAGAACCTTCAGCCTTTACAACCACTTTTATAAAAAACATGTTATACTTACCTGCTCTGTGCAATGGTTTTAAACAGGTCAGCCCCAATCCTCCTCATCTAGGGTACGCCACCGGCGCTTCTTGGTCCCCCCCTGCTCATCGAGTGCCCCTACAGGACGTCACTTCCTATGGGGGGCACTAATGTGTGCTCGATCCTAAGCTGGGCTGTTTGCGTCTATTCAGACACACAGCCTGGCTCGGCCCTGCCCCCTGCTCACAGGTTTTGACTGACAGGAGCAGGAGTCAACGGCTCCCACTGCTCTTAGCCAAGCCTATGACACAGGGGAGAGGGGAGAAGAGCTGCTGCAGACATGTGCACAGCGCTGGACCTAGATCAAGCTCAGGTAAGTATTTAGGGGGGACTGCACATAAAAGGTAATGCAACCACATTAATCCATCTCTATAACCTCCACATTTATACCTAGCAGGCATTATCAGTGTCAATTATTGGGCAGTACAGTCAAACTTTCTAGCAAACCATTGAGGCTCCACTACAATGCTGCAGTAAGGTTCCCTCCAGTGGGGTGGGGTTACACCTGACGATGCTCGTATTCAAAATTTGAAGAGGGAAAGTATCAATTCACTAAGGTTATTCAAAGGATATGCATGAGTAGCCTGCTAGTAAGTAGTAGCTGGTAGTGTACTCCCCTTGGGAAATATTCTTTATCAGCCACTAAGTGGAGTGAAGAGCTTGTGGCTGTGATGTCATCTATGTAAGCTAGACATGATCCACCTCCATAACAAACTCCACCTAGTGGCTGATAAATAATATTTCCCAAGTGGAGCAGGGGACGGGTCTCTTCCCCACAACCTTGGGCTGGGGGGGTCTGCGGGCGGGGAGCTTATCGGAATCTGTAGGCCCCCAGATCCCGCCCCTCTCTATTAAGTGGGTATCGAGTACCCCTACCCATTTACCAAAAAAAGTGTAGAAAAGTAATAAACACAAGAGAAATTTTTGGACAATTCCTTTATTAAAAAACAACAATAGAAAAATATCCCTCGATGTAAATCCATCTTCAATCACGCTGCCCGCCGGACCCGATAAATAAAAAACGCTCTCGCCTCCTGTGAGGCCTACATTATATAGGTATAGGGCGGGTCACGTGGCTACGTCATTCGGTGGCCCCGCCCGCTGTGACATCACATGCCCAGTCTGACGTCAGAAAGGGGTGGTGCCACGGGTGGCGTAGCAAGGTGGCCCTTCCCCTTACCTATAAAAGAAATGTCAAAGCGCAGAGGAAGCATACGGCAGGAGGCGAGTCTTTTTTTTATTTTTCGGGCCGGTGTGATTCACAATGACTGTACATTGAGGGACATTTTTAAGAAAGGATTTGCCAAAAATTCTCTCAAGTTTATTACTTTGACACTTTTTTGGTGAACGGGCACTATGTACCCGATACCCATTCACATGAGGGGGGGCCGGGATCTGGAAGCTTCCAGATACCGATAAACCCCCGCCCGCAGACCCCGACAACCAAAGCCCAGGGCTGTCGGGAAGAGACCATTGTCCCTATCAACATCGGCACTTTTGGTTTTTCCTGTTTGGTGCCCATAGACTTCAATGGGGTTCGCCGTTTCAATTTAGAACATTTCCCCTGTGCGGGAATTCTGCTGTGAACTGAACAGGGGGGTGTTTGGCCCATGCCTATCCTTTAAATAACCAATTTGGGTGCCTCTGGCAATTGAAAAACCAATGGGCTTTTTGGCGCCGACTCCTCTTATCAATTTGTTCACCTACCTGAGAACCCCACAAAACACCCCGGATGGGAACCCCCGGAGGCATAGAGAGACACACCACACTGACCCAGGTGTTGTCCACCTGTGCACTAGGAAGGTCGCGTGTCTGCCCCCCCCCCCCCATTTTGACCTTTTATTTTGAAAGGATTTGATTTTTTTTTTTTTTTTTCATGAACCTCCTACACCAGTGGTCTCCAAACTGCGGCCCTGGGGCCAGTTGCGGGCCCTTTGCTTGCTTTTATCTGGCCCTCGGAGCACTATTTTCATCCACCGATAACAACGATACCAATGAAGGGGCAGAATTCTTCCTAATGATGCCAACAATGGGGCCCAATGACACCAATGATGGGGCTCAATTCCTCCCACTGACACCAAAGATGGGGCTTTGTTTATTCACGCTGGCATCAGGATCTTTTCTACTCTTAATGGCTGCAGTCCCGCCCCCGTAAAATCCAAAGGACAGTAAATTGGCCCTTTGTTTAAAAAGTTTGGAGATCCCTGTCCTACACTATATGGTCTCTCCCGTCTCACTCGCTTTTCATTGGACCGTCTGAGCTTTACAAGGGACCCCTGGCCAGCTCCTCAAGATCTTTCACTCTGAGATCTAAGAGCTGAAA
Source organism: Rana muscosa (assembly GCA_029206835.1). Classification (NCBI taxonomy): domain Eukaryota; kingdom Metazoa; phylum Chordata; class Amphibia; order Anura; family Ranidae; genus Rana; species Rana muscosa. The sequence goes on from CM055122.1 coordinate 308,430,673, forward strand.
TACAATGGATAAAAGGGGTGGGCCAGAGGTAATCAGGCAGCTAGATGATGCTGGAAGTCCTCCAGCCAGTAAATGAGCCAGGCTCTGACTCGCTGCAGCTTCTAATGAACACTGTGAGAAGCTCGCAGTGTAATCAGAGTAAGATATTTCAATCCAGGAGAGGAGTCGGTACAACTGTGCGAGACTGAAGGGAAGGCCGAAAGGTCAGATTTGAGGAGCCATTTATAAAGTATCCCTATGTGCTGCACCAGGATGCCAGGGGGACAAACACTTCTGGCTGAAGACATGGGGGTTTTGGGGTGGCGCTGTTAATGTGCAGTGCCTTTGGGGGCCCAGAAATAAAAGCCTGTGCGGGGGGGGGGGGGGGGGGTTTGTTACTGGGAAAGGTTAAAAGGGAGAAGTATTTTTTTTTTTTTTTTATTGGCCAATCATACTTACCTAGGTGGATGCAGCATCTTTCCCCCGGCGCCCCTTCACTGAGAACCGAGCCATCGAACATCGCCGATGGCTCGGTTCTCTCACCTCCCCAAGCAGAGAGCTGCTGCCTTTCAGTCAGCAGCTCTCCTCCTCCATGCTCATTGGAGCGCTGAGCTGTGGAGGGGCGGGCAGCGGCTCGCTGAGAGGCTGAGACAGGTATCAGTCCAGGGAGCTGGCGGATCCAGACTTCCTAAGTCGGGATGACACGGTGCCTGGACTGATTACAGTGATGTGAGCAGATAGCGGACTTCAGATCGCTCACCGCTGAAAACGGGTCACAGGAGTGCAAAACGAATTCCACTCCTGTGACCCAGAGGAGAAGCCCAGCCAAACGAGCTCAGGCTGGACTTCTCCTTCGAGCATTGATATTACATTTCTGGTAAAAGGTCCACTTTCAGAACAAAAGTCACCACCGGGAAGTGTGATGATGTTTCAGACTGTACAGCATAATAAATAAAACACCCAACGACCCCCAATATGACGCCTCTTTCCATACAAAGCTATATCTGGAATATTGTGTTCTAGGGTCAGCTTCAGGACTCTGTCATTACGAGGTGTCCCCGTAGGGTGAAAGTCTCTCTTACTCTTTTCAGGTGGAGCTCTCTGAACTTCCTCAGTCGATCTTCTCTTTTAAATGTGGCCAGACCTTCGGCCGAAGTGGAAGACGAGGCTTCCTCTGAGGATTCCTGGAAGACAAAGAGCAGGGGAGGTGATTGACGAGTGACCGTACAACCTGTCCGTGCCGTGACATCGGGACTGATCGATACCAACCCCCCAACTCTGTGCGTCCGCCACCGATCCCCCCTCCCAACTCTGTGCGCCCACCGCCAATCCCCCCCCCCCACAAATCTGTGCGCCCACCGCAAATCCCACCCTCCACCTTTTATCATAGTACAAGTCCCATCATCCCCCTCTATGGTAGTACTACAAGTCCCATCATCCCCCTCCACCCTCTATGGTAGTACTACAAGTCCCATCATCCCCCTCCACCCTCTATGGTAGTACTACAAGTCCCATCATCCCCCTCCATGGTAGCACTAAAAGTCCAAGTCCCATCATCCCCCTCCACGGTAGTACTACAAGTCCCATCATCTCCCTCCACCCTCTATGGTAGTACCACAAATCCCATCATCCCCCTCCACCCTCTATGGTAGAACTACAAGTCCCATCATCCCCCTCCACCCTCTATGGTAGAACTACAAGTCCCATCATCCCCCTCCACCCTCTATGGTAGTACCACAAGTCCCATCATCCCCCCTCCACCCTCTATGGTAGTACCACAAGTCCCATCATCCCCCTCCACCCTCTATGGTAGTACTACAAGTCCCATCATCCCCCTCCACCCTCTATGGTAGTACTACAAGTCCCATCATCCCCCTCCATGGCAGCACTAAAAGTCCAAGTCCCATCATCCCCCTCCACGGTAGTACTACAAGTCCCATCATCCCCCTCCATGGTAGTACTACAAGTCCCATCATCCCCCTCCACCCTCTATGGTAGTACCACAAGTCCCATCATCCCCCTCCACGGTAGTACTACAAGTTCCATCATCCCCCTCCACCCTCTATGGTAGTACTACAAGTTCCATCATCCCCCTCCACCCTCTATGGTAGTACTACAAGTCCCATCATCCCCCTCCATGGTAGCACTAAAAGTCCAAGTCCCATCATCCCCCTCCACGGTAGTACTACAAGTCCCATCATCCCCCTCCACGGTAGTACTACAAGTCCCATCATCCCCCTCCACGGTAGTACTACAAGTCCCATCATCCCCCTCCACCCTCTAGGGTAGTACCACAAGTCCCATCATCCCCCTCCACCCTCTATGGTAGTACCACAAGTCCCATCATTCCCCCTCCACCCTCTATGGTAGTACCACAAGTCCCATCATCCCCCTCCACCCTCTATGGTAGTACCACAAGTCCCATCATCCCCCCTCCACCCTCTATGGTAGTACCACAAGTCCCATCATCCCCCCTCCACCCTCTATGGTAGTACCACAAGTCCCATCATCCCCCTCCACCCTCTATGGTAGTACCACAAGTCCCATCATCCCCCTCCACCCTCTATGGTAGTACTACAAGCCCCATCATCCCCCTCCACCCTCTATGGTAGTACCACAAGTCCCATCATCACCCTCTATGGTAGTACCACAAATCCCATCATCCTCTATGGTAGTACCACAAGTCCCATCATCCCCCTACACGGTAGTACTACAAGTCCCATCATCCCCCTCCACTGTAGTACTACAAGTCCCATCATCCCCCTCCACCCTCTATGGTAGTACCACAAGTCCCATCATCCCCCTCCACGGTAGTACTACAAGTCCCATCATCCCCCTCCACCCTCTATGGTAGTACCACAAGTCCCATCATCCCCCTCCACCCTCTATGGTAGTACCACAAGTCCCATCATTCCCCCTCCACCCTCTATGGTAGTACCACAAGTCCCATCATCCCCCTCCACCCTCTATGGTAGTACCACAAGTCCCATCATCCCCTCCACCCTCTATGGTAGCACTACAAGTCCCATCATCCCCCTCCACCCTCTATGGTAGTACCACAAGTCCCATCATCCCCCTCCACCCTCTATGGTAGTACCACAAGTCCCATCATCCCCCTCCACCCTCTATGGTAGTACCACAAGTCCCATCATCCCCCTCTATGGTAGTACCACAAGTCCCATCATCCCCCTCCACCCTCTATGGTAGCACTACAAGTCCCATCATCCCCCTCCACCCTCTATGGTAGTACCACAAATCCCATCATCCCCCTCCACCCTCTATGGTAGTACTACAAGTCCCATCATCCCCCTCCACCCTCTATGGTAGTACCACAAGTCCCATCATCCCCCTCCACCCTCTATGGTAGTACCACAAGTCCCATCATCCCCCTCCACCCTCTATGGTAGTACCACAAGTCCCATCATCCCCCTCCACCCTCTATGGTAGTACCACAAGTCCCATCATCCCCCTCCACCCTCTATGGTAGTACCACAAGTTCCATCATCCCCCTCCACCCTCTATGGTAGTACCACAAGTCCCATCATCCCCCTCCACCCTCTATGGTAGTACCACAAGTCCCATCATCCCCCTCCACCCTCTATGGTAGTACCACAAGTCCCATCATCCCCCTCCACCCTCTATGGTAGTACCACAAGTCCCATCATCCCCCTTCACCCTCTATGGTAGTACCACAAGTCCCATCATCCCCCCTCCACCCTGGTAGTACCACAAGTCCCATCATCCCCCCTCCACTCTCTATGGTAGTACCACAAGTCCCATCATCCCCCTCCACCCTCTATGGTAGTACCACAAGTCCCATCATCCCCCTCCACCCTCTATGGTAGTACCACAAGTCCCATCATCCCCCCTCCACCCTCTATGGTAGTACCACAAGTCCCATTATCCCCCCTCCACGGTAGTACCACAAGTCCCATCATCCCCCCTCCACCCTGGTAGTACCACAAGTCCCATCATCCCCCCTCCACTCTCTATGGTAGTACCACAAGTCCCATCATCCCCCTCCACCCTCTATGGTAGTACCACAAGTCCCATCATCCCCCTCCACCCTCTATGGTAGTACCACAAGTCCCATCATCCCCCCTCCACCCTCTATGGTAGTACCACAAGTCCCATTATCCCCCCTCCACGGTAGTACCACAAGTCCCATCATCCAACCTCTATGGTAGTACCGCAAGTCCCATCATCCCCCCTCCACCCTCTATGGTAGTACCACAAGTCCCATCATCCCCCCTCCATGGTAGTACCACAAGTCCCATCATCCCCCCTCCATGGTAGTACCACAAGTCCCATCATCCCCCCTCCATGGTAGTACCACAAGTCCCATCATCCCCCCTCCACTCTCTATGGTAGTACCACAAGTCCCATCATCCCCCTCCACCCTCTATGGTAGTACCACAAGTCCCATCATCCCCCTCCACCCTCTATGGTAGTACCACAAGTCCCATCATCCCCCCTCCACCCTCTATGGTAGTACCACAAGTCCCATCATCCCCCCCTCCACCCTCTATGGTAGTACCACAAGTCCCATCATCCCCCCTCCACCCTCTATGGTAGTACCACAAGTCCCATCATCCCCCCTCCACCCTCTATGGTAGTACCACAAGTCCCATCATCCCCCTCCACCCTCTATGGTAGTACCACAAGTCCCATCATCCCCCCTCCACCCTCTATGGTAGTACCACAAGTCCCATCATCCCTCCTCCACCCTCTATGGTAGTACCACAAGTCCCATCATCCCCCTCCACCCTCTATGGTAGTACCACAAGTCCCATCATCCCCCCTCTATGGTAGTACCACAAGTCCCATCATCCCCCTCCACCCTCTATGGTAGTACCACAAGTCCCATCATCCCCCTCCACCCCCTATAGTAGCACTACAAGTCCCATCATCCCCCTCCACCCTCACAGTGTGTTCCCCAGCCCCCTATACATCTCCTCTTCTTTTATCCTCCCTTTACATTATGTATTTACCATCCTGAATGTCTCGGCCTTCTCCATCTCTATATTACCCGGAGCCACTTCCGCCCTCACACAGCTCCTTCCCGGACTCAGTATGACGTGCTTCTGGCGGGCTGACCCCGCCCCTCACCGCCTGACCCTCCCGTATCCAGGCAACACATAAAGCCAAGATGGCGGACATGGTGAGTGTTGGAGGACTGGGACAGGCTTAGTACAATGTGGGATGCAGAGGGAGTGCCCGTGTCCTGCTGGTGTCTGTCATGTCCCTGGAGAACGTAGAAGAGGAATTTCCTGTCTGTTAGTTTTGCATGAGGGGAGAGTGCATGTCTGTTTTGTATTTGGGGGGGAGCATGTCTGTGTTTGGAAGGCATGGGGTGTGAGGAGGGGTGCAGCATGTCTGTGTTTGGATGTCATGGGGGAGGAGGGGTACATGTCTCTTTTGCATGGGAGGGTGTATGTCTGTCTTTGGATGTCATTGGGGAGGGGGGGTGCATGGGGTGTGAGGAGGGGTACATGGATGGGATGGGGGTGCATGTCTGCTGTGTATGGGGGGGGCGTGTGAGGAGGGGTACATGTGTTTTGTATGGGGGGGGGTGTGAGGAGGGGTACATGTCTGTTTTGTATGGGGGGGGGGGTGTGAGGAGGGGTACATGTCTGTTTTGTATGGGGGGAGGGTGTGAGGAGGGGTGCATGTCTGTTTTGTATGGGGGGGGGTGTGAGGAGGGGTGCATGTCTGTTTTGTATGGGGGGAGGGTATGGGGGGAGGGGTGCATGTCTGTTTTGTATGGGGGGAGGGGTACATGTCTGTTTTGTATGGGGGGAGGGGTACATGTCTGTTTTGTATGGGGGGGGTGCGAGGAGGGGTACATGTCTGTTTTGTATGGGGGGGGGGGTGCGAGGAGGGGTACATGTCTGTTTTGTATGGGGGGGGGTGCGAGGCGGGGTACATGTCTGTTTTGTATGGGGGGGGGGTGCGAGGAGGGGTACATGTCTGTTTTGTATGGGGGGGGGGTGCGAGGAGGGGTACATGTCTGTTTTGTATGGGGGGGGTGCGAGGAGGGGTACATGTCTGTTTTGTATGGGGGGGGGGGTGCGAGGAGGGGTACATGTCTGTTTTGTATGGGGGGGGGGTGCGAGGAGGGGTACATGTCTGTTTTGTATGGGGGGGGGGGTGCGAGGAGGGGTACATGTCTGTTTTGTATGGGGGGGGGGTGCGAGGAGGGGTACATGTCTGTTTTGTATGGGGGGGGGGGGTGCGAGGAGGGGTACATGTCTGTTTTGTGTGGTGGGATGGGGGTGCATGGTGTTTGAGGAGGGGGTACATGGATGGGGGTGCATGGGGTGTGAGGAGGGGGAGGTGTATGGTTTTTGGGTGGGGGGGGTGTATATATGTCTGATTTTGGATAGGGTGCATGTCTGTTTTTGGTTGAGGGAAAGTGTGCATGTCAATACAAACTACAAGTGTGTTCCCTTCACACTCCTTAGTACTTGATGTATTCTTTCAGTCGTTCTGTGCGGAATCGTGTGTGTATATGTGATGCTGCACTTTTTCTTAGGATTGCTCACAGCAGAAGCCAATCAAAGGGTGACGGGCAATGGATGTCCACTAGCACCCGCTGATTATCAGGCAGAGACACAGAACAGAGCTCTGCCTAGGTAAACAAGGGAGAAAGGGATGGATTTTGAGTCCAGCACTTCCCTTAGTAAAAACAGTACACAAAAACACTGGCTAGGCACACAGTTAACCCTTTGATTGCCCCTAATGTGTAACCCCTTCCCAGCCAGTGCCATTAGTACAGTGCATATTTTTTTTTAGCACTGATCACTGTATTGGTGTCACTGGTTCCCACAAAGTGTTTGTTAGTATCAGACTGTCTGCCGCATTATCGCAGTCCCCATAAGTCCCTGATCCCTGCCATTACTAGTATAAATAAAAATTCCAGTACATATCCCATAGTTTGACGCTATAACTTTTGCGCAAACCAATCAATATGCACTTATTGGGATATTTTTCTATTTTTTACCAAAGATATGTAGCAGAATACATATTGGCCTAAATTTATGAAGCAATTCATGATTAATAACAAAAAGGAAAAAATACTACTTTTTTTTTTTTTTTTTTTAATTCTTGGTCTTCTTTTTTTGTTTAGCGCAAAAAATGCAGAGGTGATCAAATGCCACCAAAAGGAGGCTCTATTTGTGGGAATTTTTATTTATTTTTTGTTATTTGGGTACAACGTCACACGACGGACGAATTGTCAGTTAAAGTAATGCAGTGCCGTATCACCAAAAAAATGGCCTGCTCAACTTGGCGCAGTAGAGGGTGTGCCAAGATGCTGGTTGCCCTAAAAACTTAAGATGAGACGTGAGTATGGAGTGGACTCTTATCTGGAAGATCCATATGTCAGATGCCTTCTGCTCTATGGCTAGGGCCAATGTCAAAATACTCAACTCCAGTCCTCAAGGCGCCCCAACAGGTCATGTTTTCAGGCTCTCCATTGTTTTGCACAGGTTATTTGATCAGTTTAACTGCTTTAGTAATTCCCACAGCTGTTTCATCTGAGGGAAATCCTGAAAACATGACCTGTTGGGGCGCCTTGAGGACTGGAGTTGAGAAACACTGGCCTAGGGCACTCAGGCCAAGCTGAGGAATGCCTTTTGGTGATTTCTCCTTTGTCAAGCTTAGGCAAAACATTTTAGAGCAGGGGGTCTTCAAACTATGGCCCTCCAGTTGTTCAGGAACTACAATTCCCATCATGCCTTGTCATGTCTGTGAATGTCAGAGTTTTACAATGCCTCATGGGATGTGTAGTTCTGCAACAGCTGGAGGGCCGTAGTTTGAGGATCCCTGTTTTAGAGAAACGTTGTGTAGCACCCCCTACCTAGTGTGCTAGGTGTACATAGGTTAGTTGTTAGTGTAGGCAAAATGGCTTGGCTGAGAGCCAGGTCTGGGTCAGGGATTAGTGACTCAGGGAGGCTGAATGACTCATTCAGACAGCTGTTCTGGTGCCTCGCCCTGTTTTCAGGAAGCTTGGAGAAGGTTCTAGATGTAGTGGGTGTAAGCCAGGAGGGGTTGTTTGGAATATTTATGAGGATCTTGACCAATCCCCAGAAGGAAGGGAACAGGCCACTTCATAAATAGGCATGAGCCATGCCGGCAAGGGCAGTCGGGTAGAAGATGGAGTGCTGAGGAGGCTGTCGGTGGCCCCCTATCCTGGGGGGGGGTGACTTTGGGCCTGGGGCTTGGGTGCTGGAAGATTCCCCCTAAAATACACGGAAGAAACCCTGTTGCAAGTCGTATGACAATTCACACTAGTGTGAACCAAGCCTTAAAGCGGAACTCCACCCAAAAGGGGAAGCTCCACTTGTTTTCACTCTGCCATATTTGGCACTTTTTTTTGGGGGGGGGGAGCAGGTACCTTGTTTTGACAGGTACCCGCTCCCACTTCCGGCTCAGATCGCATTCATTAAGCCTAGGCTTGACAAAGAAGGTTTCTTCTAAATGAATTGCCTGGTTACCCTAAAGCCTCGTGCACACGGTCGAACTTCAAACAAACTTTTCCGTGGATTTTTGTCCGAAGGGAGTTGGCCAGGAACACCCATAGCATACACACCACAGCACTTTTCTGCAAACTTTCCCAAAACTTTTTGCAACATCACGTGGTTTTTCTGCTCTTTACCGCCACCCTTTGGTCAACTTCTGCTATTGTTGGTTGATTTCAACATTAGTTGTTTTGTCCATTGGACTAAAGTCCTATGGTTTTCTGTACACACGGTCGGACTTTGCTCCATCGGACTTTTGTTGGCCGAAAGTTTGTCCGTTTGCAGACCCAACATTTGTCCGATGAAAACAAAAAAAAAAACTAAAAAGTTTGTCCGATGGAGCGTACACACGGTCGGATTGTTGGTCCAACTTGCTCAAAATTAAGTTTGTTTGCCAAAAGTCCGACCGCGTGTACGGGGCTTAAAGCCTCGTACACACGGTCAGACTTCAAACAAACTTTTCCGTGGATTTTTGTTCGAAGGGAGTTGGCCGGGAACACCCATAGCATACACACGGCAGGACTTTTCTGCAAACTTTCCCAAAAATTTCCCAACATCACGTGGTTTTTCTGCTCATTTCTGCTCCTTACCGCCACCCTTTGGTCAACTTCTGCTCTTGTTGGTTGATTTTAACATTGGTTCTGGGCATGCGTATTTGTACTTCGGACAAAAGTCAGATGGATTTCTGTACACACGGTCGGACTTTGCACCATCGGACTTTTGTTGCCGAAAAGTTTGTCCGTTTGCAGAGCAAACTTTTGTCCGATGAAAACGGAAAAAGTTTGTCCGACGGAGCGTACACACGGTCTGATTTTTTGGAAAACTTGCTCATTTTGAAGTTTGTTGGCAAAAAGTCAGACCGTGTGTATGGGGCTTTAGACACCTCCTTCAGACCATATTCAAACATTACTGTGGGAAGATCTTTTCCGGGTGACAAGGAAGCATCTAAGGGCGACCAGACAATGCGTTCCAGAGATATGTCCTGTCAAACCTTGACAAAGGAGATTTCTCCAGAACGCGTTGCCTAGTATTTACAAAGGATATCTACCCAAAACAAGTTGCAGTGGCATGGCAAATTTCTCTGAAATGTGCTTCCTAGTAACCTTCAACCGCTTGCCGACCATATACGTCGGCAGATTGGCACGGACAAGCAAATCGACGTATATTTACGTCACTCTGAATTTGCCGCCGTGTGCGCGCCTACCACGAGCTCCGTGACCGTGCCAGCGGGACCCGCGGACTCGATGTCCGCCGCTGTCCCACGATCGGGTCACAGAGCTGCAGAACGGGGAGAGGCAAGTGTAAACAAGCATCACCCTGTTCTGCCTAGTGACACTGTCACTGATTGTATGCTCCCTCTCATCGGGAGCTGCGGTCAGTGACTGTCACTTGTAGCCACGCCCCCTAACAATTAGAACACATCCCTAGGACACACTTAACCCCTTCAGCGCCCCCTAGTGGTTAACCCATTCACTGCCAGTCACATTTACACAGTAATCCATGCATTTTTATAGCACTGATCGCTGTATAAATGTGAATGGTCCCAAAATAGCGCCAAAAGTGTCCGTTGTGTCTGCCATAAAGTCGCAGTCATGGTAAAAATCGATGATAGCCGCCATTACTAGTAAAAAAAAAGTTATCACTAAAAATGCCATTAATCTATCCCCTATTTTGTAGATGCTATAACTTTTGCGCAAACCAATCAATAAACGCTTATTGCGATTTATTTATTTTTTTACCAAAAATATGTAGAAGAATACGTATCGGCCTAAACTGAGGAGAAAATTATTTTTTCTACATATTTTTTGGGGATATTTATTATAGCAAAAAGTAAAGAATATTGAATTTTTTTTTTTTTTACAAAATTGTCACTCTATTTTTGTTTATAGCGCAAAAAATTTAAACCGCAGAGGTGATCAAATACCACCAAAAGAAACCTCTATTTGTGGCAAAAAAAGGACATCAATTTTGTTTAGGAGCCACGTCGCACGACCGCACAATTGTCAGTTAAATCGACGCAGTGCCGAATCGCAAAAAGTGGCCTGGTCATTTGGCAGCCAAATGGTCCGGGGCTGAAGTGGTTAAACACTTCCCCATTACCTGGAAAGGATCTTCGCATAGCAACTTCAGAATACAGTCCGGACACCAAGGTGACGGGGAAGTGTCTAAAGCCTCGTACACACGGTCGGACTTCCATCTGACTTTTCCGTGGATTTTTGTCTGAAGGGAGTTGGTCGGGCACACCCATAGCATACACACCACAGGACTTTTCTGCAAACATTCCCAAAACTTTTTCCAACATCACGTGGTTTTTCTGCTCTTTACCGCCACCCTTTGGTCAACTTCTGCTATTGTTGGTTGATTTTAACATTATTTGTTTTGTCCATCGGACAAAAGTCCGATGGTTTTCTGTACACACAGTCGGACTTTGCTCCATCGGACTTTTGTTGGGCAAAAGTTTGTCCGTTTGCAGACCAAACTTTTGTCCGATGAAAACAAGAAAAAAGCAAAAAAAGTTTGTCCGATGGAGCGTACACACGGTCGGATTGTTGGTCCAACTTGCTCAAAATGAAGTTTGTTGGCCAAAAGTCAGACTGTGCGTACGGGGCTTAAGGGTAAACAGACAATGAGTTTTGGAGAAATCTTCTTCATCAAGCTTAGGCTTGACAAAGAAGAAATGCGTTGCCTGGTTATCCTCAAACACTTCTTTTAGACCGTATTAGAACATTACTGTCAGAAGATCCTTTCCGGGTGACAATGGAGACTTAGCCAAACGCTTTGCCTAGGCTTGACAAAGGAGATTTGTCTGAAACGCGTTGCCTGGTTACCATTAGATGCTTCCATGTCACCTTGTCACCCAGAGAGGATCTTCCAGCAGCAACATCCAAATACATTCTAGACACACAAGGTGACAGGGAAGCCTCCAAGTTAACCAGGCAACACCTTTTGAAGAAACCTCCTTTGCCAAGCCCAGGCTTGGGGAAAGTAGATCTCTCAGAAACGCGTTGCCTAGACTTGACAAAGGAGATTTCTCAGAAATGCATTGCCTGGTTACCCCTTAGACCAGTGGTTCTCAACTCCAGTCCTCAGGGCCCACCAACAGGCCAGGTTTGCAAGATAACTGAAATGCATCACAGGTGATATAATTTGCTGCTCAGGGATTGCAGTATTCTAGTCTGCATCTCACCAAGGTAATACTTAAAATCTGGCCTGTTAGTGGGTCCTGAGGACAGGAGTTGAGAACCACTGCCTTAGACGCTTCCCGTCTGAGCCAGGAGTTCAGCCACCTCTCCTTTCCCCGCAGTCTTCTAGGACACATCACAGGTAAGGATGAGCTCAGGCGTGTTCGCAATTAGCACGTGCAGAGCCCCGCCGGGAAGTCGGCACTGCACAGCGCTTATCACAGGCAGTGAGACGTTTCCCTCGATCTCTGCAGCCTCGCAATGGGAAAATGTCTCACTGCCTGTGATTAGCGCTGTGCAGTGCAGACTTCCCGGCGGGGCTCTGCACGTGCTAATTGCGAACACGCCTGAGCTCATCCTTAATCACAGATCCCAGAAAACTACGTGGCCATTCACAAGGCGCAGCGGAGCACAACTTGTGCATGCGCAGTAGGATACAGGCTGTGGAGCCGCAAGGCTTCACTTCCTGTTTCTCTTACTACAGATGCCGGCGCCTCCACCCGGAGCCAATTAAAGAATCGGTTCAGGTGAGGACAGTGTTGGATCCCTGGACAGGTAAGTGTCCTTATATTAAAAGTCAGCAGCTACAGTATTTGTAGCTGCTGACTTTTAATTTTTTATGAGGGAGCCCGGAGCTTTGCTTTAAAGGGGTTGTAAAAGTTTGTTTTTTATTTTCTAAATAGGTTCCTTTAAGCTAGTGCATTATTGGTTCACTTACCTTTTCCTTTGATTTCCCTTTTATAAATGTTTTTTTTTCTTTGTCTGAATTTATCACTTCCTGTTCCTCCTCAGTAAGCTTGCCCCCATCATCTGAGCCGTTCTGGCTGGGGGTTAGTCAGCGTGCTCGCCCCCTCCCTTGGGACTACATCCCTGCAGGGAGATGCTGTAGTCCCAAGGGAGGGGGCGAGCACGCTGACTAACCCCCAGCCAGAACGGCTCGGATGATGGGGGCAAGCTTACTGAGGAGAAACAGGAAGTGAGAAATTCAGACAAAGAAAAAAAACATTTATAAAAGGGAAATCAAAGGAAAAGGTAAGTGAACCAATAATGCACTAGCTTAAAGGAACCTATTTAGAAAATAAAAAACAAACCTTTACAACCCCTTTAATGTTGTATTACTTGTTTTGAAAGTAATAAAAATATTGAAATATAATAAAAGTGGTGTGATCTTTTATCGGTGCAGATAATAGAGAAGTGTGGCTACAGGACGGACTCCGATGTACACGAGCTCTACCTGGGCAGGAAGTAAGTACACAGATCCATCTAGTATTGTCTGTGTTTCATGACCGGCCTGGTGTATTTGAATGTACACTATATTGTCAAAAGTATTGGGACACCTGCCTTTACACGCACATACACTTTAATGGCATCCCAGTCTTAGTCCGTAGGGTTCAATATTGAGTTGGCCCACCCTTTGCAGCTATAACAGCTTCAACTCTTCTGGGAAGACTGTCCACAAGGTTTAGGAGTGTCTATGGGAATGTTTGACCATTCTTCCAGAAGTGCATCTGTTAGGTCAGGCACTGATGTTGGATGAGACGGCCTGGCTTGCAGTCTCCACTCTAATTCATCCCAAAGCTGTTTTATCATTTTGAGGGCAGGACTCTGTGCAGGCCAGTCAAGTTCCTCCACCCCCAACTCGCTCCTCCATGTCTTTATGGACCTTGCTTTGTGCACTGGTGCGCAGTCATGTTGGAAGAGGAAGGGGCCATCCCCAAACTGTTCCCACAAAATCGGGAGCATGAAATTGTCCAAAATGTCTTGGTATGCTGAGGCCTTAAGAGTTCCCTTCACTGGAACTAAGGGGCCAAGCCCAACCCCTGAAAAACAACCCCCCTCCACCAAATGATTTGTACCAGTGCACAAAGCAAGGTCAATAAAGACATGGATGAGCGAGTTTGGGGTGGAGGAAATTGACTGGCCTGCGCAGACTCCTGACTTCAACCCGATAGAACACTTTTGGGATAAATTAGAGCAAAAACTCCAAATATTTGATAAAATATAAAAGACGAGGTTGCACTGAGTAAATAGATACCCAACATGTCCAACCTTAAATTTGTGTGCGCCCGTAAAATGGCTTCAGTACCCTATACTTTCTAAAGGCGACGCTTTAAAAGCCCCTTATAAGTCATCAGTTTAGAGTTACGAAGAGGGTCTGGTGCTAGAATTATTGCTCTCATTCATGTGCAAGTGCTCAATTCACTAAGAATTTTAAGTTAAATACCGAATACAGTATTTGTTCGATTTAGCGGTAATTACCACATAATTTACCGCATTGAGCTGGTTGCTAAGGAGCGGGGCCGGAAAGCCGGCTGCAGCGTCCTTAACAACTGATGATTTATCAGCTGACTGTGAAAAAAAAAAGCAGAAAATTTAAATTAAGAAAAAGACAATTGGACTTAATTTACCGTATGCAAGAATTTATGCAAATGAGTAACATGATACCCTTATTGCATGCGTTAAAACTTAGTGAATTGACCCCAAAGTCCCCAATGTGGTGATTTTTTTATTTATTTTTTGGTGACAGGTTCTCTTTAATGAGACATCCAGTCTAAAAGACTCCTGCATGTCTCCCCCTGTGCTCCACTGAATGTAATGCAATGCACATCGCACTACATTACATTCTTTCCTGGCTTTGATGGCTGGGAAACTGTCATCGAGGACCTGGAAGTGACGTCATACACATCACTTCTGGGGTCAGCAACAGGAAGGGGAGGAGAGCTGACGTGTGTCTCCTCCTTCCCCTCTACCCGCCATGCCAGTCCCGGGCCCGAATATGGGCAAGCGGAGCCCAGGATACATAGCCGGGGGGGGGGGGGTTGCGCACGCGTGGGGTGTGTGGAAGCATTTTGGCGACAGCACACAATTTCTTATCGCCATGGCAACCTGCCGCCGCACTGCATATCATAAAGCCCCTTTCAGACGGAGCAAATCTGTCAAGCGGGTTCGCCTGCTCAGCAGAGGGGATCTTTCTGCTGATCTCCGCTGAGCAGGCAGATGACAGGTCGGTGTCTGCTCTGCTATGCAAAGCGGACATGGACTCAGCCCGCCCTCCTCTATAGGGCATGCCGTCCATTTCCATCCAATTGTTATCCAATCCGCCAGAGGGATGGCGAACGTATCCCCATCAGTCTCTTTTTAGTGGATTTTATCGGATCGGATGCCCGGCTGGTGTCAGCTGATACATGTCCACTGACATCCGCGGCCCCATAGAGATCAATAGGTTGGTCCGATTGGGTCCGCGTGAAAAACAGACAGGCGGACCCGATCGGTCCGCTCCTGTGAAAGGGGCCTAAAATAGTGTGTTCACTTTTTTTTTCATCTCCATGCTGCTGATCACCTCCAGCTACTTCCTGTCTGTGCTCCAGCATCGGCTGCACATTATTATTATTATCATTATTGTCCACTTGTGTCACTTGTTGTCCCCACAAGCATGGACAATTAGGAAATGGTTGTCACCCCGTAGCAGGAAGTACCTGAACAAGGACATTCATGGCACACTCATCAGAGAATATTTAATAATAGACATGTGCAATTCGATTCAAATTCGATTTTTAACGAATTTTGCCAAATTTGTTAATTCGGAAATATCAGAATTAACGAAAAACTGTTTAGCAAATATTCGGAAATTCAAAAATTCGGAAATTTGAAAATCCGAAAACTGGAAAATTCGAAAATCTGAAATAATAATTAACCAAAAATAACTTAACTATTACTTACTATTAAATTATAGGTATTGGAATTTCCTTCCAAATTTGGCTGTTAGTGACTGTAACGAATATGAATTTATTCAGTTATGAATTATTCAAAATAATGAATGCCGTATCTAAACGAATGGAACGTAACTAATTAACCACTTAAAGTGATACTATAGGTTCGTTTTTTTTTTTTTTTTTTTTTCTTTTTAAATAACAAACATGTTATACTTACCTCCACTGTGCAGTTCGTTTTGCACAGAGTGGCCCCAAACCTGCTGTTCTGGGGTCCCACGGTGGCTCTTCAGGCCATGTCAGGCCAGGAGAAGGATCCGATAGCCTCCGCCGCTACTGACGGCTCTGGTAAGCAGCGGAGGGCACCGGAGAGCGGCGGGAGGGGTCCTCTCCTGCCGCCGATAAAAGTGATTTTGCGGCAAATCCGCTACAGAGACCACTTTTATCTTGAAGTGGCCCGCCCGCTCTTGAAGAGGATACCGGGGTTCTGCTACCAAAAAAACTGTATTTCTCTTCAAAGTAGTGACGAAAAACGACGGCGGGCTGTCCGTAAGTGGTTAAAGTGGTTGTAAACCCGGTAAAATATATATATATATTTTTTAAGCCAACCTGGAAGAGAAAGGCATAATGAGCTAATATGACTAGCATAATAGCTCATTATGCATCACTTACCTTAGGTCGGGGCCCCCAAAGCCGTCCTCGTCTCCCTCTTCAGCCGCATCCATCGCTGCGGCGATAGCCGGAAGGTTACTTCCGGGTATCGCCGCACCAGCCAATCACAGCGCCGCTCCGGCGCTGTGATTGTCCGGAGCGGCGGAGACGTCACTCTGCGCATGCTGGGAAGTAGCCGATTTTGTGAATGGGATTAACCCCATGAATGCACCGTTGTCTACGGCGCTTGTCATTTTTAGTAAATATCTCCTAAACCGTGTAGGTTTAGGAGATATTTCTTGCACCTACAGGTAAGCCTTAATCTAGGTGCAAGTTGAAAAAGTGGGTTTACAACCACTTTAATAATAATATAAAACAATAAAAATAATAAAAACTTTTTATTATTATTATTATTTATTAATAATTCGTTCTGTTCCATTCGCTTAGATGTGGCATTCGTTATTTCAAATTATTTGTAACTTCAGATAAATTTGTATTCGTTACGTTCACTAACAGCCAAATTTGAAAGGAAATTCCAATACCTATCATTTAATAGTTAGTTATTATTAGTTAGTTATTCTTTTTCGGATTTTCTTTTCTTATTTTCGAATTTTCAAAATTGCGAATTGCAATCATAACGAATGACCCGAAAGATGAAAAACAAAAAAAAAAAAAAAAAAAACGAATGAAACGAAAATGAACAAATTTTTCAGCAGTGCACAATGTCTATTTAACAAAACTACTTGTTTAAGCGGAGGTTCACCCACAAATCCGCATCATACCAGCACATACATATACAATACTATTTTTTTTTTTTTTTTTTTTTTTAGCTTTTAATGACCTTAATACAGCATTTGAAAGTCTAACTTCCGGTTTTGCCTCCCGCGAGAGTAGGCGTCTCTACTCCCTTTCCCCGGTGCCGCACTGTTCTCTGGGAGCTCTCCGCAATGTCTCCTGGGAGCACAGCGTCATGCTTCCCAAGAGACATTGTGGAACGCCGTTGTTCTAACAGTATGGGTCCCCAATCAGATAGTGCCCGGGTTGGACTGCGCATGCGCAATTGGAGATCTCAGAGACTGAACATCTGCTGCATCAGCTGTAGTTGGAGCATGTGCAGTTAACACGGCGCTCACTCCCGCCGCTCGTTCTATCAGATGGGGGACCCATGTCGATAGAACAGCGCTGGTGTTCTAACAGTATGGGTTCCCTATCAGATAGTGCCCGGGGCAGCACGGGGAGGACTAACCTTTTAAAGGGAGCATCTAGAAACACAGAAAGAAAGGGACTTTCTGCACTCTGCAAGTGAACGCACCCGGGAGCCGGCGGAGGAATGTGCAGACTGCTGTGAGGCTGAATGGGGAAGTGTGGAAAGGACAGGAGATGTACGTGTAAGGGGAAGTCATCAGAGTGACCGTACCGGACTGTTACACCCGCCCCTTTTATAAAACCATCCGCGGCCAGCACTGTTCTATCGAGATGGGTCCCCCATCTGATAGATCGAGCAGCGGGAGCAAGCGCTGTGTTAACTGCGCATGCTCCAACAACAGCTGATGGAAGAGATGTTTAGTCTCGGAGATTTCTGTGACCTACGACTGCACGTGCGCTGCGCAGTCCAACCCGGGCACTATCTGATAGGGGGACCCATATTGATAGGACACCGTCCTTCGAAATCCCGCGAGATGACGCTGCCCGTTGTGATGGCGACCAGTTCGTTTACGGCGCTACTCGCCGTAAACACTGCGCAGGTGCGAGAAAGAGCGGTGAATGCTGGGAGATGAGCATTCACCGCTTCCAGGAAATGATTGCTTGTGGGCTTCACAATGCCCACAAGCAAAATGGAAACTCCCTGCAACGGATTTTATAAGTAATTCTTTGACACGAAAACGGACAGCGGATATGTGCAGAGACCAAACAAGTGAGTGTACCGTTGTATTGTGAAACACCAGTGAATGCTCAAAAAAAAAACGGAACCCCCGCTTTAAAAAGATTGACAAAAAAAACCCTTGAAATTACATTGACATGTTAAAGTTTAGATTGCTTTCACGCTGCTCTGTGCAAAAAACAAAACATGAGATAAATTTTCTGTTTCTTTCATTTTTCCATAGAGGGCTCCGAGAAATCACCGATCTGTCAAGGTTTCGCATGTTAAAATATTTGTGGCTTAATCATAACAAGGTACAAATATGATGAAAATAAAAATGTAGAAATGCAAAGTACTCATGATTTTAAGGCCCCTTTCACACTACGGTTTACGGATGAAAAAGGGACATACATGTATCCCTATGAGATCGCGGGTGTCAGCGGATGAACATCCGCCGACACCCGATCTCATCCGGATCCACAATCCTCCGATTCTGCAGACGGAGGAAAATCCCCATATAGGAGAGCGGAGATCTGACAGGGCGGTCCCTGCACAGTGTGCGGGGACCGCCCTGTCATCCGCCGGCTCAGCGGGGATCAGCGGAGCGATCCCCGCTGAGCAATCAGAGGTTCATGGGGCGGATCCTCACGGATCCGTCTTGTGTGAAAGGGGCCTAAAAGATCAGCTCCATCCAAAGGGTTTTATTTTGTTTTGGATGGCAATTGGAAGACTTACAGCCTCTGTCAGGTTTTTATTGACCACATGTGAAAACTCTAATTACTATGCCAAACCCAAAAAATTTTTAAAGCGGTATTAAGCCCAAAACCAAAAAAAAATTATATATTGCAGTTTACCAATCATTAGATGTGGTGGCTGCATTCGTTTTTCTTTTCTATCTATCTTTCCCCCCCCCCTCTGTTTTCACCTGGTGATCTGGCCAGTAACACACTTCCTGAATTAGAGTGCCCCTGCTCTGTATGAAGGAGCACAGGGGGCACAGCAGACAGCAGCATTGTCAGTCTAGGGGAAGGTGAGTAGATGTACTAACATATTTGAATGCATTAACATATTAAAGAGGTTGTAAACCCTCAAGGTTTTTCTCCTTAATGCATTCTATGCATTAAGGTGAAAACCTCCTGTGATGCAGGAGCCCCCCAGAGCCCCCCTTTTTCTTACTTGAACCCGGTCTTTCTAGCCGGTGTCTCGGGTCCTCATTGGATAGATTGATAGCAGCGCAGCCATTGGCTCTCGCTACTGTCAATCAAATCCAATGATGCAGGGGGCGGGGCCGATTCCTGCTGTCTGTGTCAATGGACGCAGTAGCAGGACACCGGAGCGTGCCCACAAGTGTCCCCCGTGGGAGAGCGCTTCTCCGACCGGGGAACTCGAGAAGAGGAGGAGCCAGGAGCGCTGCTGATGGATCACATAAGAGGAAGATCGGGCCCATTCTATGCATAACCAACTGCACAGAGGAGGTAAGTATGACATGTTTGTTTTTGTTTTTAAACACAAACCTATACATATCCTTTAAAGCCAAATTCCAGCTCACACTTTTTTTTTTTTGTAAATTACTCTTTATTGAGATTGCATTCAACAGCTCACACTTTACCCACTTTCTGCCCGCGCTATAGCCAAATGACGGCTACAGCGCGCACTTCCAGTGCCGGGAGGGCATCAATAGATGTCTTCCCGTGATCGCGCTGCACTATGTCCTTCGGACTCGGCTGATCACAGAACAGGGTAAAGAGCCAATCACAGTGGGCCCTTTACCACGTGATCAGCTGTCATCCAATGACAGCTGATCAGGAAGTAATCAGAAGCCTGGTACCTGCTTTTTTCCTCCTCGTGATCAGCGTGAGGAGAAAGAATAAAGCCGGTAACTGGCTTCTGTTACAGGGACATCAGTTCCGATCTGGGCTGGTAATCAGTGCCCACGAGTGCCATCTATCAGTGCCACCTTTCAGTTCAATCAGTGCCACCTCTCAGTGCCCATCAGTGCCGCCTCATCAGTGGCCATCAGTGAAGGAGAAAAATTACCTGTTTGCAAAATTTTATAACAAACTACGAAAAAACATTATTATTTTTTTCAAAATGTTCGGTCTTTTTTTGTTTAGCAAAAAAAAAAAAACCCAGTGGTGATTAAATACCACCAAAAGAAAGCTCTATTTGTGTAAAAAAAAAAAAAATGCTAAACATGCCCAGAGGTAGGCAGGTGTAAACAGACACAAGTCAGCTTACTCCCGCCTGTCCATAGGGCTCTATGGAACTTCCAAACAGGTCCACCTGAAAAACTGACAGGCGTACCTGATCAGAATGGCGTGTAAAAAGGGCCTAAGGGAGATTTTGGCAATTTATGAAGAATAGAGGGGGCCTTAACTGCAGCCCCTGACATCACCAAAGGGCAGAGCTGCACATAATGTTCAATATATGTAATGCTTTAGAGGACTGTGAGAGACTGCAGACACATAGGGGTCTATTTATTTAAAATGTGTTGTGTGAATGCCTCACAGCTGTCACAAATAATTCCAGCAATATGCCTAATATGTGTATTTTCTGCGATCATCAACTCCATCTAGTGGCCATAATGTAGTATTTTCCTGACTGCTGTATTTCAGGAAAATACTGCACAATGTCCATTAGATGGAGCCGACAACCACAAGCAAGACACATTACGGGGATTACGTGCAGTGGCTAAGCAAATGCTCCACCATTTGTACAGCATTTTTATTTATTGTTTATAAATAGACCCTTTACTAAAGGAAATAATGGTCAGAGACTGGAGACAGTACAAAACAGATTATAGCGCACACATTCAAGAATGACATTTATCATGCAAGGCTAGTTAAAAACACCTGAACATATACATAAAAATATATACGGGGGTTTGGTATGGTCATATAGTGCTAAGCCCACGAACTGCGACAAAGTACCCTGAATTTCGTGGGTCCTACCCTAGTAATAGAATGAAAGATCCTGCGTCTCAACCATGGGAGCCAAACTCCTCTATGTGGGAGAACTGAAGGGATTCCTCCTATGAACTGGTGGCCACTAATAAGAGGTAATGAGGAGGGAGACATGCTGTAGAAGTCAATGAGAGAACAGGAAATGTTACCTAAGGCTCACTGTTATTTTGCAATTCAGTTCTCCCACTACATGCTGCTAAGGTCCAAGGGCCACACATCAAATATCAAAGGGGTTCACATGGCCCTCTGGCCACAGGTTGGGCGTCAGGGCTCTAACCCATCGAGGACCCTCAATAAAAGATGGTATCAGGTATTCAGATCTGGCGATCAGAGGCAGATGACATGGACCGTAGTGCTGCTGCTCCTCACTCCATCTACTCCATGCTCCAGGGCCGTTCTTTCTCCTCCCAGCCAAACAGGAGGTGGGTCCTGGAGTCCTAAGACTCCCTGGCCAATCGGGATCCAGGACCCGCTTCCTGATTGGCCAGGTGGAGAGTCAGGAATACAATAGAGAATATTGATGCGTGGGCTTTAATCCACTGCCCCCTAATGCCCCAGGTAGTGACGTCACAAGGAGGTGGGGCCTCCAGGTGACGTCAGCGGGTGGCCCCGCCCCATGCCAATATAAGTCATTGTACACAGCATTACACCAGGAGATCGCGTCGAGTCAACATCGGAGGAAGAACAGAGGGAGAAGACCCGGCAAAAGAGCGAGAAGACAGCGCAGACAGAAGACCCGGCAGAAAAGAAGACAGCGTAGAGAGGAGAAGAACCGGAGGAGGGAGAAGACATCGCCGGATGGGGACAAGAGGCCCTTGTCCCCATCAACATGGGGATTGGGGTGGGGGGGCGCAGGCCCCCCCCTGCCCCAAAGCACCCACCCATTGTGAACAAACACAAGTTATCCATGTGAAACCAGTCTACCAATGTTTCTGTAACGTCCTGTTTACGTACTTTGGCACTTTTGAAAATTAAGCAAATATTAGACAGAAGTTCTTCTTTCTGTAGCGATACCGTCAGTTAAGAGGGCCGCAGATTAGTTTGGGCCCTGAAGACAGCTCCGCCAACTCCCGGCAATTTACTCGACCCCCTTCTGGCACAGTTAGTCTAGGGTAACAATATATTTCTTATGCTCTATGATCAAACTCAGACACCAAGGCAATAATAAAGGGATATCTAATTTACTTTAGATTGTGGTAAAAGGATCAACAGTGGTAACAGTTTACATGAAATTGGTTGCAGAGCCCTGCAGCAATAAACACACTATGTATTAATGGAACAGTAAAGGCGCGCCACGTGGGCGACCGTTAACTAGGCGCCCTGTGGCGCAGCAACTAAATGAACTATCTAGCTGGCCAGGCCTGGCTCAGATACTAAGACTCAGTCTCTAGGGGATGATGTTTTCTTCACCGGCAAGTCTTTAAAGGTGGTGCACATAACAGAACAACATTTGTAATCCAATGGGGAAATTGTAATAGAAACAAACACTTTACCGAAGATCTTCTGACTCAGTTCTGCTATGGATCTCCAGTGAGAGTATCAAATATGAACTGGTGAGCCACGGCAGTCTGTAGGCACATCAACAATAAACAGTATATGGTCTGAGCATACGCTCGCTCAGCCCTCCGGACGCGATCCCAGTCCGGGAACTTCCACCGACTGTGTCTTCACACACCGCTCTGCAGCAGTCTCGTCTCTGGCTCAGCAGCGGTTGAGGAACCCGAGTCAGATGTCACCCAGGCTCGAGATGGGGTGGAAGGCTCTTTAGGTAGCAGCGCAAGGCCCCAGGCTTCAGGCCTTGCACTACAGCGGATCCGCACAGGAAGATCTCTTCCTTGAAGTCTCGTGTCCCAAAGAGACCGCGCCCAGCCTCGCCTCCTCCTTTTATAACCCCTCCCATGAGTCTCTGGGGTGGAAACATTGCCGAAAGGGGTTCTGGGTAAGGTAGTCCTGGGAGTCTTAAAGGGGACCCCGCTACATTTCCATGGTGTGTGACCAATCTTGCTTTTTCTTCATCCACTCCCCCATGTTGAGGGCATGAGACCTGGTATGGTTGGGGGTGCTTTCGCTCGTCCCCTTCCTGACCTGCTAGGATGCGTGCTCGGATAAGGGTCTGGTATGGATTTTTGGGGGACTCCACGACGTTTTTTTGCCATGGGGGTTCCCCTTAAAATTCATACCAGACCGGGGGTTCCCCTTCAAGATCCTGAGCACACAAGTCTCACCGCAAGTCGGATCATCATGATCCGACTTCTGGTGCGACTTCTATTCAAATCAACGGGCTCTCATAAGGAACCATTGATTTTAAATAGAGGCAGAGAAACTCTGCTAAAAGCTAACGCGGCTAAACATGCATTAATGCCAATACAAAAAGCTGCTAAAAGAAAGTTTTTACAGCTGCTTTTTCCTGGAGTTGGTAGTGGCGTTACAGTTCGTTTTTTCTAACGCCCTGTGTGCATGAGCCCTTAAGCTTTGACAATAAAACCTAAAAGCTGATTGGTTACTATGCTCAGCTTCACCAGATTCTGTGCACCAGTTTTATTAAATCACCCCCAATGTGTGGTTAAATGTTTAGATATCTTCCATGATTTTTATAGCATTGATTACTTTGTTTCAGATATCCAGGGTAAGCTTTTTAAGCACTAATTTCCGTCTGTCTGAGCTCCACCTCGACCACAATGAACTCTGCGATATAACAGGTAAAAGCTGAAAAATCTGCTCTGTTTATTTCTTGCTGCACATTTGTCAGTACTGCAGTGCCAGCCCTCCTTATAGAATGAAACCAAGAAGAGGGTAACGTATGGTTGTCAAGGCTGGACTGGGAAAAAAATTTGGCCCTAGACTTCATCCAGACTGGCCCACTTTAATTATGCAAACACGCACAAAAACATTATTTCATCAGTGACAATGACCAGCAGTGGCAATACATTTATTCATCAGTGACCATGACCAGCAGTGGCAGTACATTAAAGGGGTTGTAAAGGTTTGTTTTTTATTTTCTAAATAGGTTCCTTTAAGCTAGTGCATTATTGGTTCACTTACCTTTTTCCTTTGATTTCCCTTTTATAAATGTTTTTTTTTCTTTGTCTGAATTTATCACTTCCTGTTCCTCCTCAGTAAGCTTGCCCCCATCATCTGAGCTGTTCTGGCTGGGGGTTAGTCAGGGTGCCTGCCCCCTCCCTTGGGACTACATCCCTGCAGGGAGACGCTGTGAACGTTCACAGCGTCTCCCCGCAGGGATGTAATCCCAAAGGAGGGGGCTAGCACGCTGACTCACCAGTGACCATGACTAGGAGTGGCAGTACATTAATTCCTCAGTGACCCTAACCAGCAGTGGCAGTACATTAATTCATTAGTGACCATGACCAGTGGCAGTACATTAATTCACCAGTGACCATGACCAGCAGTGGCAGTACATTAATTCATCAGTGACCTTGACCAGTGGCAGTACATTAATTCACCAGTGACCATGACCAGCAGCGGCAGTACATTAATTCATCAGTGACCATGAACAGCAGTGGCAATACATTAATTCACCAGTGACCATGACCAGCAGTAACAGTACATTAATTCACCAGTGACCATAACCAGCAGTGGCAGTACATTAACTCATCAGTGACCATAACCAGCAGTGGCAGTACATTATTAATTCATCAGTGACCATGACCAGTGGCAGTACATGAACTCATCAGGGACCGTGACCAGCAGTATCAGGATAATAATTCATCAGGGACCATGACCAGCAGTGGCAATACATTACCCCCCCCTCATGCTGCATATTACAGAAATTATAAATAGGGAGCATTGGTAATTAATGTCCCCTCAGCCTCCTCCCCTCCCCAAATTGGATCAAGAGTAGACATTCACAGTTCATTATTAATCTGCAGGACTTGGATAATGGCAGAACAGGTGTCTGGGATTATGAGGCCCAGAGCCTGGGGGGAGATGCCTATCGTGAACTTCAAGTCGTGAAGACTTCTCCCTGTCGCCAGGTAATGTAACGTGGCGATGAACATAATAAATAATAATAATAATAATAAAAACTTTTTTTATTATTAATTTGTTACATTCCATTTGTTTAGATGCGGCATTCCTTATTTCAGATAATTCGTAACTTTGGATAAATTCGTATTCGTTGCTTTCACTAACAGCCAAATTTGAAAGGAAATTCCAGTACCTATAATTTGATAGTTAATGTTAGTTATTCTTTCGAATTTTCGGATTTTCTTCATTATTTTCGTGTAGCGGGGTCTTCAGATTTAGTGGGATACACCTGGGGGTAGTGTGACCCAGGTGTGTAATTATGTCAGGGTTTAGACCCCTTTTTGTTATTCGTGGAGGATTGGGGGATGTAATATTCTCCTTTGCCTGTGGGTGGCAGAGTACCTACAGGCTTCAGGTAGAATCATCACCACAGTGCTACCCTTTTTGTCCCTTCCTGGAGATGGTACGGCTGGGGCGGGGAACCCGCCGTGGTGTTGAAGGAGGAGATAAAAGGGGGAGACGCCCTCGCCACGAGGTCTTCGGGGGGATCATCTCGTCACGCACCCAGGCACCTTCGGCCTGGGTGCGGGCGGTTCAAGGTTCCGGCCTAGGCGCCCTAGGCCTGGCCGGAATGAAGCTGGGATTCCATCCCAGGCACTTTCAGCCTGGGATGAGGTACTATTGAGGAGGCCTGGGACCCAGTGACTC
The DNA here is from genome assembly GCA_029206835.1 of Rana muscosa. Classification (NCBI taxonomy): domain Eukaryota; kingdom Metazoa; phylum Chordata; class Amphibia; order Anura; family Ranidae; genus Rana; species Rana muscosa. Next base: position 308,456,233 of record CM055122.1, read on the forward strand.
CGACTGGGTCCCGCAAGGGTGAAGTGATTCCAGGGTGCTCCTTGCGAGGGGACCCGCATCTGAGGTGAGGAGGCTGGGGGGGTTCACCTGTCCGAAGATTCCGGTGCAGCGTCAACCCGGTTACGGATGGGCCTCCGGTAACTCTCTTGGAGGACATCTTCCCCTGATAGGGGCTGCAACGCAGCGGAGGTATCCGAATTAAGACTCCTGCAACCCTTGGTCATAGCACAGGGGGTGTAGAGACCCAGATCAGTAAAGTGCCTCGACCTGCTCATCCCACCGTATCCTGCCATCGCACTGCCTGTATGTGGAGATACGAAATAAAACCAACAGTTGGACTGTGATCGGTGTATGGACTCTGTTAATGGGAGCAAAGGGTGGTTTGGTGGTTTTCTGCACAACAGACTCGGTACATGCCCAAGACACACCGGCCCGAGGAAACATCAGATATTGGCCTTCACCTCACCCACAGTTATGGGGAGGACATGGGCCGTAGCGCACCTCACTCTGTCGCGTGACATACCCCTAGCTAAAGAGGACAGGGTGAGGGGGTTGCTACATTCGCATTTATGAATTTTATGAATTGCGATCATAATGAATGACCCGAAAAACAAACAAAAAATGAATGAAAGGAAAACAAACAAATTTTTCGGCAGTGCACATGTCTACTATCCACTTGAATGGGTCTTGTTTGATGGGGGTATAATTTCTGCCATGACACATGATCCTAATAAGTAGGGCTCAGGGTGCAGTGCTCTGCGCCCCAAGCTCACCCCTTTTGAAGCCAATTAGAGCCTCTGGCTTTAATGACGTGCTTCGAAAAAAGAAGGAAAAAAAACCCCATTGGAATCCCTGCGCCCCATATGGACGGGCTACCACTGGTCCTGAGTAATAGCAGTGGGATTGGTTATGCAATATGCCTTTATGGGCATTCGTAGACAGGCTGTTTTTTTATCCAGCCCACCCTAGGTAACGCCCACATGTGAGGCTCCATGTTTGAAAGATCTGATATTCCATGAATGAAAGGGGCGAGCCTAACCCTAACTGTGCAAGACTAAAGGGAAAGGTGGAGTTCAGCTTTTTCAAATAACATTACCCAGCTTTATCTGTTAATTGATAAAAGGGTTATAGTTCCAGTATAAGCTGGTGCCATGACCGCTGCCTCAGGTTTTCTGTGTCTCCATACACTGTGCATCAGTAGAAACACAGCCCAAGAGCGACTCCACACCCCAAAAAAAAAATGCGTGAGGTCCCCCCAAAATCCATACCAGACCAAACCTTATCCGAGCATGTAGGCCCGACAAGGAAGGGGGGCAGGTAAGTGCCCCTCCCTTCCCTAACCATACCAGGCTACATGCCCTCAATATGGGAAGGTGATCCCCCCCAGAAAAGCACCATGTTCCCATTTTGATGAAGACAAGGGCCTCTTCCCCAAATCCCTGGTCCAGTGGTTGTGGGGTGCAGGGGATAGCTTATCGGAATCTGGAAGCAGATGCCACCTTTTTAACAATCAATGACTCATCCCTGCTAGCTGAAACCAGGGATGAGTCATCTTTTGTTAAAGTGCCGGTACCCGCCAGTGTCCTAACAACGATGAGTCATCCCTGCTGTCAGCAGGAGATTCCCCACTGACAGCAGAATGTAAACAAAACAAAACAGCAGGCAGGGGTTCTCCCCCCAATCCATACCAGGACTTTGCGTCTGGTATGGATTTTAAGGGGGACTCCGTGACAAAAAAATAATAATGCAAAGGGTCCCCCCAAAATCCAGACCGAACCTTATCTGAGCATGCAGGTCAGGAAAGGAAGGGGGGCAAGTGAGTGTCCCCCCTTTCCCGAACCATACCAGGCTACATGCCCTCAACATGGGGAGGTGACCCCCCGGCAAAGCACCTTGTCCCCATGTTGATGGGCCTCTTCCCCACAACCCTGGCCCGGTGGTTGTGGGGGGTGCGGGGGATAGCTAATCAGATTCTGGAAGTGGGTTCCGGCTCTTTAACAACCAATAAGTCCCAATAGTAAAATCCGCATTAAAAATGTATCAAAAAGTGACACTTCAGCTACCCTACAAAATCGCATTGAAAATTGGATCAAAATCGCACTATACTAGTGTTAACCTAGCCTTAGAGAGCAGAAGCCAGCAGCATTGGAAGTTGTAAACTGCAAGCGCTGGAGAAGAATTTTTACAAAGAATTTATTATGGAATGTTTTTATCATTTACATTTTTAATACAGTTAATACTACTTTAACTCCTTCACACCAACAGTATGTATATGCGGCCCCACTGGACTGGGCTTCTTTCCGTGTGGCCGCATATATGCGTATCTGTCTTTGAGCTGGCAAAGCGCACTCCCAGCACAGAGACCGGTGTCTCAGTGGGAGCCTGGGGTCCCGTACTAATGATCGGTACCCAGATCTGCCGGTTCCGGGTCACCTGATAATCGCTGTGGTAGCCTCTGGGTGTCACTGTGATGCCCACCCCCTGTATTTCTCTCTGTGAATGGAGAGAAGAGATACATTGTATCTCTCTCGTTCTCATTGCAGAGAAAAAAAAACAAAAAACAACTGTGTGTAAAAAAATAAATAAAAATAGCTAGATTAAGGTTTGATCTATCAGTACCAGGGTTAGTGTTTGGGTCAAGTAAGAGTCAAAGGTCATGGTCAGTATATTTTGGGCAGGATTTTTTTAATTAGTGTCGGTGTGTTTTAGGTAGGATAAAGAGCAAAAAAAAGCAAAATGCGCACTATTGTTTCTGGGCTACAGGTACCTACAACAACTAACATACACACACTGTATGTGCTATCACTGCGATCGTCCGGAGCAGGAGATTATATTTTGGGTTGTTCTTTGGTAGCAGGTTGTAGTCAGTGGTGGCTGGTGCTCAATATTTTGGGGGAGCGGGAGCGGCAAACCAACGCCACCCCCCCTCGAGAGATGGACAGAAAGGTGCTGATACCCCTCCCCCCCTCCTGGGAGACGGGCGGAGGGCGGCGATACCCCTACCTCCCCCTCCAACCCCGGGAGACAGGTGGGAAGGCGGCGATCACTCCCCTTCATGGGAGACAGATGGGTAGGTGGCGGCAATCAGGGGCCTTCTTACCTTAAGAGGCAGATCCGGGACCGGCAGGCAGACAAGGATCCGGGGATATGGCTGCTACTCCTCGCTTCGGGGCCATTGCTTCTCCTCTTGGCTGAACAGGAAATGAGTCCTGAGACCCCGATTGGCCGGGAGGAGAATCAGGAAGACAATAGCGAATATTAATTTGCTATTTGTCACACAACTGGGTGGGCTCAGGGCGCAGTGCTCTGTGCCCCGAGCACACCCTTTTTTGAAGCCAATTAGAGACTCAGGCTCTAATCGCATGCTTAAAAAAAAACAAAAAACATTGGAATCCATGCATCCGGCGCCCTGCATGTAGATTAGAGGCCAGAGGCATGGAGGGGGGGGCGGTGCCCCTGCGCCCCCTAAGGACGGGCTACCCCTGTTATAGTAGTAACAAGAAATATACAACTACGTTTTTAAAAAAAGTTTATTTTTTTTACTATTTGTTTTCCTTTGATAATAAATCAAAATCAGGAGATATCCATTACCACCAAATGAAAGCCCAACGTGGTATATACCACCTGGATGCACAGAGTAGTTGTGATGATATGTACAGTTTTACGAACACATGTCAAAGTTTCAAAATTGTGCTTAGGCATTAACATTTGTTTTACCCTTAGGTGTGAAGGGGTTAAATACCATTTATCATGTGGGATTTTCATTATTTTGTACACCTGCTGTATGTCCATAGGCGTGCGCAAGGGGTGTGCCTGGGCACACCCTAATCTTAGGGTTGGCAACCCATTAATGGCGATATCCCCAGTGATCATGGGCAGGTGACAGGGAAACTGCAATCCTTCCTTGCTGACCCCAAGAACCTGGACAGGAGGTGAAATTTAGTGGAACCAATCTGTATTTTTCTCCTGCAGCAGCTGGAAGTAGGCTTCTCCTCCTCTCCCTCTTGCCGACATTCAGCTGCCACAGGAGGAAAATACCAATACCATACCAATATATGCCACCCCCCGTCCCTGTTCTTTCTGCTACCTGGGTCCCCCTATGAACTCCCTTGCTCCACTCTCCCCCCATTGAATTGCTTCTGGAGGGAGAGCTGGGAAGAGGCCGGTAAATATCTCACACACGCATGTGTGTTGGAGCTTTGGGGTGCACACCCTAATGCAATAGGCTGTGCACACCTATGTGTATGTCACAGCTTAATGTTTCCAGCAAAAGAGCATTGTGGGGAGGAAAGTAAAAGCAGTAGCCGTGTTAATATAGTAGCTGCGGGTATGTCATTAGGGTTGCCACCTCATCCCTTTAAACCCGAACACATATTAATTACACAGGTTCTGTGGCTGATTAAGGTGGTAATTAAATTCACTTGGTGCCTTATCTGCATTAAATTAGCCTCAGAACCTGTGTAATTCATATGTGTTCGGGTTTAAAGGGATAAGGTGGCAATCCTCTGTGATGTCCGTGTCTCCGGCCTATGTTGGCATCATTCTTCTGCCCCCAGTTGCTCCTTGTATTCATTTCCTGTGATCCTCTCCTTGGCAGCCAGCAGACTCTCTTCATTTGGAGATGTGACCTGTCCCTTTTTATTTATCTCCAGGTTCTCTGAAGCATTTAACCTCGCTACACACGCTGATGCTGAATGATAACCGCCTGACTCAGCTGCATGGCACTGTACAAGAGCTGAAACGGATGACCAACCTCCGAGTCCTAAGTAATCACTGAACGCATCAACCAGGCAGCTCCCTCGCTCTCACAATAAATCAAGCTTAACCACTTGCCTACCAGGCACCTACACCCCCTTCCGGCCCAGGCCAATTTTCAGCTTTCAGCCCTGTCGCACTTTGAATGACAATTGCGCGGTCATGCTACACTGTACCCAAACTAAATTTTTATCATTTTCTTCACACAAATAGAGCTGCTGGGTTTTTTATTTTTTTCCTCAAAAAAAAAAAAAAGACCCAAAATGTTGAAAAAAATATGTTTTTTTACTTAGTTTCTGTCAGTAAATTTTGTAACTAAGTAATTTTTCACCTTCACTGATGTGCGCTGATGAGGCGGCACTGATGGGCACTGATAGGCTGAACTGGTGGGCATTGAGGTGGCACTTATGGGCACTGATGAGGAGGCACTAATATGCCGCACTTATGGGTACTGATAGGTGGCACTGATATGTGGCATTGATGAGCACTGTTAGACGGCACTGGTGGGCACTAATAGGCGGCATGGATAGGCGGTACTGATGGGCATTGATGGGTGGCACTGATGGGCATTGATCGACAGCAGTGATGGGCATTGATGGGCAGCACTGATAGGCGGCCCTGATAGCCAGCACTGACTGGCATTGCTAATGGGCACTGATTGGTGGCACTTGTGGGCACTTGTGGGCAGTGGTGGGCACTGATTGGTGCCACTGGTGGGCACTGATTGCTGGCACTGGTGGGCAATGGTGGGCACTGATTGGTGACACTCAATTTCTATACTGTAATCAGGGCTCTGATGATCAATGCCCTGATTACATCCCTAGATGTTCCCCTGCGTGGAGATGCCGCTGATCGGCTCTCCTCGCCACACACTCTGTCAGTGTGAGGCGAGGAGAGACAATTACCGGCATCTCTGTGTTTACATGTGATTGGACACAGCCGATCACATGGTTAAAGAGCCGCGGATGCGGCTCTTTACAGAGATCGGGGTCGCGCTGTGTCCTAGCAGCACGGCGAGCCCACTCTGGACCGCCGTTTTATGTCGTCGTCCCAGAACGAGAGCCGCACTGCTCCGCCGTCATTTGACGGTGGGCGGGTGGCAAGCAGTTAATAATAGTTCTGAACCAGCACCCCGCAGGCTTACTCCATGTCCAGGATCCATGACAGCTGTCAGACACTACAGGATGGAAATGCCTGTGAGAGAAGCATCAGACGGAAGCTGCCATAGTTCTGGAGCCGTGACATCATACTTGGGAGAGTTTCAGGATTCCTGTCCTGAACCTATCATGCATCCTGGGAATGAGAAAATGGCAGCTTTGCATTCAGGACTTAGTGACTATTTTGACACACGTATATATTTTATATCATGCCATGCGTGTTACTCAACACTTTTATGGAAAATAAATGACAAGTCTACACTTAGATCGTCTGCAATTTCTCTTTTTCTCCATACATTCCATTTGTTGCCGTATCACCTGATGTTCGTCTGCCACGCTGTTGGATTCCATTCATCAAAGACCATCTTCCCCTCATGGTGGAAATAAGCGTATCTGACCTCTTGTTCATTCAAAAGGTCCATCTGTTCTGGTAAGCAGGTTTTTCTTATTGGAAGACCGTCACCTATTGTTTGAAGACTCTCCCACTCCTTGGGTGCTTATATTGTTCATCACTATTTGGACATTTGCTGCGCTGCACTGTTATTTTTTTATAAGCTTTATAAATTCTACACTTGAACAAACGCAAAGCAGAGATGGCGGCAGATGAACAGGTGCAACTTTTATATAGGAGGATTTGTTTCATCCCTGTGCATCACCTGAGGCCCGTCACTTCACTGGGTGTATGGAAGGGTTTCATCCACTTTAAAGTTTCCCCTATGGAGAATTTTAGGTATCAGTTATTTTGCAATTTCACAGGTATGCGCAATTTTAAGGCTTGACATGTTAGGTATCGATTTACTTGATGCAACCCCATTTTTTTTTATTTTTTTTTATATTTCTCAAAAATTATGTATAATATTGTATATGTTTGCACTAAAATACATTTTACTGTATTTTTCCCGGAAAATATGCATTTGATAAATAGCTGTGCAAATATAGTGGGACAAAATTGCAAATACCACTATTTTATTTCTCAGGGCCTCTGCTTTAAGGTTTTGCAGGTTTTAACATGTGTGCAAAAAAATTGGTGCTGCAGGTAAGTGGTTAAAGAACAGATATATTGCTATTCTAGGGCTCTTTTATACTTGCTCCCACTTTAACTCACATTAAAGCGCCTACTGCTCTAACATGCTTTTTTGATGCTTCGTGATGCTTTTATGAAGCATTTTGATTTTCTATTTGTTTTAAAGGGTCCCAGCTCATTAGTACCCCTGTTCAGCAGATCTCCAGCTCATTAGTACCCCTGTTCAGCAGATCTCCAGCTCATTAGTACCCCTGTTCAGCAGATCTCCAGCTCATTAGTATCCCTGTTCAGCAGATCCACAGCTTATTAGTACCCTTGTTCAGCAGATCTCCTGCTCAGTAGTACCCCCAGCTCTGCTGATCCCTTGCTCAGTAGTAACCCCCCAGCTCTGCTGATCCCCTACTTAGTAGTAACCTCCAGCTCTGCTAATCCCCCGCTCAGTAGAAACCCCCCAGATCTGCTGATCCCCTACTCAGTAGTAACCCCAAGCTCTGCTGATCCCCCACTCAGTAGTAACCCCCAGCTATGCTGATGCCCTGCTTGGTAGTAATCTCCAGCTCTGCAGATCCCCTGCTCAGTAGTAATCTCCAGCCCTGCTGATCCCCTACTCAGTAAAAACCTCCATCTCAGTAGTAATCCCCAGCTATGCTGATCTCCTGCTCAGTAGTAACCCCCAGCTATGCTGATCCCCTACTTAGTAGTTACCCATTAGCTCTACTGATCCCCTGCTCAGTAGTAACCCCCCAATTCTGCTGATCCCCCGCTCAGTAGAAACCCCCAGTTCTGCTGATCCCCTACTCAGTAGTAACCTCCAGCTCTGCTGATCCCCTGCTCAGTAGTAACTCCAAGCTCTGCTGATTTCCCACTCAGTAATAACCCCCAGCTCTGCTGATCCCCTGCTTAGTAGTAATCTCCAGCTCTGCGGATCCCCTGCTCAGTAGTAATCCCCAGCCCTGCTGATCCCCTATTCAGTAGTAACCTCCAGATTTGCTGATCCCCCTCTCAGTAGTAACCCCCAGCTATGTTGATCTCCTGCTCAGTTGTAACCCCCAGCTATGCTGATCCCCTACTTAGTAGTAACCTCTAGCTCTGCTGATCCCCTGCTCAGTAGTAGGGATGAGCTTCGTGTTCGAGTCAAACCCATGTTCGACTCTAACATCGGCTGTTCGCCGAATTGCGAACATTATGGGCCGTTCGCGCCAACTTCGAGTGGCGCGTCACGGCCCATAATTCACTGCGGCATCGCAGTGCATTGCTGGCTGATGATTGGCCAAGCATGCACTATGACCCGCATGCTTGGCCAATCACAGCGCCATCTGAACAGAGAGCTATAATTGGCCAAAGCCAGGGTGGCTTTGGCCAATTATGGCTCAGGGGGTTTAGTACACGCCCCACACTATATAAGGCCACCGGCTCGGCGGCCTTGTGTAGTGTGTTGGAGTTGTGAAAAGAGAGTTTACAGAGACAGACAGTGTCATTTATATTGAGTTAGATAGAGCAGGCAGGTGAGTCAGTTAGCTGCAGTTACAGTGTGTAGAGGATATATATGCATCCTAGGTGTTGTATATATATTTATACACTGTAGTCAGTTTAGCTAGATCCGTTCCTGTTATTCTCTATACTGTGACAGGCAGGCAGGTGATTTTGCTAGCTGCAGACAGTCAGTGTTTCACTTAGTGTACTATGTGCTTTGCATAGCATTCACCTAAAGCGTAACCTGAATACAGTTAGTGACTATTATGGTGGTGTTCTCATAATAAAACCACAAGCAGAGAGCTGCAAGTATTTTCAGTTAGTGTACTGTGTTCCTCTCTGCACAGTTTTCACCTAAAACTAACTGCTGCTGCTGCTTTTCCCATACTAATACCACATCAGGCAGTTGATTCTAATAGCTGCATTATCAGTACAGACAAATACATCCCACCTTTGTGCAGCTACATCTCACTGCAGGCCATTAGTATGTCTGGGAGGCAAGCAAGGAGAGGCAGACAGTCACGAGGCAATAAAAGAGGGCAAGCAGGCTCTGTGTCTAGAGGCAACAGTGCTGCTGGTCGTGGACACGGTGCATCCTCATCAGCACGTGGCCATGGGAAACGCTTGTCCTTCTTTTCGGCAGCTGACCACGTTGAGCCGCAACATGCCCAAGACTTGGTAGAGTGAATGACCAAGCCGTCATCCTCCTCCTCATTCTCTCTCACCCAGGCTCAGCAAAGCAGCCTCTTCCCTTGGCTCAATGGCATCAGTCACTCCTTCCCTAGCCCCACCATGTTCTCCTGAGGAGTCCCCCGAACTGTTTGACCACAGTGTTGGGTACATGCTCCAGGAGGATGCCCAGCGTTTTGAAGGCTCCGATGATGGAACCCAGCTGGAGGAAGGCAGTAACGTGAGCCCAGAGAGAGGGGGTAGTAACGTGAGCCCAGAGAGAGGGGGTGCCCAACAAGGACAGCTATCTGGCAGTCATGTTTCCCCAGCTGCAGCATACTGCCAGATTGGCTCCAGCGATGAGGAGGGAGGGGATGATGAGGTCACTGACTCCACGTGGGTGCCTGATAGGAGAGAGGAGGAGGAGGCACATCTCCAGCGAGGCAGGATGCCCTCCAGAGGCCAGCTAAAGGGCAGCACACCGACCGCATCACACCGCAAAGCTCCGCATGTGCAGGGCGCTGCTGTCTCTGCACGTTATTCTAAAAGTTCTTTGGTCAGTGTTTCACTTGGTGTACTGTGTGCTTTGCATAGCGTTCACCAAAAGCTTACCTGAATACAGTTAGTGAGTGACTAATAGTGGTGTTCTCATAATTAAACCACAGGCAGAGAGCTGCAAGTATTTTCAGTGTACTGTGTCCCTCTCTGCACAGTTTTCACCTAAAACTAACTGCTGCTGCTGCTACTGCTTTTCCCATATTAATACCACAGCAGGCAGTTGATTCTGATAGCTGCATCATCAGTACAGACAAATTATGTGTATATATATATATATATATATATGTATATATATACATATTTATACACCCTACCTTTGTGCAGCTACATCTCACTGCAGGCCATTAGTATGTCTGGAAGGCAAACAAGGAGAGGCAGACAGTCACTAGGCAATAAAAGAGGGCAAACAGGCTCTGTGTCTAGAGGCAACAGTGCTGTTGGTCATGGACACGGTACATCCCCATCAGCACGTGTCCATGGGACACGCTTGTCCTTCTTTTTGGGAAAGGGGGCCATGTTGAGCCGCAACATGCCCAAGACTTGGTAGAGTGGATGACCAAGCCGTCCTCCTCCTTGTCCTCTCTCACTCAGGCTCAGGGTACTTTGTCTGGCAAAGCAGCTGCCACAGCAGCCTCTTCCCTTGGCTCAATGGCATCAGTCACTCCTTCCCTAGCCCCACCATGTCCTCCTGAGAAGTCCCCCGAACTGTTTGACCACAGTGTTGGGTACATGCTCCAGGAGGGTGCCCAGCGTTTTGAAGGCTCCGATGATGGAACCCAGCTGGAGGAAGGCAGTAACGTGAGCTTATAGAGAGGGGGTAGTAACGTGAGACCAGAGAGAGGGGGTGCCCAACAAGGACAGCTATCTGGCAGTCATGTTCCCCCAGCTTCAGCATACTGCCAGATTGGCTCCAGTGATAAGGAGGGAGGGGATGATGAGGTCACTGACTCCACGTGGGTGCCTGATAGGAGAGAGGAGGAGGCACATCTCCAACGAGGCAGGATGCCCTGCAGGGGCCAGCTTAAGGGCAGCACACTGACCGCATCACACCGCAGAGCTCCGCATGTGCAGGGCGCTGCTGTCTCTGCGCGTTATTCCAAAAGTTCTTTGGTGTGGGCCTTTTCTCAGACGTGTGCAGCAGATCGCACCGTTGCCATTTGCAACATATGTCTAAAGCGTATCTCGCGTGGCCAAAACATCAGCCGCTTGGGCACAACGTGCTTGACCAGATATATGTCCACCTGCCATGCAGTCCGTTGGCAAGCACACCTAAAAGACCCACACCAAAGAACAAAGCGGACCTCTCCTTGCTCCCCATCAGCTGGGATCTCTAACCCCACTATACCTTCAGTCCTCTCTGAAACCTGCACTGAGAGGAATGAAGGTGTAGAATTAGGTGTGTCACAGCCAAGTACTTGCGGGCACTCTGCTAGCAGTACACCGACGTCCGATTGTACCAGGCAAATTTCCCTGCCCCAGCTGCTGCACCGCTGAAAGAAGTTCGCTCCCAGCCATCCACATGCCCAGCAGTTGAATGCTAGCTTGGCTAAATTGCTAGCACTTCAACTGCTGCCTTTTCAGTTGGTAGACCCGCCTCCTTCCGTGAGTTTGTGCAATGTGCGGTTCCTCAGTGGCAGGTTCCCAAACGCCACTTTTTCTCACGGAAGGCGATTCCGGCTCTGTACCGGCATGTGGAGGGCAATGTCTTGGCCTCGCTGGACAGGGCGGTCAGCGGTAAGGTGCATATTACCGCTGACTCATGGTCCAGCAGGCATGGACATGAACATTACCTATCTTTCACGGTGCATTGGGTGACTCTGCTGGCAGCTGGGAAGGATGCAGGACAAGGTGCAGTAGTGTTGGAGGTTGTTCCGCCGCCACACCTCTAAAATGTTACTACTGGTGATTCTGACACACCTCTCTCCTCCACCCCCTCCTCTTCTTCTTCCTCCATGGCCTCAACCTGTGTTTTTTCCTCGGAACCAGCTGTGCTTCATAGGCGTTCAAGGGGCTACGCAAGTACGCAGGCAAAAAGATGCCATGCGGTGCTTCAGCTGGTGTGCTTGGGGGACAGGAGCCACACTGGGGCAGCGATTCTGTCAGCTCTGCAGGGGCAGGCTCAGAGGTGGTTGACGCCACGACAGCATAAGCCAGGAAAGGTGGTTTCCGACAATGGTACCAACCTCCTCTCCGCCCTCTGACAGGGACAACTGACCCATGTGCCCTGTTTGGCTCACGTCCTTAACTTGGTGGTGCAGCGGTTCTTGGGCAGGTACCTGGGCTTACAGGAGGTCCTGAAGCAGGCCAGGAAAGTCTGTGTGCATTTCCGCTGGTCATATAATGCCAGTGCTCGGCTGGCTGACCTGCAAAAGGATTACAACCTGCCCAAGAACTGCCTAATCTGTGACATGCCCACCAGGTGGAACTCAACGTTGGCCATGCTGCAGCAGGTGCACACGCAGCAGAGGGCCATCAATGAGTATCTGTGCCAATATGGCACCAGGACAGTGTCAGGGGAGCTTGGATTTTTTTCCCCACGCCAGTGGGGCATGATCAGGGATGCATGCACTGTCCTGGCATCATTTGAGGAGGCCACGAGGATGGTGAGCAGTGACAGTGCATGCATCAGTGACACTGTACCTCTTGTCCACCTTTTGGAGCACACGCTGTGTGGAATAATGGACAGGGCACTTGAGGCAGAACAGAGGGAGGAAGAGGAGTACATAATTACAATTCTTGATCTAATAATTCACAGCAGGGTCCATTCCTGTGCCCACCAAGAGTTACTGCGAGGGCTTACAGTGTTGTGGCACCAACACCACCACCAAAGGCCCAATTTTTCCTACCACTGTTCAACAATGGCGTGTAAATACAATTCTTAATATAATAGTTCACAGCAGGGCGTTCCAGCGCCCACCAAGAGTAACTGTGAGGGCTCACAGTATTGTGCCAACACCAACACCTAAGGGGCAAATTTCTGCAGAGTATATAGGGCAGGCCCCTACTTTCAAACATCCAACTTACAAACGACTCCTACTTGCAAATGGAAGGAGACAACAGGAAGTGAGAGGAAATCTACCCCTAGGAAGGCAAATTCTCTCCTGTAAGAATTAATATGGGAAAAAAAGTGTCTCCTCTCCACTGATGCTTTATCACCAATTCTTGTTTCAATAAAAACTCCAAATTTTCAAAAAACATTTGTCATTGGGACGGAAAGTGAGGTGAAATGTTCTGAACAGGGGCACAGACAGCAAAACAAATGTTACAGGGGTGATAACCCTTACCTATGTTTTCCAAAAAGGTTAAAAAAAGGAATTTGGCCTGGAGCTAGACTTAAACAATGTACCTGTTCAAAATTACAAACAGATTCTACATAAGAACAAACCTACAGTCCCTGTCTTGTATGCACCGCCTGTATAGGGCTGTTCAGAGTATATAGGGCCTTTTTTTATTCTGGGTGCGGGGTTCCCCTTAATATCCATACAAGACCCAAAGGGGCTGGTAATGGGCTGGGAGGGGGGTACCCATGACATTTTCAATGATTTTTATCCATATTGCCGGGACCAGACATGACTTTAAAGCCGCAAGCAGTTTTAAATGACTTTTTTTCCTTTTTAGAAATGTAATTTTGTGCAGGGACAGTTCTAAACACGGGAAACACGTGGCACTTCACAGGCATACTTTAGACACCCCCCAGGTACGATATTTAAAGGAATATTTTTTTTTTTACCTTATGAATCACTAAAATCACTGCTCCCGAAAAAACGGCCGTTTTTAAAACTTTTTTTGGATTGATACATGTCCCCTGGTGCAGAACCCGGGTTCCCAAACTCTTTTTAGGACAATAACTTGCATATTAGCAGTTATAATTAGCACTTTTGATTTTGAATGTTCGCGTCCATTGTATTTAATAGGGTTCTAAAGTTCGCGCAAACTTTTGGTCCGTTCGCAGGTTCTGGTGAAAACCAAATTGGGGGGTGTTCGGCTCATCCCTACTCAGTAGTAACCCCGATCTCTGCTGATACCTTACTTAGTAGTAACCCCGATCTCTGCTGATTCCCTGCTCAGTAGTAACCCCCAACTCTGCTGATTCCCTGCTCAGTAGTAACCTCCAGCTCTGCTGATCCCCTGCTCTGTAGTAACCTCCAGCTCTGCTGATCCTCTGCTCTGTAGTAACCTCCAGCTCTTCTGATCCCCTGCTCTGTAGTAACCTTCAGCTCTGTTGATCCCCTGCTCTGTAGTAACCTCCAGCTCTGCTGATCCCCTGCTCTGTAGTAACCCTAAGCTCTGCTGATCCCCTGCTCTGTAGTAACCCTAAGCTCTGCTGATCCTCGCTCAGTAGTAATCCCCAGCTCTGCTGATCCTCTAGTTCTCTGATCCTCCTCTCTCTCTCTCTCTCTCTCTCTCTCTCTGGTCCCCGCTCACCTCCTGCTATATTGCTCCCATGCTGCACATCACGTAAAAATCTCTATCATGTGACAGTGCCCGTCAGTGCCGCCTCATCAGTGCACCCTCATCAGTGCCCGTCAGTGCCGCCTCATCAGTGCCCATCAGTGCTGCCTCATCAGCGCACAACAGTGAAGGAGGAAACTTATTTACAAAATTTTATAACGGAAACAAAGCAAATTTTTCACATTTTCCATTTGTTTAGAAAAAAAAAAAAAACCTAGTGGTGATTAAATACCACCAAAAGAAAGCTCTAGCTGTCTCAAAAAAATTGTGAAAACTTCATATGGGTACAGCGTTGCATGACTGCACAATTGTCATTCAAATTGCAACAGCACTGAAAGCTGGAAATTGGCCTGGGCAGGAAGGGGGTGAAAGTGCCCGGTATTGAAGTGGTTAAAAAAGCGTGTCCAATGCCACATTTTGAAGCACATGTAAACGAGGTCTCAATGGATACAGAGCTGCATTATTTGGGACTTTTCTATCTGCTTTTAGTTCACCATTAATCACTTTTTGCCCTTTTTGCCTTGCAGACTTATTTCACAACCCTCTACAGCAAGACTCAGGCTATCGTGCTTACGTCGTCCAGCACCTTCCGTCAGTCGAGCTCCTCGATCGAGAACGTAAGTGCGGCCGTGACTCCTGCATTTAATCCCGCCGTTAAATGAAAGTTTGTTTTTTTGCTGGATGGAAATCTGGCAAACGAAAAAAAAAAAAAATCCCCACATGCGTTCTAAACCGAAACAGATTTTCCCTTCCCGCAGCCCAAATGTTTTGGCCTTGCTGTAATTTCATGAAGTCGGTGACACAATCCAGTCCACAAATTAGGTTGGATTTGTAAAAATGAGACTGCTGAAAATCTGTTGAGTCCCCGGAGCTGCTTTGTGTTGTTTAGGCTTGTGTGTCAGGGAATTTACATCTGTCTGTTGGCGTTACGCGAGCGCAGGCTCTCCGCACGACACGCAGGAATACTCCGGGCTCTGCGTTATAACAGAGCCGGGGAAATCTGTTATTTTTTGTGCAGAGAGACAGGAAATAAAGTCGCTGCAAATTTATTTTCGGAAAAATTCAAATAAAGTAAGGCTGGCCACACGCATCTTCATGCAGAGATTGTATAAAACAAAAATGACGGTGACTATGGCGCTGCTAGACCCCCAAATTAGGAGAACGCTAATTAGAAAACTGAAAAGGAGCTAAAAAAAACAATCCAAAAAAACTCTGCTGGCAATGGTTGCTTCTCCTCTGGACCAGGTTCTGAATATACCTAATGCACATACACTATATTACCAAAAGTATTGGGACACCTGCCTTTACACACATGAACTTTATTGGCATCCCAGTCTAAGCGGTGGTTCGCACTGCTGCATTTTGACACGTCAAATCTGCGGGAATTGCCGGCAATGACACCGTCCTAATCGGTGCGGCACCGATTTCAAAAAGTAGTTTCTGCACTACTTTTTGAGATTTCGGCCCGCGATTTACATTGACATCTGTGCAGAAACCTGCACAGACATCTCTGTAATCGCGGCCGAAATCGGGACTGCCAGCGGCAGTGAAATCGTGCGACTTCAACTGAACTGGCACGGCTTCACTCCCGCAGCCCAGTGTGAACCTGGGCTTAGACCCCATACACACTATTAGATTTTCTGAAGATTTACCAAAACCATATAATATGAGGTCAAAACCTCAAAGGCCCATACACACCATCGGACTTTTTGACAACAACGGTCCGACGGACGTGTTTTATCTGACAATCCGACCATCTGTATGCTCCATCGGACAATTTTTTTCGGTTTTTCAGCGGACAAATGTTCGCTTTGCATGCTCTCAAACTTTCCGACAACAAATGTCCGATGGAGGATCATCTGCTTGTGTGTACACAAGTCCATCGGACTAAAATCCAAAGTACATTCACGCATGCTCAGAACCAATGCTAAACATCAATAGCAGAAGTTGCCCAAAGGGTGGCGGTAAAGCGCTAAAAAAACATGTGATTTGGTGAATGTTGGCTGAAAAAGTTCACGGCCAACGCCCTTCGGACCAAAATCCACGGAAAAGTCAGATGGAAGTCCGATCGTGTGTATGAGGCTTTAGCGTATTAATTTGTATGCAATCAGGCAGGCCCTTGCACTACATGGTTTTGGTAAATCTGTGGACAAAAATCTGCAGAAAATCTAATGCCGCGTACACGCGATCGGAAATTCCGACAACAAAACCGTGGATTTTTTTCCGACTAAATTTTGGTTCAAACTTGTGTTGCGCACACACGGTCACACAAATCTTGTCGGAAATTCCGACCGTCAAGAACGCGGTGACGTACAAGATGTACGACAAGCTGAGATCAATGAAGTTCAATAGGCAGTTCAGCTCTTCTGCTTGATTCTGAGCATGCGTGTTTTTTTGAGCTTTGGAATTGCATACAGACGATCAGAATTTCCGACAAGAACTTTTCCTATCGGAAAATTTGAGAACCAGCTCTTCAATTTTTGTTGTAGGAAATTCCGACAGAAAAGTCAGATGGAGCTACACACGGTCGGAATTTCTGACCAAAGGCTCACATCGGAGATTTCTTGTCGGAAATTCTGACCGCGTGTACGCGGCATAATAGTGTGTATGGGGCCTTAAGGCCCCCATACACACAGTCAGAAAACCTGAAGTTAAATTTCGTGCGATGAACAATCTGCCGATTTTCTGATCGTTATTATGCTGCTTTTGACTGCCGATTACGAATCAGAGAAACTGGATGTGCAGGTTCCAAAATTTTTGTCTGATGTGACCACAACGTCCGATTTTCTTTTCATTAGTACGCTTTTCTGCCAAAAAAAAAATCTGAAGAATGAGACTAGGCATGCTCAGAAATAAAAGAACACATACAAAACAATTCAACACGTTACGTCACTTCTGACGTTGAAATTCTGTCATCCAAAAATTTTCTGATGGTGAGTACCCTCTTCACTTTCGATTTGATGCCGCGTACACACGATCGTTTTTAATGTCATTTTCAAAAACGACGTTTTTCTCGACGTGATTTTTCTTGTTTCCTCTCAAGCCTGTCTTGCATACACACGTTCATTAAAAAAAATGTTCGAGCAAAGCGCAGTGACGTACAACACGTACGACGGCACTATAAAGGGGAAGTTCCATTCGGATGGCGCCACCCTTCATGTTAGTAAAGTTTGTTGAGCGACGATTCGCGCTTTTCAGCCTCGTGCTCTTCAGTCCGTTACAGCGTGACGAATGTGCTATCTCCATTACGAACGTTAGTTTTACCAGAACGAGCGCTCCCGTCTTATACTTGATTCTGAGCATGCGTGTTTTTTTCCCCCTCGTTAAAGCATACACACTACCGTTTTTCACGTCGTTAAAAAAAAACGACATGAAAAACGACGTGAAAAAATGGAGCATGGTTTTTTTAGGCCATTTTTCACGTCGTTAAAAATGCTCTGGAGCCTACACACGATCGTTTTTAATGCCCAATTAAAAAAATGGCATTTTTAACGACGTGAAAAACGATTGTGTGTATGGGGCATGAGACTAGCATCCAACAAAAAACTGACGAAAATTCATCCAATAATCTGACCGTGTGTACAAGGCTTTAGACTCCATACATACTATACAACTTTTGTTGTCTGATTTCCTTTAGATTTACCAAAACCATGTAGTTTAAGGGCCTGCTTGATTGCATACAAATTGAAACTCTTAAGGTTTGACCTCATATTATATAATTTTGGTAAATCTAAAGGAAAAAATCTGCAGAAAATTGTATAGTGTGTATCAGGCTTTAGTCCGTAGGATTCAATATTGAGTTGGCCCACCCTTTGCAGCTATAACAGCTTCAACTCTTCTGGGAAGGCTGTCCACAAGGTTTAGGAGGGTGTCTATGGGAATGTTTGACCATTCTTCCAGAAGTGCATTTGTGAGGTCACGCACTGATGTTGGACGAGAAGGTCTGGCTCGCAGTCTCCACTCTAATTCATCCCAAAGGTGTTCTGTTGGGTTGAGGTCAGGACTCTGTGTAGGCCGGTTAAGTTCCTCCACCCCAAAATGGCTCATCTATGTCTTTATGGACCTTGCTTTGTGCACTGGTGGGCAGTCATGTTGGAACAGGAAAGGGCCGTCCCCAAACTGTTCCCACAAAGTTGGGAGCATGAAATTGTCCAAAATGTCTTGGTATGCTGACGCCTTAAGAGTTCCCTTCACTGGAACTAAGGGGCCAAGCCAACCCCTGAAAAACAACCCCACACCATAATTCCCCCTCCACCAAATTATTTGGACCAGTGCACAAAGCAAGGTCCATAAAGACATGAATGAGCGAGTTTGGGGTGGAGGAACTTGACCGGCCTGCACAGAGTCCTGACCTCAACCCGATAGAACACCTTTGGGATAAGTTATAGCAGAGACTGCGAGCCAGGCCTTATCGTCCACATCAGTGGGATGCCATTAAAGTTCATGTGCTTGTAAAGGCAGGCGTCCCAATACTTTTGGTAATGTAGCGTATGAGAATATATGAGAGAGGGCGTCACCATCTAAGTGTAAGCTGTTTATTAAGATAAAGTAATGTGAATATTAATTCGCTATTGTCATACAACTAGGTGGACTCGGGGCACAGTGCTCTTTACCCCAAGCCCACCCTTTTTTGAAGCCTATTAGAGCCTCTGGCTCTAATAGAGTGCTTAAAAAAAAAAAAAAAAACGAAAAAAAAAAAAAAAACATTGGAATCCATGCGTCCGGCGCCCTGCATGTAAATTAGCGGGGGGGACGCATGAATGGGGGGGACGGCGCCTCCCGCTATATTGTGACAGGAGGGGCAGAGAGTCAAACGCTTCCCCATACGTACTGTATATGTTATCGGGTGACTGGAGAGGTAGAAGAGCAAAGGGAAGGTGAGGATGAGTAGCGATAAAGTGAATCTGCATTAGAAATGCTTGGAGCGCCACTCCGAAGCACTGAGAATTCTCCTCTGGTGATCCACACTGAATTGGTTTCCATGCGTCTCTGATACTCATCCAGAAGTTGCTCGTATGTGCAAAGTTGAGAGCGCCACATTCCTGACAGCCCGATCTTAAGAAATAATAGGGAACAGTTCCAGCCTCCCCTCGTCCCCCAGCCACACCTGTGACACATTTCACCCCACCCTGGGGCTTAGTCAGAGATCGAAACACGTCAAGGACATGGCTGGGGAGGAGCTGAGGCTCAGGCTATTCCTTGAGATCGGGCTGTCGGGAGTACGGCGCTCTTACACTAGGGTTGCCACCTGTCCAGGATTCACCCGGACAGTTTGGGTTTGGAATCGTGTGTCCGGGTTTCAGAAAGCCTGAAACCCGGACACATTATTTAGACTGGACTATGGCTTCCCAGCAGGGTTGCTGGCTGCAGTTGTCTAAGCTGAGAGTGTCTGTTACACTCTTTCACACTGCCCGAGAGAGGGCTTATTCTGCACCTATTCCCCCCACCCCTTCCCCTCTGTGTCTGCCCACACTCCAATCCCTGGTGCTGTGCCTCAGAAAAGGAAAGTTGGGGCTGGAAATTTGAAGTCCAGAAGCCTCAGATACATCTGGATGAGAGGTGCAGACTGCTAAGGGGTGAGTGAGCTCACCATCCATCCCTGTCTGTGAATGTCTCCCCCCCTTCTCTCCCTTCTCTCTCCTGCCTCTGAGTGAGTACACTGAGGTAAATCAGGGTTCTCAGAGCTCCCCTTACATCAGAGTTCCCCTTTACATCAGAGGCCACAGTGTTCCCCCCCTACATCAGAGTCTTCTCCGTACATCAGAGTTCTCAGTGTTCCCACTTAAATCAGGGTTCCCAGAGTTCCCCCTTACATCAGAGTCTGCAGAGTCCCTCCTTACAGCGAAAGGGAACTCTGCGAGTTCAGATGTAAAAGGGGAACTCTTGTTATTAACTTCATATGATTAGAAATAGTATTTAATAGCAAAATATATGTATACTTTATACTATAAAAAAAATTGCCGTGGGCCGCTAAAGTGTT
This sequence comes from Rana muscosa, assembly GCA_029206835.1. Taxonomy (NCBI): domain Eukaryota; kingdom Metazoa; phylum Chordata; class Amphibia; order Anura; family Ranidae; genus Rana; species Rana muscosa. Next base: position 308,476,301 of record CM055122.1, read on the forward strand.
CGGGTTTGACTTGAAGAAAGGGTGGCGACCCTATCTTACACTTGCACAGCAAAGTGAATCTGTTACTTTGCTTTGCATGGACAAATCATAGGTTCACTTTCAGGTTCTCATACAGCTAAAAGTGATTTCAGTTTATGGAAGGCGCCCATTGACTGGTTGTGATGAGATTCACTCCTGATGGGTGAGGTGTGAAGTCTAAGTGGCACTTTGATCTTCACCAGAGCACCTGTCAAAGGATGATGGGCTGGGTAAGCCTTAAGCCCTGTACACACGATCGGATTTCCTATGGATTCTAATCCGATGGATTTTTCCATCGGAAATCCGATGAAGCTGACTTCCATCAGTCTTGCCTACACACCATCAGTCAAAAAACCGATCGTCCCAAACGCCGTGACGTACGACGGCACTATAAAGGGGAAGTTCAAATCCAATGGCGCCACCCTTTGGTCTGCTTTTGCTGATTTCGTGTTACCGCATGTTAGTAAAAGTTTGGTGAGAGCTAGTGGTGCAACGGATCGGTGGTGATCCGTGATCCGAACGGGTCACCCTGTTCGGATCACCACGCGATCCGCGGAGCGCTCCGGAGCGGCGGCCCTCTTGGTACACCTGGCGGCGGCCGCTGTAGTGACAATTCGCCGCCATCTTGCTCCACTCACACTCCTGCACAGTAATGATAGAGAAGGGGCCAAGCGGACATCTTGTTACACCCAACGGAGTTTTAGATTTCAGTTCATTTCAACACAAAACAGAGCTTATCAGCTATAATGCATTATTTGGAAATCCATCAGACTGTTTACATGTTAAATTTAAAAGCAGCAGCAAACCTTACATGCTTTCTAATGTGACGGAACACCTCTGATTTTCACATTTAACATTTAGTGTTTAGGTGTTCTGTCACATTAGCAACCATGTAAGGTCAGCAGTTTTGCTGCTGCTTTTAAAATTTAACATGAAAACAGTCCGTCGAATTTACAAATACTGTATTTAAGCAAATAAGCTCAGTTTTGTGTTGAAAATAACTGAAATCTAAAACTCCGGTGGGTGTAACAAGATTGTCTTTTTTTTTTCTTTTGCTGATCCGAAAATGATCCGATCCGTGACTCTGATTCGAGGATCGATCCGATCCGTGAGTTTTTTGATCCGTTTGCACCCCTAGTGAGAGCCGATTCACGCTTTTCAGTCTCTGAGCTCTTCAGTCCGTTACAGCGTGACGAATGTGCTGTCTCCATTACTAACGCTAGTTTTACCAGAACGAGCTCCCGTCTCATAATTCAGTCTGAGCATGCGTGGGTTTTTTATCCGATGGAGTTCCACACAGATGATCGGATTTTGCCATCGTTTTTTTTCCCATCGGAAAAATGTAAAACATGTTCTATTTTTTCACACCGATGGAAAAAAGACCGATGGGGCCCATACACAATCGGTTTGTCTGATGAAAACAGTCCATCAGACTGTTTTCATCGGTGAAACCGATTGTGTGTACACGGCTTAATGGCCACCAGGCTAAGATATCACTAAGTCAAAAATCACCCCACCAAGGGCTAGCAGGAACAGGGAGGTTATGATGAGAAGACAGAATGGCCATAATCAGAGTGGTCTGGTTGCAAGCAGATCGATCAAGGCAAGCGATGGGCAAGTCTAGGTCAGGCAATCCGGGTCAGCAACAGAAAAGTCAGAAGTCGGGCTAAGTACAAGAGAGCTGTCAGGAAGTCACAGCTCCAGCCGCCATAGAGGAAAGGGTTTAAATACCCTTCTTGACGTGTGCACTACCCCCTCTGTGCAGGGATGCATGCCAGCATGTGCACACCCTCAACCAACCATGCACATGCTCAGTAGGGTGACCACGTGTCCCGGATTGCCCGGGACAGTCCCGCATTTTGCAGGTCTGTCCCGGGCACATTCATTCCAGGACAATAGTGTCCCTGAATTAAACTGACACAGCCACCCCCGGGCCAATCTAATGCGCCCAAAAAAGGCCACCACATCGCCACTTTACTCACTGACAGTACTTGTCCTGGCCCGGAATGCCTGGCGGAGCACAATCTCGCCCCCTGCTTGTGATTGGAGAAATCATAAATCCCGCCTCTTGTGTCCAATCACTGTGCTGTGATTCGTTACAGCACAAGCTGATTTTTGGGAACGGAGGGTGTCCCTAAATGGTAGTTTGGAAATGTGGTCACCCTAATGCTCAGGCACGCACTCCAACACATCCAAGAGGCCACAACCTGGAATGTGTGCATGTACGCCATGTCACACGCAGACCAGATGGACACAGCCTCTGGAAGTACTGTAGCACTGACCTTTGTTGGGGTAAATGAGTGATGGTTTTGCCCCGGGGGAGTCAGATTGTGCATGTGTGGTCTGCATTACTGTTACAATCATTATCTGCAAATGACCTATACCTATAACATAGAAAATAGTCACCACTTATTATATGAAATGTGTCTCGTAGAAGTCAGACAGAAGGAGAGAGAAGAGGCCTTCAAGCTCTTTAACCCGGAGAGAACAGCGGTGCTCCAGTCTTTAGGATTCGGGAGAAGGACTGACTCCGTTCTTGGTGGTAGACCCCCCGTACAAGGTTCGGCGTCATCCTGTAGATCGATGGAGCGTTCAGGTCAGTCTTGTGATCTGTTTCTGCACTAACACCAGCAGGGGCATTTTTTAACCACTTGAGCACCAGGCCTTTTCTGGCACTTTTTGTTTACATGTAACAATAGGTATTTTTTACTAGAAAATGACTTGGTACCCCCAAACATTAAGTATTTTTTAAAGAAGAGGCTCTAGGACAGGGGTCTCAAACTGGCGGCCCTCCAGCTGTTGCGAAACTACAAGTCCCATCATACCTCTGCCTGTTGGAGTCATACTTGTAACTGTCAGCCTTGCAATGCCTCATGGGACTTGTAGTTTCGTAACAGCTGGAGGGCCGCCAGTTTGAGACCCCTGCTCTAGAAAACACATTGGTGGAGTTTTATTTATGTCACACGGTATTTGTGCAGTGGTTTTTCAAATGCAATTTTTGGGGAAAAAATATACTTTTTTGAATTTTAATACACAAAAACACAATACATAACTCAATTGTTTTGGAAAATATAAAAGATGATGTTACGCCGAGTGCCAAACATGTCATGCTTTAAAATTGTGCACGTCTGTGCAATGGTGTCAAACAAACAACAAAGTTTACTATCTATAGGCAATGCTGTAACCGTTTCTGGACCGCCCCACGCAGATGAACTGCGGCAAGGCGGCCCTCCTGCGCGAAATCATGTACAGGTATGTGATTTCGGACATGAGGTCTGGGGTGCGCGCACGTGCCAGACGCGATGTCTGCTGGGACCCAGCGATCGTTCTGAGGAGAGGCAGAATGGTGATCTGCCAGAGGGGAAAATGGAGATCTTGTGTTTCTGCTAAGCAAACAGGTGAGGGGAAAGCTAAGGGGTTGGAAAGAGGATACCTTTTGGTTGTACACTGGCCTGTGTTACCCACTCCTGAGTCCCTGAGTCCTGTGCTCTGTGTGATCCGCACTCCTGAGCACTGGACTCTATACATTACGCACTCCCGATACTTACGCCCAGTGCAATACATGGATGGAAGCCCTGACCATACTCCCTCTTTGGCGCAGCACTTCATGGGGGGGGGGGGGGGGGAATTGGGTGTATCTGTTGGTGGAGAGGAAGGGGGTGTGAGTACCTGCACCTATTTCTCTAAAAATAAAAGCCCTGGGTAATGCAAATATGTCACCCATGCAGGCTGCAAAATTAAAGCGGTTGTATAGCCCCAATTTTTTATTTTTTTTGTTTACTCACCTGTAAGGCAAAAGGTATAATGTGCACCGCATACTAGCTTATTACGAAATACTTACCATAGAACGAGGCGTCAGTAACGAAACAAATCGCACATGTCTATCAGAAATACATTGCAATCCAACATCAGCAGGGAAAACACAAAACCCGTGCACACAATGCACACTAGCTCTAAGCCACAGGGGTCAGACTGGCGGCCCTCCAGCTGTTGTGGAACTACAAGTCCCATGAGGCATTGCAAGGCTGACAGTTACAAGCATGACTCCAACAGGCAGAGGTATGATGGGACTTGTAGTTCCACAACAGCTGGAGAGCCGCCAGTTTGACACTCTGGCTCTAAGCTTTGGTTTCCATGTCTGCTTCCTCCAAAAAAACAAAATCCTTTGTTTTAGACAGTCTTTTTTTTTTTTTTTTTTTATATGTGCATCAATCTGAAGTCTAAATAAAATAGTAACCCTTATGTTTTATTACAGGCAATTGTGATATCACAGGTGTCTCAGACAGGTAAATAATAAGTAAACGGATCTTTTTCTTCTGCGTCAGCTTAAGGTAAATGGGGGAGATTTAGGCTCCATTGACACTTGCGTGACTCCAAAGTCGCACGATTTGCAGTGCAACTTTGATCCGACTTTACACTCGCATCAAAGTAGTGCAGGCATCTTTTCTAAGTTGCACTGATCTGAACGGCTGCTATTGAAAACAATGGGCTGCGACTTGCCATGCAATTTTATGTCCAACGTCACACGACAAGTCGCACAAGTGTGAATGGAGCCTTACTAAAACTGGTGCACACCGAATCTTGTGCAGCTTTACATATTAACTAATCAGCTTCTAACTTCCGCTCGTTTAGTTAAAGGGTAACTCCACTTTCGTGGGGGTAAAAAAATAGCAAATAAATGAATTAATATTATAGAGTGTACAATTGCGATACAAGTCACATTGTAATTTAATGTTATTAAAAATGACCTTTCCTTTTCAATCTGCAGCTGCTGTAATTTTCTATAAATGCAAAGCAATATGGCTACATGAAGTTGTTCTGTACAAAGAATGTGTACTGACCACTCCCCAGAAACATCATTTCCTGCTTGTGTGATTGGCTCACCAATTTTCCCAGAAATCTGCACTAAGATGCAAGTCAGATTTCAGGCTTCCCCTGCAACAAAAATGTCATTTTTGGTGAGATATTTTAAATAGAAACACGTCTAAAGGGATGCAGGTCCAGCAGCTTTCCTTATTAGTGCTCCGCAGCTGCACACCTGACAGTTAATTATGAAACCACTCCAATAAGACCCACTCGGTCCAGAGGCACAGACAAACACACAGGGATTTCTTCAGAATAACAAAAGATAGGAATCTGCAAAGTTTATTATAATCCTTGCAATGTACATAGATCACTCAGAGAGGAATGTTCTTTCTCTCAACAAAAGTGGAGTTACGCTTTAAAGGGACACTAAAGGTACACGTTTTTTCACCTTAATGCATCTTATGCATTAAGGTGAAAAAACATCCGACAATACCGCCCCCCCAGCCCCTCCCCCCGTTTTACTTAGGCTACTTTCACACTGAGGCGCTGGATGCGCTGGCGGTATAGCAGCGCTTTTTTTAGCGCCGCTATACCGGTTTTTTTGCCGCGATTTGCGGGCGCTAGCGGGGGTATTTTAACCCCCGCTAACGGCCGAAAAAGGGTTAAAAACGCCCGCAATAACGCCTCTTTGAGGCGTTTTGCAGGCGTATTAGAGGCGCTACCCCATTGATTTCAATGGGCAGGGGCGCTATAGGAGCGCTATTTTTAGCACTCCTATTGCGCCTCAAAGATGCGGCTTGCAGGAGTTTTTTGAGCCTCCTGCAAGCGCAACACTCCAGTGTGAAAGCCCTCGGGCTTTCACATTGGATAGTATTAAGAGGCTTTTTTGGGGCGCATTGCAGGCGCTATTTAGAGCGCAATAGCGCCTGCAATGCGCCTCAGTGTGAAAGGGGCCTTACCTGAGCCTGTTCACCTGTTGCGCTCGCCCCCAACATCCTCTTTGCCGCTCAGCCTGGTCGTTGATTGGCTAGAGTGGATAGATTAAAAGCAGCGCAGCCATTGGCTCGCGCTGCTGTCAATCACATCCAATGACGCGGCGCACCGGGGCCGAGTGATATAGTGAGCGGCTATGGCCGCCGGCTGTATGATGGGAGCGCGCCCGCAAGAACTTTCCACCATGCGAGCTCGCATGAAGGAGGAAAGTTCTTGCGGGCAGGAGCCGAGACAGCCGCCGAGGGACCCCAGAAGACCAGGGCCACTCTGTGCTAAACGAGCCGCACAGTGGAGGTAAGTATAACATGTTTGTTCTTTTTTTTTTTTTTTCTTTTTTTTTTCTCTTTACAACCCCTTTAAGCTTTGCCAATAAAACCCAGAAGCTGATTGGTTTTAATGCAGAGCTGCACCAGATTCTGTGTGCACTAGTTTTATTAAATCTCCCTCTATGTGTACCAGTATTGTAATATATATTGTTAAAGACTAAAAAAAAAAAAAGAATACAATTATAAGAATAAAAAGAAAATGAGGCTAGGCAAGTATAAAATATTGCAAATGAATATGATGTATTTTATATGCAGCCAGCAGATGGCGATCCTCAGCTTCTTTTCATGTTTTCCTCCAGGCTCTCTGTAGCTCTCACTTGTCACAAGCTAAAACCCTCCTCCTTACTCCCCTGAGCACTTTGCAGGTACCTTAAAATAAAGTAATAATAAACTCTCCTCTTTTTAACCCCATTTAATTTATTTCTTTGGAGAAGGAGGAGCAGGGACAGGACTTTTAGTGCTAGGCTTTAGGGCTTTGTATGGAGGTGCGGCGGTGTCGTCCCATCCGGGGTTCCAGGGGATCTGCAAGGCAAAGTAGCCACTCAAAAAGAGAAAACAAAGGAGAAAGAATTCTGACAAGCAGAATACAAAGCAATGAAAGGTTTGAAAAGAAACACACATAGTAGACTGGATATTCAGATTCTGGTGCAGCTGTGCATGGTAGCCAATCAGCTTCTAACGTCAGCTTGTTCAATAAGGCCCCCCCCCCCAGTGGACTGATCGTGTCCGCCTGTCCGTTCTTCAGGCAGACCCAATCGGACCACCCATTGTTCTCTATGGTGCGGGGGAATGTCAGCGGACATGTGTCCGCTGTCACCCGCCAGCATCTGATCTGCTTAAAACAGACGGATGGGGATACGTTCTCCATCTGTCTGGCGGGTTGGATGACAATCAGATGGAAACGAACATGCAGTCCGTTTACATCCGACCCCCCCCCCCCCCCCATAGAAAAGAGTGGGCTGTGCCTGTGTCGGCTCTGCATAGCGGACATGGACCTGTCATCCGCCTGATCCCCCCACTGAGCAGGTGGATCCGCTTGGACGGATTCTGCACGTGTGAAAGGGGCCTAAAGCTTTGACAATAAAACCTGGAAGCTGATTGCTTTTTATGCAGAGCTGCACCAGATTTTGCACTCTCCAGTTTTAGTAATTCAACCTTTACATGTTATTCACATAGAAGGTTTTGATACCACTTTAATTCTCAATGTGACTGGGGATCCGAATTCCATTTCAGATCATTGATAGTTGTGGGATGCATGCTGTGTCTTTTCCCAGTGCGGTTGCTATAGCAGCATCATGGCTGATGCATGAAGAACCTGCTGACTTCTCAGCAATTGTATATGGAGAAGGAGGAGTGGCTTGTACACAGATCCTAATTTAAAGCGGAGTTCCCCCCAAATTTGGAACTTCCGCTTAATCCACTCCTCGCCCCCTTACGTGCCACATTTGGCATGTAATTTTTTGTGGGGGGGAGTGGGGGCTTCAGTAGGAGTGGAACAGGTAAGTGTATGTTTATTAAAAGCCAGCAGCTACACTTTCTGTAGTTGCTGACTTTTAATAAACATAAAAAAGGCTGGAACTCCCCTTTAAATTGTATTTTAGGGCAAAAAATAAATTAATAATTATATATATATATGTATATAGGGAAATGTGCACAATATAAATATATATATATATATATATATATATATATATATATATATATATATATATATATATATATATATACATAACATGCATATTTCCCCATGTTTTGTCCCTTTAAAAACACTGCAAGATCATTAAAATATTAGTTGATCTGCAAGAAATCCAGTGAGCTCCTGACTTCCTGTACTGAGCTGACCACACTGCCTCTGCTGCCCTGATGTCTCCATCAGTGTAGTCAGCAGGGATGAGCAGCTGAGGCGTGTTCAGATCCTAGTCTGAGCAATCCCGCCAAGAAGCCGTCACTGCAGACCGTCAATCCTAAAATGGTGCTAAAAATATAATAAACCGTATCATATAAACTCAATAACACCATGTGATAAGTGAAATAAAGTCCATATTTGTGAAGAAACTGATAGAGAAAATATTGATGAAAAATATCTTGATTCTGTGTATCGTCCACCAAATCACCGTGCTGTGAAAACCTCCCCTCTGAAAAACGCACTCACCAAATAGATTTGCCTTTCACTCTCGTGTTAGGCTGAATCGCTTGTGTATGATCCCATGAATGGAAATACCACTCTCTGCTGGATTACCGCGATTACCGTGATGATTCTCAGATTTTCACATGAAAACAAAAAGAAGTGCTCCAATAGTGTAAAATTGTATCACCAGTTTAATTAAAAAAAACACAATCACACTTCATTCATTGAACTCACATGTGAACCATTAAAAACCAGCATTAACAAATCCACAGCAAACATCAAATGTTAAATTGGCTTTGCGGTGCTAGGCAGCCACGGCGGGCCTGAGGTGTGTGCTTGATGGGAATAAGCTCACCACACTCCAGATTCCCGGATCATGTGATTAGCATAATGATCCTATAAAGGAAGTGAGGGAGAGCTCAGTAACCAAGCCCATGATTAAGCATTTTTGCGAAACATGTCGGGAACCTGGCTACAGTTTCACTGACTATAGACGCCGCTGCTGTTTAAGATCACTTACCGCTACTGGAAGCCGGGAATCTGGAGTGTGGTGAGCTTATTTCCATCAAGCACACACCTCAGGCCCGCCGTGGCCGCCTAGCACTGCAAAGCCAATTTAACATTTGATGTTTGCTGTGGATTTTTTAATGCTGGTGTAGCGGGTGGTTATATTTAGGGGAGGCATCTGAGTGATAAATGACTCAGATGCAGCAATTGTTAGGGTTCATGGACCAACTTATGCCAGTGGAGGATATCAATGGTGTCCAGTTCTCTGCGGCCTATAGGTGGCGCTGTCGCCATGGGCTGGGGTTGAACCACCATTGGAGGGCTGTGCCCTTTTTGTCCTTGCGCGGCAGAGGTACAGCGGGGCGGGGAACCTGCTGTGCATGCTGGGAGAGGGGATAAAAGGGACAGACATCTTCCGCTCGGGGTCCACGCCCAGGCACCTTCAGCCTGGGTGTGAGTGCTGGTGGTCTCCCGGTGCCCTTGGCCCGCGGACGGAGCTGCGATTCCACCCCAGACACCTTTAGTCTGGGGTGATGTACTCTATGGAGGCCTGGGGCCCAGTACCTTCCACTGGGTCCCCCGTGGGATGGAGGATTCCTAGGGTGTCCTCCGGTGTTGGATACCCGAATCTAGGGCGAGGGGGACCAGAGAAGTGACCTTCCCGAAGATCCAGCGCAGCATTGGCTGGTGACGGCGGAGGCCTCTGGTTACCATCCGGATGGATGTCTCTCCCTGACAGGGGCTGCATCTCAAGAGCGTAGTCCATGTTCTCATGGTCGGTGGCAGCGACCCAACTGAAACCCAGGTCGGTGGCAGAGACCTCAAGCCTAATTCACCTGGTCGGTGGCAGCGACCGCGCGCCAAGCCTGTTTGCGCACACTGAAACAGGAGAGTAACAAGTTCTTCTTTTTTTTTTTTTTTTTATTTAAATCAGGAAGGCCGGTCCATCCGGACCACAGGTACAGAGACAATACACTTGCAAGACATACCATAGTCGTTCGTACAGATTTCCCACATACAGAAATATATAGCATAGAGTTCAAAGGTGTAGGTCCAGCTCAGGGCCTTCGGCAGGGAACTGTCCCGCCCGAGACCCCGGTAAGACCGCTCCTGTGGGACGTCAACATAAGTGACTAGCCGGTGGAGGCAGGTGTCTGTCCCGTGTCCATCGGGCGCGGCCTAACTACATTTTCTATTTTTCTATAGTAAAGAAAAGAGAGATCGGAGATAAGAGAGTAAACTTAGCATACAAAAAGCCAATATAAAAAGTTCCAGAGAATAAAAGTGGGGAAGGAGACTAGCAGAATATAGGGGGTAACAGGTGTTGCGGAAGGGAAGGTAGAGACAGGGGTCCTCGAACATGGATTCCGGGGCGCGGACTGCACAGGCCCAGGTGCTCATCTACAGTAGGTGTATGATGTGGCGGGCAAGGAATGGAATGGGGAGAAAGCCGTCATCAGGTCGGTGATGTCAATCCTCTGAGGCGCTGTCCCTCATCGGAGTATTTAAACATGTCCCATAGCCGCCATGTCTTGGTATATGTTTCCCGCCGGTTTTGGTCGGAGAGGATCAAGTCCTCCATCCGACCAATGTCATCCACTTTGTGTAACCATTTAGCAATGGTCGGTGGGTGTGGGGATTTCCAGGATAGTGGAATGCAGGCCTTGGCCGCCGCGTCCAAGAGGTGTCTGACCACTGATTTCTTATATGTTCGCATCGGGGTGTCCGTCGTGTGGAGGAGAAAATAGGCCGGATCATCCGGAACCGGTCGATCCGAGAATTCCTGGGCGATCCGACGGACCTCCCCCCAGAAATTCCGCAGCAGGGGGCATGACCAAAATATGTGCAGGAGTGTGCCTGTCTCTGACTGACAGCGCCAGCAGAGGTCCGAGGAGGTAGGGAATAGCTTATGAAGGAGGGCAGGGGTCCTGTACCACCGCGTAAGGATCTTAAAGTTGGTCTCCTGCACCTTGGAGCATACTGAGGACTTATGAGTAAGTTGGATGATTTGTAGTTTCTTGGCGTCAGTGAAGTGGCAGTTCAAGTCACTCTCCCATTTGGTCAAGCACGGGGGGAAGAAGTCATTCGGAGGCTCGGTCAGTATGGCATATGTTAGTGATAGCGTGTGGGAAATCACCCCAGTCTCCGTACACATCACCTCCATGGGTGTTAGCTGTTGCCTTGAGTCGTTGGGAGGGGGCGGGATTCCGTCGAGGAAATGGCTCAATTGTAGAGCTCTCAGAAAGTCTAATTTGTAAGGGCCGTTGGGGTCCGACAGTTCCGTGTGTGTTTTCCAACGACCCAAAGAGCTGAAGTGAGATGCCTGGAATAGACCCTCTGCTCGTAGTTCACGGAATTTTTTATTGTGTAATCCCGGTTCAAAGTGGGGGTGTCCGATCACGGTTCTCAAGGGGGAGTCGCGGGGGGATAGACCATATTTTGACAGCAGCAACGAGCAAACCGCGGCCGTATTGCCTATCAGAGGGTGGTGTTTTAGTTTAGGCGGTAAGGCCGCTTGGCACCAAGGTACCCTGCTCAGGAGCACGTCACATTGGTCCTGCTCCAGTTGCGTCCACAACTTGGAGTCGGAGTGTCGGCACCAGTCCAGCAGTCTACTGAGGTGTGCCGCATGATAATATGTGCGCACGTCCGGTAATGCCAGGCCTCCGCGTAGTTTGGGGAGGGTAAGCAGTTTCCTGCTGAGGCGAGGACACTTCCCCGCCCAGAGAAAACGGGAAAGGGAGGAGTTGACACGTTTAAAGAAGTCACTCGGAATGTGAATTGGGAGTGCTTGGAGGAGGTAGAGGAACTTGGGTAGGATCGTCATTTTGAGTATGTTGCTGCGCCCCAGCCAGGAGTGGAGACCGCCCCTGCAACTGTCTAGTAGTGTTTGGACTGCTTTGAGTAGGGGAGGGAAGTTAAGCTTAAACAATTGGGGCAAGGAGGCGGGTATATATATGCCTAAATACTTTAAGGCCGAGTCCGTCCATTTTAAGTTAAAGCTGTTCCTGAGTCTCACTAGCTGATGCTGCGGGATCCCAATACCCATGGCCTCCGATTTAGACAGGTTGATCTTCAGATTGGAGAGTCGACCGTAATTGTCGAACTCCCGAAGGAGGGCTGGTAGGGATGTCGAGGGGTTTGCCAGGGAAAACATAAGGTCGTCCGCATACGCGGAGACCTTATGTCGCGATTCACGGGTCCCTATACCAGTGATGTTCGGGTTCAACCGGACGTGACACAGGAAAGGCTCCAGGGTCAGAGCGAAGAGAAGGGGAGAGAGGGGACAGCCTTGCCTGGTCCCGTTTGTGATCGGGAATTCCCCCGAAAGCACACCGTTCGCTCTCACCCTGGCAGTGGGCGCCGTATAAGCTGCCTCCACCCATTTCAGCATCTTATTCCCCAGGCCAACGTGCTTCAGCGTATCAAACATGAAGCTCCAGCTGACCCGGTCAAACGCCTTCTCGGCGTCTGTACCCAGGAACAGACTCGGCGTCTTAGCATCGACCGCTATATGGAGAAGGTTGAGTACCTTGGTGGTGTTGTCCCTCGCCTCCCTGGTCGGGACAAAACCCACTTGGTCTAGGTGTACAAGGTTTGGGAGGTACTGTTGTAGTCTGGACGCTAGAATTTTAGTGAAGATCTTAAGGTCGGTGTTCAGGAGGGATATTGGGCGATAGCTCCCACATTGGGCCGGGTCTTTACCTTCCTTTGGGATGACCGAGATGTGTGCCTGCAGCGTGGTGTTATGGAAAGATTGCCCAGTCCCAACGCCGTTGTATAAGGTCACCATATGGTGGCCTAGGGAGGAGAGGAGGGTTTTATAATAGATATTGGTAAATCCGTCCGGGCCAGGGGCTCTGCCTGGTTTCGTGTTTTTCAGGGCCGCTTGAATTTCGGACAGTGTAATGGGCTCCTCTAAGAGGTTCCGAGTCTCTTCTGAGAGAGACGGCATCAGAGAGTCTTTCAGGTATGTCATTGTGGCGTCAAGAGGGAGCGGAGTCGGGGTCAGGTTATATAGGGAGCTATAATAGGACCTGAACTCCTGTGAGATCTGTAATGGCAGTGCTCATTTCTGTCCAGTACCGGTCAGGATGTGTGGAACGTAGGTCGCCAATCGTTGTGTTTGCAAAGTTTGAGCCAAGAGCTTCCCGCATTTGTCCCCGGACTCATAAGTTTTCCTCCGACACACACGCAACGCCGCCTTAGCTTTGAACAGAAGGATATCAGTTATTTGGGAACGGACAACGTCGAGTTCGGTGCCAGTCTGATTAGTCGGGGACACCTTATGAGTCACTTCCAAGGTGCGCAGTTTGGCGAGAAGCAGGTCCAAGTTGGCCATTCGCGCTCGTTTTAGCCTAGCCCCGTGCTTGATGAGAAGTCCCCTAATCACGGCCTTATGGGCCTCCCATACCACCCCGGTGTTGCTGTCAGGGGTAGTGTTGGTGTCAAAGTAGTGTTTCAATTCCCTGACAAGCTCCGCCAAGACCTCTGGATTCTGTAGCAGGCCTTCATTGAGTCGCCATTGCGGGTTCTGTCGTTGTGGATTGTCAGACATAGCGTATCGCATACCGATCGGTGCATGGTCAGACCACGTGATCGAATCGATGTAGGTGTCTGTAATCGCGTGGAGCTGCCCGTGGGGTACTAGGAGGTAATCTATGCGCGAATACACCTGGTGTGGCTTGGAATAGAAGGTGTAGTCGCGTTCTCCTGGATGGAAGAGGCGCCAGGTGTCTATCAGTGTCGCGGAGTGGAGAGCCAGTCCTATACGCTTACGCATGTCCCGTGTCGTGGATGAAGTCCCGGAGGAGGTGTCCTCAAGGGGTATTAGGGGTATGTTTAAGTCTCCGCCCACTATAAGCTGGCCTTCCGCGAAACGCATGAGATGGGTCAGTCTCTTCTTTAGGAATACGTCTTGGTGTTGGTTAGGTGTGTAAAGATTCGCTAAGGTCACCTTCTTGTCCCCGACTAAGCCTTTCAGAAATAGGAAACGGCCCTCTCTGTCTACCTGAGAGTCAAGCAGTCGCCAGGGTACTCTGGCGGAGATGAGAATAGTTACCCCTCTGGACTTGGCTTCAGTATAATTAGAGTGATAGGCTAGGGGGTAGTGCCTGTTCTTCAGTAATGGGAGATTGTTCTCCCGAAAGTGAGTCTCCTGTAGCAGGACGACGTCCGCCCTCCTACTGCGCATATCGTGAAGGAGCATTCGCCTTTTTTCCGGCGTGTTTAGGCCCTTCACGTTCAGGGAGACTATATTAAGGACATCCATGTTCGAGGAAAATTCCCGTACAACGGAAATCAATGGGGGGATCAGAAAGAGAAAGAGAAAAAAGGACCACAGGTGTAGGAGGAAAAACAGATCAGGAAAGGAAAGACGTAAAGTGGAGAGGAGAGAGCGAGCTCCTAGAGAGCCGTGAAAAATTAGAAGACCGTTACTAGAGCGTACGGCAGTGGTAAAGAATCTAATTCAGCCCAAACGGCTGTGGCGCTCGCCAGAGAAAACCCCGGTGATGGAGCGCAAACCTAGGTGGGAAGGTGATTGGACAGAGCCAGTAGGCGAACTCTCCGCTTTCCCCACCCACCCCCGGCAAAGTACAATGGTAGCTAAACAGGTATCAGTATGGCAAACAAGATAAAGCATTCGTCAAACTGCTGTATAATGTCAAGAATACAAGCAACAGAGCATAACAAGAAAAACATAGAATATATCGTATAACCAGGGCAACAAAAACAGTGCAAGAATTACTGGCAAAAGATGTAGTGACTAAGTGCATCGTCCATTTGTAGCAGACCCCCCATCCCCGCTCCACGTGTAGCCCATCTTCCCCGATCCCCCACTGGGCCTGCGTATATGGATATAATTGGGAAATGCAAGCCCCTTAGAAACTTGTCCAGCTGGGAGGGAGTCCCCTTCTCCGGCAATGCAGGGAGGCAATACAGTGGGGGATCATAGCATGAGGGTGGGGAGACGGTATGTCCGTAGGAGTCCAGAAATGGCACGGGGACAGTCGGTCCCAAGTGGTTCCCCACCCCCCCAGGTCCCCTCCAGGCTCAAAACCACAGCATCACCCTCTCTTTCAATGCAATGATCCAGATCCCCCCCCCCGGGGGGAAAACCGATCAAACCCCTCCCGACCCCCCAGCAGAAGTGCAACCAGCCGGTGCCCCCCAACCCCATCCAGAAGTCAGGTGGGTAGTACCGTAAAAGTCTGCCTGGAGGTCATCTTGATTGGAGGCCGTTCCAGGGTCAGGAGGCCGCAGTGAGTCACCGGAAGGCCTCCAGTGTATCTAGAAGCGCCGGCCGCGGGAGGTAGGTCAGCCGATCTCCGGAGTAGGGTGGTGGGGGAGGGTCCCCCCGGACATAGTGATGGGAGCTGCCAGGCCGCAGTGTGGAGGGGATGGGTGGTCTCAAAAACCGAGACCGGGGGGGAGAACAACCAGGGACAGTAGGCCTCGGGGTTACTCACGTGGTGCCCCTCCAGAGCCGGACCGCCGCCTTCGTCTGCCGCGCTGGTGCTGGCGGGGTGGTAGAGGTCCACGCTGGGCCGAGGCACCGGACCGTCCCTGCTGGCGTGGAAGAATCTGCAACCAGTCCGGGATTGGGATCGGCTCCGCATCGAGGAAGTGGAATAGGGCTGGTAGGTCCGCCGAAGTCTGGAGTGTGAAGGCCCCGTGTTCACCACGAAAGGTTACCGCAAGGGGATATCCCCATCTGTAAGTGAAGCCGCGTTGCCTAGCTAAGTCCAAAAGCGGGCGGAGCAGGGCCCTCCGGCGTAAGGTTGATCTGGACAGGTCCTGGAGGATCCGAACCTGCGATCCGTTCACCTCCACGTCGCCATGGTCCCACGCGCGCCTCAGGATGGCCTCCTTCTGGGAGTAGCGGTGTAGCCGGCATATTACATCCCGCGGTTTACTAGCGTCCGCCGGCTTGGGGCCTAGGGCTCTGTGCGCCCTATCCAGAATGATGTCCGCCTCAGGGTCATCCAGCACAGTCTGGAAAATCCCTCGGACAATGTCACCGACGTTCTCCAGCTCCGTGGACTCCGGGATGCCTCAGAGCCGCAGATTATTGCGGCGACTCCGGTCCTCGAGGTCCTCGACGTGAAGCTGTAGCGCTACCGCGGTGTCTCGGTGATGGGCTTGTGCTTGTTCCAGAGCCGACACCCGGGCCTCCAGGGATGACACTGATGTTTCCCCAGTCGCCACCCGATCTGTAAGGGTGGACACTTCACCTCTCACCTCTTGGATATCCCGCCTGTGGGTCTCCTCCAGGCGGAGGATCAGGGCCTCAATGGCGGTCTGAGTCGGGAGGGCCTGCAACATCACCCTGATCTCCTGCTCCAGCAAGGCGGTCTCCGGCGGGTGGGGTGATGCCATTGCTGCTTGGCAGTATCCTGTGCGCCTTTCTGGGGAGAGGTCGGGCGGTGGTGGAGTGTCCGGTGATGGCTCTCCCGAATCTGTGTCTTGGGCCTGCTGTGTTACTCCGCGTGCTGGGCCTCGTGGTGCCGTCGCCCTGGCTCCGGAGACCTCCTGTAGGGTCTTGAAATAACGATGAATTTCCCCAGATTTCTTAGCGGAAGGCGTCCCCCTGGATGCTGCTCTGGTCCTGTATCTTTTAGTGGTGCTCATACCAGTGAAAAGGTGTTATATGCCGGGGCATGAGGGTTCAGGCTAGGAGCTCTGATAAAAAGCTGCTTCACTCCGCCATGTCCAGGCCACGCCCCCCCGGAGAGTAACAAGTTCATGTTTGTGCCTGGACCTTCCTCACCACCTTGTCTGTTTGTTGTCTAACCAGTCTGCTCTAAAAGGACTATTTATTGCTCTGAAGAATAAATAAGTGTTGGACTTTCAGTGGTGTGGAACTTGGCTTTCTGGGAGTTAAAGGTCATTCTCAAGGGGAGCTTTGGCTCTGGACAGGGGCACAGACCCAAAGGTAATTGGGTATAGCTCACACCTCAACACACTAGAGGGTATGAGCTGGTGGTGCGTCACACTCTCCTCCCTGGTCCCCTAGACGAGAGCCATTGACAGAGAAGGAGGGAGTGAGAGGTGAAGTCGCTACACTGGTTTTTAATGGTTCACATGTGAGTTCAATGAATGAAGTGTGATTGTGTTTTTTTTTTTTATTAAACTGGAGATACAATTTTACACTATTGGAGCACTTCTTTTTTTTTTTTTCATGTGAAAATCTGAGAATCATCACGGTAATCCAGCTGAGAGTCGTATTTCCATTTATGGGATCATACACAAGCGATTCAGCCTAACACGAGAGTGAAAGGCAAATCTATTTGGTGAGTGCGTTTTTCAGAGGGGAGGTTTCACAGCACGGTGATTTGGTGGAAGATACACAGAATCAAGATATTTTTCATCAATATTTTCTCTATCAGTTTCATCACATTATGGACTTTATTTCACTTATCACATGGTGTTATTGAGTTTATATGTTACTGTTTATTATATTTTTAGCACAATTTTGTAGCGCTGCTATTGTCTTATCTCATTTAGGTGTTTTGGGTTAAGATTTTTCTGCTTTCAAAAAACATTTTTGGCCAATTTGTTGTTGAGCAGATTAAAAAGCGAAAATCGCAGCCAAAACACACTACTTTTCTGCAGTTTCTCCAATGAAGTCTTTTGAACCCACAAAAAAAAAGCACCGTTTTGCATTTAAAAAAAGTCCCTGACCCTTTCCAAAAATGCAGTGTCTGAAAAAAAGCATAGATGTGAACGTGTCCCATAGGAAACCATGTTAAATGGACTAGTGGGTTTCTGCAAAAAGCACCAAAAGAATCGCATAGGTGTTTCCCCGACACGGGGTTGCGTACATCCCCATATTGGCACCCCATTAATTTCTCATGGGAGGTGCATCTGACACAGCCGCTGTGTCCTAATATGACATGCAGGTGAGTGCAGCTTCCTGAATCCTGTATGCCCTCGGGGACCCGCACTGGCACTCACCTGCATGTCATATTAGGACACAGTGTCCGTGTAGCCGCATATCCCAATAGAAATGAATGGGACGTTAGCATGGGATGTAGGCAACACCTGTGCAAACCCCATGCCGAGAAAACATGGGCCCCACAGCAAAGCGTCCCATATGAATGAGCCCTTAAGGCCCCTTTCACACGATCGGGTCGATCTGATCCGCCTGTCCATTTTTCAGGTGGATCGGAGCGGGCCACCCATCGACTTCTATGGGCAGGCGGATGCCAGTGGAGATGTGTCCGCTGACACCCGCCTGCCATCCATCGATCGGATCGGATGAAAATGGACATGCTGTCCATTTTCAGCCGATCTCCCCATAGCGAACAGCGGGGCTCTGACAGATCCGTCCCTGCACAGTGAGCGGACACGGACCTGTCAGTAACGGAGCGATTCCCCCGCTGAGCAAGCAGAGTCCATCCAGCGGATCCGTCCCGTGTGAAAGGGGCCTAAAAGACAAATTATGCAGTTGTGTATTTGTTAATACACCTTTAAATGTTTATTTTTAATTGTAAGTAGTGTGAATACCTCGGCTCCTATACATGTATTACATCTGTGTATTTAGCCTTTTGCCTGGAGGTTAGCTTTAAGGCTCCATGCACACTCACCTTTTTTTAAGCTCCTAGAAGCTATTAGCATTTTTATTACATTTTTTTGTGCTCCTAGAAGCAAAATAGTGTTCTGCTATGTGTCCATGCACACTACTTTAGGCTAGTAGATTTTTTTGAGCTTCAGCATTTAGGAGCAGAAAAAAAATTGTTTTTGGAGCGTTTTTCCAGCAGAAAAAAACGCTGAACTCCCCTAAACACTGTTAACGACTGGTTTCCAGGGTGTGTTTTTTTTTCCTTTCATCATGGCCACCATGTCCGTAAGAATGGATGACTCATCAGCTGTCAGTGGGGTTCCCCGCTGATATCCGATTGTCAACTTCAAGGGGTTGTAAAGAGATTGTTTTTAAAATAACAAACATGTTATACTTGCCTCCACTGTGCAGCTCGTTTTGCACAGAGTGGCCCCGAACCTGGTCTTCTGGGGTCCCTCGGCGGCTGTCTCGGCTCCTCCCCGCAAGAACTGAACACCTTCATGCGAGCGAGCATAGTGGTGATTTCTTGCGGGCGCGCTCCTGTGATACAGCCGGGGGCCATAGCCGCTCACTGTATCACTCGGCCCTGACCCCCGGTGCGCCGTGTCATTGGATGTGATTGACAGCAGCGCTGCTTTCAATCCATCCACTCTAGCCAATCAACGACCAGGCTGAGCGGCGAAGAGGACGTCGGGGGTGAGCACAACAGGTGAACAGGCTCAGGTAAGTAAAATGGGGGGGGGGCTGGGGGGTGCGGTATTGTCAGATGTTTTTTCACCTTAATGCATAGGATGCATTTAGGTGAAAAAACTTTTACCTTTAGTGTCCCTTTAACAATTGCCAGCAATTAAAAAAAAAGTGAAAAAAAAACAGTGTGGGTGTCCCCCCAACTACCAGGCCCTTTCAGGTCTGGTACAAATTTTAAGCCCACGTCACGTCCCACTCCTGAACCATAGCAGGTCACATGCCCTCAACATGGGGGGGTGCTTTGGGGCACCCCACCCTAAAGTACCTTGTCCCCATGTTGATGGGGACAAGGGCCTCTTCCACACAACCCTTGCCGGTGGTTGTGGGGGTCTGGGGCTTATCGGAATCCAGAATCCCCCTTTAACAAGGGGGCTGCCAGATCCAGGACCCCCCACCTTATGTGAATGAGTATGGGGTACATTGTATCCCTACTCATTCACCAAAAAAGTGTAAAAAATAAATAAAATCTGTACCAGACCCGAAAGGGCCTATTATGGATTAGGAAGAACCCCAACACTGTTTTTTTTTCTCAATTTTTTTATTGCCGGTGTCCTGCCGAGAATTGCCCCCCAGCGGATTCTGCCCGCTCTGTACTGCGCAGGCACGGCGCTTGCCTCCGAAAATAGCCGAACATGTACAGCTGAGAGTCAGCTCTAGATGGCGCCTGCGCACACCAAATTGTGCTACACTTCTGACATCCAGGCTCTTTCCTTACCATCCCCGTGGACATGGAGGATGTTAAAAAAAGAGCCAGGAGGCCGAGCGAGCGAAGCGAGGTCCACGCAGGCGCCGTCTAGAGCTGACTCGGCTCTACATGTTCAGCTATTTTCGGAAGCTCATTCACGTTTGTACTGTGCAAGCACCGTGCCTGCGCAGTATAGGTGGGGGCAGAATCCGCCGGGGGGACGTTTCTCGGCAGAACACCGGCAATTGTTTAGTGTACATTCAGCTGTCAGCAAGGAACCCCGCTGACAGCTGATGAGTCATCTGTTGCTAAGGACACAGCGGCTATCTTCCCGACCCGCTCCTTAACAACCAGCTATTCACTGGTTAAGGATGCCAGCAGCTGCCCGCTCGTTATCGGACACGCTACCACTCCTGAACACTTGTAAATGCTCCTAGACACTGCAAAAACGCTGACAACAAAAAAAGCTAAATATTAGCCTAAAGCTAAACTTTAGGAGGATTATTCCTAAAACAAAATAATAAACAAAATAAAAATAAAAACACCCTTGCAGCGGACCTCGTCCCTAAAGGCTTTTCTTTTTTTTTTTTTCTTTTCTTTTA
The DNA here is from genome assembly GCA_029206835.1 of Rana muscosa. Classification (NCBI taxonomy): domain Eukaryota; kingdom Metazoa; phylum Chordata; class Amphibia; order Anura; family Ranidae; genus Rana; species Rana muscosa. The sequence continues at coordinate 308,496,678 of CM055122.1, forward strand.
GCTTACTCATTTCTACTGCCTGGAGACCTTCTCCCATTCTCCATGCTCACTCATCCTCTCTGATCGTTTTGTTCTTTTACATTTACAGTTTGTAATGCTCTTCATTGTGTTTTCCTGTTTCCATTGCAGAGAAAACGTCCTTCCTTTTGAAGATCAAGTTTTATTAAGAGGATACCAAAGATCCATCATGCGGTTTTCTCTTGTGGACTGGAGCAGAATGCCCCCGTCTTTCCAGAAGCGCACTGCAGACCAGCCCTACGACCCACCTCCCCTAATATCGGTGGAGTTTAGATAGAAGTGGGTACCGGTGGGCACTGAGAAGGAATTCCACTCAGTTGTAACAATTCTTTATTTAATGCATTGGTCCAAGAAAAAGTTAAAAATAAAAGAATAAACTCCCTTTGCTCAAATAACACGAGTAATTTTGCTGCTGATGAGGAGCAATAAAAGTTCCATTCTTACAGGCAGCTCTGCCAACTGCAGAATTACCAGGTCAATATGGCCTTTAAAGTAATGCCTTAAAGCGGAGCTCCACCCGCAATTTTTTTAAAAGTCAGCAGCTACAAACACGACGCTTCCTGATGACGTGTTATACGAAACGTACGTCGAGGCGGTACTAGGTCACGTACAGACACTACTTCCGGTCCCTCTGGCTCTCTATCATCGTAGGTGGAACGCACACCAGTTACCTACAGATGGGACATCACTTCTCTCTCCTTGATACGCCATCCAGCCTCAGTGCCGGGTCTGTGGCACCTATTCAAGTAAGCAGGCATTTTGGCTTTTTAATTTTTGTACAAGATTGGCTCAATAAACGGAATTACGCTATTGCTGCTTTATTCTTTATTCCATATTCTTATCTGAGCCTCCATGAGGCAGTGGTTCCGGTCCGGTATCATCTTCTCCATTTAACCTAAGCAAGGTTGTTTGCTGCAAGCGCATTTTTAATTAAAAGGGTCAACTTCATTTGGTAAGCTGCCATCCTTATTTCAGCACATTTGGGTGATTGGTTTACAGTCGGTGAAGGTGGATCCTTGACAGCTGTCACTTTATTTTGGATTCTTGATTTGCTTGAAGCATTCCAGATTATACACTTGACTTTTATGTTATTGATCTCAAGGACTTGATTGGCACTTGATTTATTAATTCACCATATATGTACACTATAATCTTTCAACAAATGTAATTGTTCGGTGCATAGGTGTTCAATTGTTCTGTACTGATATACAGGACCTTATTCTACACATATTTGTGCTACATTTGGGATTATTTGCACAATTTTATTCAGTAAATCACTGTTTAATTTAGTGTGTTTAGGCAGGCTGGTGTTTGTTTCACTATTTTTATATATTTTATTTTACACTTGGTACTTCATTACTCTATCAGGAGTAATTATATTTAGCGCCTCCACAAGTATATAAGATATTTATATATTTAATTTGACCACTATTTGTTCCACACTTTGGAATCTTTGGGGAGCAGCTGTAATTAATTTTATGTTGTCATATTAGGCGCGAGATTTTTTCTTCCCTTTTTTTACAAACACTGTAGCTGCTGACTTTTAATAAGGACACTTACCTGTCCCACTCGCCTGCGATGATGCCCCCCCCCCCCCCCCGACGCCGATTCCTCGATCATTGCAGGTCCCATGCCGCCATCCTCACTAAGGTAAACAGGCAGTGAAGCCTTACGGCTTCACTGCCCGTTTCCTACTGTGCATGCGCGAGTCTCGTGCCGATTTGTGAATGGGCGGCTGCTCTCTGTGATTATTTTTTTTTACTCACAGTTCCCAGAAGGCAGCGCGCCCCATTCACCAGAAGACACCGCGAGTAGGTGGGATGAAGAAGATCCACCTCGGATAAGGAAGAGGCAGATTAAGGACTTCCGCATAGCAACCGGTATTTCGGGTGAGTAAATTTTTTTTTTTTATTTCAGGGTGGAACTCCACTTTAAAAAAGAACCACAGTTTAAAAATAAATAAATAACCCAGAAGTATTTAATAAATAACAAAATAAATAAATAAAAGCTTTCACTGCAACATCTTCAGCCCTGTGCTGTTTGCCCAGCAGATGGCGCACCTCTTCCAAGTTGACAGACAGTGTCATTTAACTCACTTCCTGTGAGCTCAGGCTGTCATGGACCTGCCTCTTGTGGTCCCATTATTATTGCTCTGAATGCCGCTCAGTATAGGAGGTAAGGACCGATCACCATCACTGCAGGAGAAGATGAAGGATCCATTAAGTCCATGGCCTGGACTGGATTGTTGATGTATTCATTACAATTAAATTCCACCTTCATTTGGGGAGCACAGCTTACCTGTACAGGGTTTCACTTTTTCATCCTGGAGATTCTGTCCACTCCAATCCTTGTGATCAGTCCGATGATCTGGGAACACCCGCTTGCAATGCAGGAGGGAATTCACAAACACACCCACTGCAGGCTCATTGCTCTCTACCACACACAGTAAAATTGATGGATGGAGGTGTCAGTATTAGGGCGCTCGCTAAGCTCCACAGGCTGAATAAAATAAACCACTTTTTTCCCTATACAGCAGGGGTAGGCAACCTGGGGCCCTCCAGCTGTTGCAGAACTACAAGTCCCACCATGCCTTTGGGGAGTAATTGTAACTGCCAGCCTTGCAATGCCTCGTGGGAAATGTAGTTCCACAACAGCTGGAGGGCCCCAGGTTGCCTAATGCCTACCCCTGTTATACAGCATGGATGGCAGAACCTCCCCTGCCAGCTATTATTGTATTCTGCCAGCCGCTGCACCTGTGGTTATCTTAATACCCATGCAGTGGCTGAATTTGATTGGCTGCAGTCACTGTTGAGCAGAGAAACTTCCACCCATCTCCTTACATTTTTCAGTTGAATTGTTTTTTTGACTTGGGTGGTGCCAATAGGACCCACCCATGACTTGAAATTCAGCCAATTCAGCAGGAATCAGCCAAAATTCAAGCCTTGTGTGACCATCATTAGACATTTCTAATAGCCACCAATTAAATTTAAGCCCACCTTTGCAGAGAAAGAGGAAGTTGCACAGTATAGATTCAGGAAGCAGACCCACCCACCCTACATGTGAGGATCTGTCTGAAATCCAACCTCAGGGAATTGCAGGGAACAGTAATCCAAGTGGGTGTTCTGACTTTGGCATAGTGCAGTGTCTGCATTACAGTATTTCACTTGTTACCTGGAATGTTGTTGTTTTGTTTTTTTTCTAATCATTAAATACTGCTACTATAACTGCATGGAATCTGTCTTTATATTATTCACCCACTATGACCAAAACAGCAGAAATCAGACTCATGCCGCGTACACATGATCATTTTTCCCTTTGGACGAGAAAAGCGATCGTCTGTGGGCTTTTTGCCGTTTTTCCCCGATGGGAAAAACGGCATTAATCACGACGAGAAAAATTAGAACGTTTTATTTTTTCTCGTCGTGATTCCTGTCATTTTTTTCCGTGGCAGTTTTCCCATAGGGAAACACTGCCGCGGAGCCTACACACGGTCGTTTTTCTTGTCAAGAGAAAAAATGACGGGAAAAACGGCCGTGTGTGGGGGGGGAACAAGCCGTTTCCTCGTTTTTCCTGTCGTGATTCACGGCATAAGAATTAGGCCCCTTCCACATGACTTCCATTCAGGTCCGCCTGTCAGTTTTTCAGGCAGACCAGATCGGACGGTCCATTTATCCCTATGGACTGGTGGATGTAAACAGACTTGTGTCCATTTATGCCTGGGGGCGCTGCACCGCCTGCAACCCATTCATAAAACCGTTTCATTTCCGGCACGTGCCGGAAATGTAACACTCCCATTGGTTGTGCTCTCAACCAAACTGTCAAACCGTCCAATGGCTGGTGTCATAAATGATCACATGTGCAGCATCATGGCAATTGTAGATTAAACCGAGGCAAAGATGGCAGCTTCCTTGGTTGAAAACGATAGGAGGGTTTACTTCCACTTTAACATTAAGAAGCGGAAAGAGTTTTTGGCTTTAGTGACTAATAAAAAGTATCAAATACAGCAATTAACTACTTGCCGACTAGTCGCCATCGTTATACGGCGGCAGGTTGGCTCCCCTTGCGTGAATTGGTGTAGCTGTACGGCGGCCTCCGGAGCCGATGCACGTAGCCGGCGATGTCCGCTTGCGTCCTGCGATCGCTCCTCAGAGAGCCAGAACGGGGATCTGTTAAAGTAAACTCACAGATCCTCATTCTGTCAGGGAAGTAGAGAGAGATTGTCTGTTCCTAGTGATCAGGAATAGCAATCTCTCTCTCTCTCTCTACTCCCAGTCAGTCCCCTCACCCCACAGTTAGAAACACCTCCCGAGGGAACACATTTAACCCCTTGATCGCCTCCTAGTGTTAACCCCTTCCTTGCCAGTGACATTTATACAGTAATCAGTGGCTATTTTTTTAGCTCTGATCGCTATAAAAAGTGTCCGATCTGTCCGCCGCAATCCCGGTAAAAATCGCTGATCACCACCATTACTAGTAAAAAAAAAAAAAAAAAAGATTAATAATAAAAATGCCATAAATATATCCCCTATTTTGTAGGCGCTAAAACTTTTGCGCAAACCAATCAATATACGCTTATTGCTAATTTTTTTTTTTTTAACCAAAAACATGTAGAAGAATACATATTGGCCTAAACTAATGAAGAAATTTTTATTTCTTTTTTTTGAATATTTATTATAGCAAAATGTATAAAAAAAATTATATATATATATATATATTTTCAAAATTGTCGCTTTATTTTTTGTTTATAGCATAAAAAATAAAAACCGCAGAGATGATCAAATACCACCAAAAGAAAGCTCTATTTGTGGGGAAAAAAAATCTTTCCCGCCGCCGATAAATGTGATCTCGCGGCGAATCCGCCGCAGAGACCACTTTTATCCTAAAGAGGACCGCCTGCTGAAAATACCGGGGGTTAAAGCAGCTATCTGCTGCCCTAACCCCGGTATTTTACATCAAAGTACCCACGTACAGCTACGGCGGTTTGCGGTATGTGGTTAAATAAACATTAGTCCTTGCAGAGAGCACTATATATTCTCTTTATTACATGTACCTCGTGAACAGGAGTTCCTGTTCACTACACGCGAGGGATCCTTACTGTCAGCTCAGTTTAGTGAACGTACTTATCCACTGGCAACTACATCAACTGACACAGCAATATTTACCCTTGTGACCCTTCGGTTTATTCAAGGGTCCGCTCATTGAGGTGAGCTGCTGGCATATTTAGTGGTGGAGGCTCTGCACGGATTTACTTTTATGATCGTACCTAGAAGCACTCTTTTGACACTTTATTTTGATACTCGTGGGTTCTGCTTGCATATGAACTTTGTGTTTATTTTATGTTTCGTTTATAGCGCTGCACTGTTTTATATCATGTGTTTTAATGGGATTTGATCATTTGAACCTGAGTGTTCAGCTGCTTTTATGTGTGTTTTGGGGTTTAATTGCGCTGATTGGATTCCTTTAGGCCGGGTACACGCTATTGCGAATTGGATGCGGAATCACTGCATCCAATACGCAATAGCTGGAGAATGTGAATGGCTCTCTATGGAGCCGGTTTACATATCTCCGAAACGCGGCTCCGGTGCGAATTTGCACAGGAGCCCTGTGCGCCTTTTGGTCTGTTTTAGGTTCGAATTCAGCCCAAATTTCGGGCTGAAATCGGACCTGAAACAGTGAACAAGGACACACTGGACCCCTGCTGGGAGCCGCATCGGCATTAGGTGTGAACGGCACCTTAGACTTTTGTCCATTTATACCCACCTACCTTACCTTCAATCCGATCTGGTCTGCTAAAAAAACAAAAAAACAAAAACAAAGGGGATCCGTCGTCCTCTGTCTGGGTGGATCAGATCGCAGGGTAGTCAGGTGTAAAACGTACAGCAGAGTCTGTTTACATCGGCGGCCCATAGAGTAGAACAGGCTCTGTCTGTGTCCACTCTGTTTAGCAGAGGCTCAGCGGACAGATCTCCCCTGCTGATTAAAAAGGAGTCCACCCCCTGTGAAAGGGGCCTAAGGCCGCGTACACTTTTTTAGATTTGTTGTGAAAAACGGTCGTGTGTATGCTTCATAGCATTTTTCGCGATGAGAAAACTGCCCAAAAAAAAAATTAGATCCTGCTCTATTTTTTCTCGTTGTGAAAAACTGTGTGTACGCTTTTTACGAGGGGAAAAAAAACGTGCATGCTCAGAATCAAATATGATATGGCAGTGTTCGTTCTGGTAAAACTAGCGTTCATAATGGAGATATCACATTCGCCACGCTGTAACGGACGGAAGAGCACGAGGCTGAAAAGCGCGAATCGTCTCTCACCAAACTTTACTAACACGAGGATCAGCAAATGCAGCCCAAAGGGTGGTGCTATTCGAATAGAACTTTCCCTTTATAGTGCCGTCGTACGTGTTGTACGTCACCGTGCTTTGCTCAAGCGTTTTTTTTCATGAACCTGTGTATGCAAGGCAGGCTTGAGAGGAATCACAACGAGAAAAACTTTTTTTTTTTTTGCATGACATGAATAACGGTCGTGTGTACGAGGCATTAGAGTGGCAGTGTTGTCAACAAATTGAGCCTCACTGCATTGTCCAGTACCCAGTCCACCATATTTTATGTACAGGGAAAAGAGATGTTTAGGCAGCTTAATTTACAAGTGCAGAGGGGGAAATGCAGCAGCATGGTAATGTTCTTTTATAGTATGCTGAGCAGGTAGGTGACACAGGAAGCTGCTGCTGGGACCAGTGGGTTCTCCACTCAGATCAAATTGGTATTTGCACATTGAGGACACCTTGGGTTCAGGAGGGATTTTAGCCACCATATATAAAGACTATAAAGCCAAAAGTATGTGGACATCCCTCACAATGGTTGTCAAGTGTTTACAGTGAAGAATACTGTTAATACATTTTAGACAATTTGTGCTCTTCCAGCCTTGTGGTAACAGTTTGGTGAATGCACATTTCTGTTCCAGCATGATTGTACCCCTGTGTACAAAGCCAGCTCCATATAGACATGGTTGGATGAGGAAAAACTCAAGTGTCCTCCACAAAGCCCTGATCTCAACCCTATTAAACACCTTGGAGCTGAATTGGAATGTCTGTTGTGATCCAGGTCTTCTCTTCCAACATCAGTACCTGACCACATAAATGGTGGCCAGCTCCATAAAGAAATGGTTTGACCAGTTTGGTGTGGAGGAACTCGAGTGGCCTACACAGGGCCCTGACCTCACCCCTACTGAACACTTCTGGGATAAGCTGGAATGCCAGTTGCGAACCAGGTCTTCTCATCCATCATCAGTACCTGACCACATAAATGGTGGCCAGCTCCATAAAGACATGGTATTGCCAGTCTGGTGTCCTGCAAACAGTCCTGACATCAACCCTACTGAACACCTTGGAGATAAATTAGAATGTCTATTGTGAGCCAGGTCTTTGCATCCATCCATCATCAGTACCTGACCACATAAATGGTGGCCAGCTCCATAAAGAAATGGTTTGACCAGTTTGGTGGGGAGGAACTCGAGTGGCTGACACAGGGCCCTGACCTCATCCCTACTGAACACTTCTGGGATGAGCTGGAATGCCAGTTGTGAACCAGGTCTTCTCATCCATCATCAGTACCTGACCACATAAATGGTGGCCTGCTCCATAAAAGACAGGATATGACCCAATCTGTTGCGGAGGAACTAGAGTGTCCTGCATCAGCTGTGACCTCAACCCTACTGTACACCTTGGAGATTAATTAGAATGTCTATTGTAAGCCAGGTTCTCTCTTCAAACATCAGTACCTGACCACGTCAAGGGTGGCCAGCCCCATAAAGACATGGTTTGACCTACATGGTGGCCTACACAGGGCCCTGACCTCAACCCCTACTGAACACTTCTGGGATGAGCTGGAATGCCAGTTGTGAACCAGGTCTTCTCATCCATCAACAGTCCTGACATCAACCCTACTGAACACCTTGGAGATAAATTAGAATGTCTATTGTGAGGCAGGTCTTTGCATCCATCCTCAGTACCTGGCCTTAAAAAATTAAATTTTGGCTGAATGGGCACAAATGTGCACACTCCTGAATCTCAAGGAAAGTCTTCCCAGAGGAATGGGGGCTGTTATAGCCACAGAGGGGGAAGGGAGAAACAATGCCATATCAATAAACACAAATATTAAATGTCCACAAGTGGTTTCAATAAGCACTACAATTACTAAAGCAGCGCTTATGTCACTTTTCTATTGTGACATTCTATCTTATGAAGAAATACACATAAGAGAAGGAGGTAGAAGGCAGTTGGTGAATCACAAAGTCCAAATGAGCCCAAGAAATGTTCCTAATATGTTGGTGAAGTGGTGCACCTCGCTTCACTCTCCTCACACCGTGCTCCACACACCCCTTTGGGGTTCTGACTCACCAAAAGGTTGAGCTCATCAGGCCTTGTATTGTATGTCAACCACTCGTTATCCACGTCCTGGAGTGTATCCCGATAGTGCTCGATATCCCACCGGAACTCGAATGAAAGAAAGACTCTCGATAGTGTAATACCATTTTCTTTCTTTATTAAGTCATTCGGTAAACTCCATAAAAACGGACAATACTCTTCCTGCAGACAAAAATGGTTGATAATGTCCTAACAATTAGGTGTTTGAGCATAACTACCACTCAAACACTATTCCTAAATTGAGGACCCCGCTACATATATATATATATATATATATATATATATATATATATATATATGTGTGTGTGTGTAGCGATACCCCCAAACTAAGGGAGCCGCTGGTTTTGTTTCGGGCCCTATACACTGCACAGCCAACCCCCGGCAATCTACTCAACCCTTCTCTGGCACAGCTAGTCTAGGGGAGGTATATTTGTATAACTCTATACCAGTTCATGTACAATCCCTCAATACATTTAAACAGTGGTAGAATGTAGTAATAGACTCCAATACCAGAATGATTAACTGTAAAAGGTTTACTTGTATATAGAGGTTAACGATCAATATCACATATAACACATGCATGCAGAGCCCTGCAGTAATACTAACACTAGTCAACTATAGTGCACAAATAGTTCCATCACACACTGACATATTGCTAACGGGGACTCTAGCTATATGGCACCCAGCAATGCTATAAACTCCCAGTCAGGCCTGACTCAGTTAAAGCTCAGACTTTAAAGGAGGAGTCTTCACATGCAAGATGATCGATGGTGCACATACAGGAACAATATTTGTAATCCAATAATGGTCTAAGGCAATGGAAGCAACTCCCCGGAGACTATGTAACTCAGTTCTGCAACTAGTCTCCTGACAGGAAAAAGGAAAGTATAACCCGATGGGCCAAGGCAGTCAATAGGCCTAATAAAGTACTCGGTTATAGTTGTGAGCAGGTGCTCTCTCACCCCTCCGGACTCGATCCCAGTCCAGGACTCCCACCGCTGTGTCCACACACTAGGGTGACCACGTGTCCCGGATTGCCCGGGACAGTCCAGCGTTTTGTAGGTCTGTCCCGGGCACCTTTATTCCAGGACAATACAGTGTCCCGGAATGAAACTGACACAGCCACCCCCCAAGCCAAACTAATGCCCCCAAAAATGGCTGCCACATCACCGCTTTACTCGCTGACAGTACTTGTCCTGGCTGAGAATGCCTGAAGGAGCACAATCCCCGCCCCCTGCTTGTGATTGGAGAAATCATAAATCCTGCCTCTAGTGTCCAATCTCTGTGCTGTGATTCGTTACAGCACAAGCTGATTTTTGGGAAGGGGGGGGTGTCCCTGAATGGTAGTTTGGAAATGTGGTCACCCTACCACACACACAGGAACTCCGGTCCACTGACGTCCGCGAAGCAGGTAGATGTCTGCAGCAGCACAGGCTCCGCAGCGAGGTGGAAGGCTCCCTGGAAGTGCGCAAGGCCCAGGCCTCGGGCCTTGCACCCACAGCAGGTCCGCACAGGAAGTCCTCTTGCCAGTGGCGCGGTGTCCAAAGAGGCCGGGCTTAGCCTCGCCCTTCCCTTTTATATCCCACCCATGAGTCTCTGCGGCAGCCCAATGCACCCTGGGTCCCAAACAGGGTTCTGGGTAACGTAGTCCATGGGGCCTCAAGGAGACCCCGCTACATATATTATTATTTAGGTACTTATATAGCGCCGTCAATTTACACAGCGCTTTACATATACATTGTACATTCACATCAGTCCCTACCCTCAAGGAGCTTACAATCTATAGTCCCCAACTCACATTCATATACTAGGACCAATTTTTTTAGACAGAAGCCAATTTATATATGGGTAGCGTGGTCTCCTTTAAGGCCCCGGGACTACGTTACCCAGAACCCCGTTCGGCACCCAGAGTGCAATTGGCCACCGCAGAGACTCATGGGAGGGGCTATTTAAGGAGGAGGCGAGGCGGAGCTCGGCCTCTTTGGACACCGCGCTGCAAGCAACAGTTTTCTTCCTGTGCGGATCTGCTGCAGTGCAAGGCCTGAAGCCTGGGGCCTTGCGCAACTTCCGAAGAGCCTTCCACCCCACTGCGGAGCCTGGGTGGCACCGGACTTGTCGAGTGAGGACATCAGTTCGATCGGGGACCCAATCGTTGCAGACGCTGTGTGCAGAGACACAGCAGGTGGAAGTCCCGGACTGGGATTGCGTCTGGAGTGGTGAGCGAGCACTTGCTCAAACCAATAGACTGTACCGTGTTTAGGCCTATAGACTGCCTTGGCCCACCTATCGTTGTTTGTTGTTCCATTAGGAGACCAGTAGCAGGACAGAGTTAAATGGTCTCCAGTATAGTGTTCTTTGAGACAGAATTTGTAATCCACAAGTAGGCAATTTCATCAAGTGCACCACCAAAAGTTTGCATGCGAAGAAATAACCAGTGAAAAGACAGATTTCTTCTAGGTCAGGCCTGATCAGGGAGGAGAGTGATATTGTTTAGTGCGCCACAGGGCGCGCACACCATAATAGCTGCGCGCGGTGGGTCACCGCACTGGGCCATTGTTGTGTGCTACACTTATTGCTGCAGGGCTCTGCAAGCAAGTTGCATGTGTTATGTTCTGCCTATACCTTTGAGATAAAAGTAAAACTGTTATATTTGATCTCTCGCCTCAGTGTGTTCTCTTATTGTAAAAGAGGTTACTCCTTGAAATACTAAATTGCATGGGATAAGTTTAACCCTCTGTGCCAGAGTGGGTCGAGTAAGATTGCCGGGGGTTTGCGGTGTTGTACACAGGGCCCAAAATCAAACCAGCGGCTCTCTTAACTGCGGGTAGCGCTCTATATATATATATATATATATATATATATATATATATATATAATCGGAGCCTCACTCTCCCTCTCGGTTTTTTCCTCGTCCGAGTGGCTTGTGTCTAGGGGTACCTGGGAGAGGAGAGTGCAGGAACACTACGCCAAGCCCTCCCCTCGTATGTGTATGAGGGTTGAGCAAAGTCACTTGAATTACCTCCGGGTCTGTTCACTGCATACGAAGCCTCCAGTTGTTCCATGGAGATGTGTCTGCCAATAATAGAGTCCCACACCAATCAAAAGTCCGACACTCCTTTATTTCTCTGCTTTCAGGTTGAACACGATTAGTTGAACTTTTAGTAACAGACAGACAGGGGTGTGGATACGAGTAGGCCCAGGCACAAATGAACTCCCCTATTCCTTTGCTAGCGAATAGGCCTGACGCACGGTCTCTGCCACCGACCGTGAGTTTTGGTCGCTGCCACCGACCGGATGAACTGGTCTCCTAATGGAACAACAAACAACGATAGGTGGGCCAAGGCAGTCTATAGGCCTAAACACGGTACAGTCTATTGGTTTGAGCAAGTGCTTGCTCACCACTCCAGACGCGATCCCAGTCTGGGACTTCCACCTGCTGTGTCTCCGCACACAGCGTCTGCAACGATCAGGTCCCCGATCTAACTGATGTCCTCACTCGACAAGTCCGGTGCCACCCAGGCTCCGCAGTGGGGTGGAAGGCTCTTTGGAAGTTGCGCAAGGCCCAGGCTTCAGGCCTTGCACTGCAGCAGATCTGCACAGGAAGAAACTCTTGCTTGCAGCGCGGTGTCCAAAGAGGCCGAGCTCCGCCTCGCCTCCTCCTTAAATAACCCCTCCCATGAGTCTCTGCGGTGGCTAACTGCACTCTGGGTGCCGAACGGGGTTCTGGGTAACGTAGTCCCGGGGCCTTAAAGGAGACCCCGCTATATAACACATACATAATACACACACACATATATATATATATATATATTTATTTATTTATATTATACACACACACACATATATATATATATATATATACACACACACACCCCCACCCCATATGGTTTTGTAAGTAATTATCCAAACAAGTTCATACAAGTGTGATGGTCAAGTAATCACACATTTTTTTGGCCATGGAGTGTATTTATGGGGCCTGATAATTACTTTACAGGTCATTGCCTGGTCCTGCATTCACTTTTCACACTCTACATATGATTTAAACAGGCAATATGGCCACCCCCTTCGCATGCATTGTACAGAGGCCAGTCACAATTGAATTTAGAAAATAATTTATTTTATAGACAATCAAAACACAATATACATAAAAGAAAAAAAAAAAAGAAAAAATGTCTGGAAGGATGCTGTGCTCCATGTATCTTATACCACAAATACCAGGTAACTTGGGAGATAAACAGATCCTAGATTTCCTACAGTCTGTCAACAAAGCAGAGGCCGTGTCCTGACATTTGCTTTTGTTTATTATCACTAATTGGAACAATTTAAACCAGATTCTCCTCGGGATGCGTCTACCTGGAGGTAATGGGATCAAAATATTTGTACAGTTCCAATCTGGATTTAATATGATGAAATATGTTCATTCCGAATGTTCATATGCAGTAATTTTGTTGTTATGACTATTCACATCCAAGAGGTTTCTAAATCCATTGGCACTGTATATGTAGCACACAGACCCTTTTTCCTGCCTACCTTCACTTGCAGAGTAGGGCACACCATGCCACATGCCCGTATCCTCCTGGTATAAGAGGTTGAGCGGTGTTCTTACTAATTTTGGGTCCTGCAGCGAGTTACCTCCCTCCATTGGTTCTCGTCCCCAGAGTGTAGGGAAAAAGTCTATTCTTTCTCTTAAAAGAAGGCGAATGTCCAGACTGTTTAAACTCTAACAAACTAGTTTATTTTTCTTGCTTGGAATTTAGTGGGAAAAGGTTGAAGATAGAGTTTGGTAGGGAGGTAGGTTCAGGCACGCGGCACCCAGTCACCCTATTCTCCACTCAAGCCTGAGTGGGTATTGCTCACCCGGATAGATCCCTCTCACAGTTCTAGCAGCCGGAGTGAAACACAAACAGTGGCTTTAGATTTTGTTCCCTTCAAAGACAAGTGCAGGAGATCCTCTGCCACAGAATCCTTTAGTTCCTGAATTTAGAACTTCCTAACGCCTGTAGATTATTAGAGACCATAGGTGCCAATGGGGCACACAACAGGAGCTATCTTGCAACTCATGAATCCTTCCCTCTGATAGGCAACCAGGCCTCCCCGAGACCGTGACTTCCTTCACCGATCCATCGGACAGGTCCTCCCCTGCTTTCCTCTGTTTCAGAGCGGGCCACCCTCACCTGGGCTCCTTAGGAGTCCAATGGTTGGTTGTAGACCCAGTTGAAGGTACCTGGAACTCTGTGGCCTCGGGCTAAAAGTTCCCGAGACTCCTCGACCAGTTCACGCTCCCCCCCCCCCCCCCCGGCCAGCAGGGCATGACTTTGCATCATGGCGTCTGCCCTTTATGTACCCTCTCCCGGCATATGGCAGGCGCAGCACTATGAAGTGCCTTTATGCGCTGTGGCATTAGAAGAATTTGATTTCTCTGATCTTTTAGTCCACACAAGACTATCTGTTACTCTAATTCCTCTAGCGCCGTTCTATGGAAGCAGTAGGTTTAAAGAGCACACCAAACCTTTAAGATAACTTCTTTATTCACTTCAGCTTTTCTTCTTATATAACACTGACAATTTAGCAGCAGGAAGTCCATGTACAAACACGTGTTGAATAAAGTATAACAAATGTCGGTTCAACTGTTCAATCTTGTAATTCTACATAAAATGGTAGATATATTTCTCTCTTCAGTATCTGTACTTTCACTTTAAAATACTTTAGACACTTTATGATCTATCTGGGACTTGCTCTATAATGCTGTTTGCTCTGAAACTTGGTTTGAATCTGGTTTGATTGTTTGCAAACCTGGTTTGGTGGAACTATTTTGGCCACTTGCTTCCATAAAACTGGACTCTGGATGGATCTGAACTGTTCAGCTCCACACTCCGATGTAAAATGAAATTCTAGACATGTGATATGAGATTTCCCAGACAGAACATGAGTGAAATGCTGACTATGATTGGCCAGAGACATTTGCTCAGTGAGATTGGTTGTGATTGGCTAAAACTCCTGATGAGTCACAAAAGCTTAACTCTATGCTTTCTGGTTGCAATTCTGCTGTGTTATTATATACTATGCAGAAAAGTAAGCTTAATAATCTTAAAGGCATATTTTTTCTTTGCTTCTGTGAACACAATATACAACTGTTATATGGCATCCATATATAAAGTCACAGTAAATAACTCTGCTGTTATTTCTCACAAATGAGCATATGCACTGTATTAACAGGTCTAGCTGTATATGCATGTAAGCCACATTAGCAACCTAGGACAGGTCTTAGCTGGCCAGCTACACGGCATGCACAGCAGGCAAAAAAAAAAAAAACACCCACCGCACGGTAGCCGAGAGAAGACACCCAATCACACTGCAATGCCACCTGTGGTTCAACCCGAGCGACAGCGCCACCCACAGATCAAGGGGAACCATACTCCAGGCAACACCACAGCAGTGCAGAGTCCAAACTATGGCATTTGATAACCTGAGCCAAACTATTGCCAAGGCTGCCCCTAAATTTAAGGCATAGCGACCCCTTAATTTGGGGGGGTCTGCTACATATATAATATCAAACAAGTGTGAAACTTTTCCATGAACTGTAAAAGAGACACCCTTCCACTACAATGAATTGGTTTTCCGAGTCAACGGTACACCACCTGCTGGTCAATTATGGTATTGCAGTAAAACTATAAAAGTACATTAGTTCTATATGGGAACCTTTATGTTGTGCACTGCCGATTATTCAACTCAGCAGCTGTGTGCTGTGCAGAGCTGAACTTCAGGCACAAAATCATATTTTTGATAGAATAATTTTATCCACAAAACGTGTACAATCACAAAAACGTGTCCGTTGAAGGGAACTAGCCATTATTCCCAGGGGTGGAATTTGCACATATTATGCAGTTTGTGGTAAAACCAGCCATGCTGCAACTTGCATTAGAATGGTGGGTCCAGGCTTTGTATTGCTGTTGTGGGGGGGTCCCTGGTTATGCACAGGCTCCAGCACTACCCCTCTCCCAGCAGCACTTAGGCCCCTCACACTGGGGTGTTTTTCGGGCGTTTTGGTGCTAAAAATAGCGCCTGAAAGAACCCTGCCCTGCAGTCTTCAATGTGAAAGCCCGAAGGCTTTCACACTGAAGCAGTGCGCTAGCAAGACCGCTCCAAAAGTCCTGCTAGCCGCATCTTTGGAGCGGTGAAGGAGCGGTGTGTTTACCGCTCCTGCCCATTGAAATCAATGGGACAGCGCAGCTATACCGCCTGCAATGCGCTGCTTCAGCAGCGCATTGCGGGAGGTTTTAACCCTTTTGTCGCCCGCTAGTGGGGGTTAAAACCGCACAGCTAGCGGCCAAATATTGCGTCAAAAACGACAGTATATCGCCGCTATACCGCCAGCACACCTCCCGCGCCCAGTGTGAAAGGGGCCTTAGTTTATGCAATGACAGGCAGTGGTAGGGAAAGGTCCTTTAGCACTCAAGGTAAAAAGGCCAAAGTGCACTTCGTAAACGACTTCAGGAGCATTGGTGCAAGTTCTGCCCTTTATGCATTGCCCTCCTGCCACACAACCCAAGGTGGCTGCCTTTTCGGACTATGCCCGGCTGGGCCCTGATGACGGGCATTCTTAGAAAAAGTGTTATAAAGGGCCAATGACTGGTCCCACCCATGCACCAGGGCCAGGACAATGAGTGGGCAGGAGGGGCGGCTGCACTGGGCACAGTGGGGATTTGGGAGGTTGTGCTAAAAGGTTGGGGGGGGGGGGTTGATTAGTTCTAGGTGAGGGGACTTGGAAGGGATTTGTGCTGGAAGAGGATTTATGCTCAGAAGGGAAATTTGAGGGGTAGAGGATCTGTGCTAGAAGGGGGGATTTGGGGAGGAAGAGGATTTGAGCTGGCAGGGGGGATGTGTACTTGAAGGGGAATTTTTGCTTGCAAAGGGAATTTATGTTTAGGGGGTAAGTATGAAGATTAGCGCTCACATTTTTTTTTTTTTGTTGGGGGGAGGGATTTTTGCTGATACATGCCGTCTGCTGTGCCTCCTGTTCTCCTTCATCCAGAATGAGGGCACTAATACAGGAGGTGCCCTACTAAGCTGATCACCAGGTGAAAACATAAGGAAAAGTACCAAAAAAAGCAAACAAACAATGCAGCCACCACATCTAATGATTGGTAAGCTGCAATACATTCCATTTTTGGTTTTGGGTTTAATACCGTTTTAAATTCTATAGTGACCTAGGGGTTGTCAGTAGGAATCACAGTGGCCTGTTGGGGGCCACAATATCCACATCTGAAAGTGCGGAAGAGCAGCTGCATTCTCAGCTTAGGAAGAGAGTGAATATTAGTCTGATGGCCAACATAAAAGGAGAGTATTCAACATTTATTTTTTTTTATTTTTTTTAAATCAGCAGTTCTATTCAATTTCACAATGCACTACAAAAGCAATGTATTTATATATAAAAAAAAAAAAATTGAATAGCAGTTTGTCCAACAAAATTGCACATAAATTTGTTTTGCACAGATGGGGCAAAATCACATGCTCTCAGACTACATTCTCAGCAGATTCATTATTGGAAAAAAAAATAAAAAAAATACCACATTATGGCCACTAGATGGCTCAGAGTATCCTAGAAAAAATAAAAAAGCATGCTCCTCAGCTCCATCTAATGTGGTATTTTCCCCCATTTGCAGGTTGACTGCTAATCATTCAAAAATGTAGAGATTATAGCCTGAGAACCATCGATTTTGACCCATTTGCACAGAATCAATTTGCATGCAGTTGTCATAAATAGAGAAACAGCTTGGCTCTTTAATTTTTTTTTATAATAAATATCTCCCTAAAGTATTCATTTGTGAGGCTTTAATTCAATTTCTAGGGAATCTGTCATCTAGCTATACTCTATATCATGGATATGCAATTAGCGGACCTCCAGCTGTTGCAAAACTACAAGTCCCATCATGCCTCTGGGTGTCATGCTTGCTGCTGTCAGAGTCTCGCTATGCCTCATGGGACTTGTAGTTTGGCAACAGCTGGAGGTCCGCTAATTGCATATCCCTGCTCTATATTGTCAAAATTATTGGGACAGCACACCTTAGAGATTATATATATACAACTTTTAAATGCAATTAAACGTTGCGGTTTATCACAAATTTTCACACACATAAGGTATCACCTTTACAACGTGCAGCCTCTAGAAATACTAGAATAACATTTGCGCAGGTAAGGAAATTATATACTATCTAGTTTCCCTTCCTTTTCAAAAATATTGGGACACCTGCCTTTACATGCACATGAACTTTAACTTCTCCTCCAATATCCGTGCCTGACCCCACAAATACGCTTCTGGAAGAATGGTCAAACATTCCCATAGACACACTCCTAAACCTTGTGGACAGCCTTCCCAGAAGAGTTGAAGCTGTTATAGCTGCAAAGGGAGGGCCAACTCAATATTGAACCCTACGGACTAAGACTGGGATGCCATTAAAGCGGTAGTGAAAAAAGAAACCTGCAAGACAATGGCATAATGTGCTAGTATGCATTGCATACTAGCACATTATGAAATACTTACCTTAAAACGAAGCCCTTCCAGCAGTGCCCGGTCACCAGAGAGTCAGTGGCGGTGCGTCCATAAGGGCACACGGGTGCCGCCCCCTCTCTCCAGCCACCCCCTCTATGACGAATGGATAGATTCATGCATAGCATGTTTTTGAAGCACCTGATTACAGCCATAGGCTCCAATAGGCTCTAATAGGCGTCAAAAAAGGTGACCTGCGAGCACCATGCTTGGATGGGGGCACAGTGGCAGCGTTGGACGGGGGCACAGTGGCAGCGTTGGACGGGGGCACAGTGGCAGCGTTGGACGTGGTTTTTTTTTCACAATTTTTCAGTTTGTTTGCGCCTTTCCCCCCAAAAAATGTTTTGAGCCAGAACAGGCCCAGTATGGATGAACTAGTCAAAGAAGTATAGACGTAGATCTCCATCAAGCTGTTTGAATTCTGGAAGAGGCCATATTTGAATATAATCTTCACAGGAAAAACACTCTAATCCTCGTGTGTACCTTTATCCTCTCCACTGTACAATCTACAAAGGGAAACATTTACAGTGCAATGAATAACTTATTAAAATTGAAAATATAAAAAATTCCAAAGGCAGTGTGTGTGTGATGAGCAACAAGAATACCAAGAGGACTGATCAGCAATAAAGCCAATTTATTTATCTGTGATTGCGCTGGTGAACAATAATTATTTCATTTGCACATTTTGCCTGAGAAAATAGCAGCAGGAGTCTCTGTCCTTGTCAATGGGAACATTGTTCTTCAGAACTTTTATAGACACTTCATAACATCCAATAAAACACTCAAAAATACACAGAAAAGCCTCAGGAGATTCTCATAATGGATTTACTGGAATATATACCCAAGGCTCCATTCACACTTGTCATGCAACTTTGGACATCAAAGTCACATGACAATTCGTTCCCCATGTTTTCCAATGGTAACCATTCATATAGGTGCAACTTAAAAGTTACAGAAACTTCAAAAGTAGTTCATGCACTACTTTGGACTGACTTTCAAGCAACTTGAGGGCCATAGACTTCAATATTACATAGTTACATAGTAGGCAAGGCCGAAAAAACACAATAGTCCATCTAGTTCAGCCTGTGTAGGTGTACGTGTATAATTTCTCATATCCCTGTATGTTGTGTTCTTTAAGATGCACATCCAAGAGTCTTTTAAAAAATATCAATACTCCCTGCAGCCGCCACCACCAATTGTGGAAGAGAGTTCCACATCTTTAATGCCCTGACAGTGGAGAACCCCCTGCGCAGTTTAAAGGTTAAACCAGTTCTCCAACCTCATTGTCTGGCCCTGTGTCCTCTTAAAAACCTCTTCACCATTTAACGACTGCGGCACGCCGATTTACGTCGGCAGAATGGCACAGGCAGGCAAATGAGCATACCTGTACGTCCCTTTGAATTTGATGGCTAGCGGGAGCGCGCACGCCTTCGACTGAGAGCGCGCCCGCCGCACGTTCCACAAACTTGATGTTTGCCAGCGGCCCGCGATCGTGACATGTAAAGGAAGAACGTAAAAAAAAAAAGGCATTTCCCTGTTCTGCCTAGCAACATGACAGGGAGCTACTGCTCCCCGTCATCGGGAGCAGTGATCTCTGTCACATTGTAGTGAGACCATCCCCCCTTAGAATAACTCCCTAAGACACACTTAATCCCTTGATCGCCCCCTAGTGTTTAACCCCTTCCCTGCCAGTGTCATTTATACAGTAATCAGTGGCTATTTGTAGCTCCTATTGCTGTATAAATAGTCCCAAAATAGTGTCAAAAGTTGTGTCCACAATAATGTTGCAGTCCCGATAAAAATCGCAGCTCGCCGCCATTAGTAGTAAAAAATTAATAATAAAAACGCCATAAAACTATCCCCGATTTTGTAGACGATATAACTTTTGCACAAACCAATCAATGCTCTGGTCAGGAAGGGGGGAAATCCTACTGGGGCTGAAGTGGTTTATTAACCCTCAAACGTTCCATGAAAGTCATACAATGCAACAGATGTCCACTATCACTGGTCAAAGCCAAAGTCTTATCCAAGTTGCGTCAAAGTTGCACTCCAATGTTGGTGCAACTTTAGAGTCATAAAAGTGTGAATGGAGCCTAAAGGGGAGATGGTGCCTCAACCACCCGAGTACCACTCTATTATACCCCTTCATTACCAGGACAGTTTCCAGTGCTCAGAGTACGATTGACAACTACTCCATCATGCAACACTGGACCCAAATTAATTTTATATATTTTTATTTTTATTTTATGGAGCCTTCTCTTGCTGGTGTTTATTTTTTATTATATAAAAAGAAAGAAAAGAGACCCTACGTTTTTGGAAAAAAAATCAGGTTTCCCTTACTTCCTTTTATAAAATAGATCAAATAAAAATGCCAATACAGTAAAAACACCCCTAAAACTACCCCTTTTTGGAAAGTGGACACCCCAAGGCGATTTAATTTTTTGCCATCATTTTTTGAAAAAGAAACATGCTGGTGTTGTGGTGGGTTAAAACATAGGGCTTTGTATTTGTGTGCGACCTGTATTCACTGTATCTAATGCACCAAGGAAGAGATGAAGGGGTTAATCAACTGCATAAGAAAGGTGGGTTTTAATGCTCAGTTGCTGCAAAAATGCACCCTACGGTGGCAAAGGTTGCATACCAAGGCCGGCCATACACGGTACAAATCTCGGCCAGTTCAGCAGGAACCATCCGAGATTCGAAATGTTAATGGGCAGGCTTGATCCACCAAGTTGGGTACAACCAGCCTGCCGGATACGCTTCCGATTATCGCAAGCAGCTGCTATAGCTGCTAGCGATAATCACTGTCTTCTCCCGTGGGAATGGCTTCCTCCGCCAGACATGGCTGATTCCCCTGTCAGATCCGTGTTGATGGGGAAAATAGTGCAAATTTCTTTCCTGCAACCCGTGGTTGCAGGAAAGAAATTGCAGAGTGTATGGCGAATGTAAGAGCGTACTCACTGCATGCTTTATGAAGAGGGACCAAGCTGTCATTGACCGCTCTGGGAAAGGCTTCCGATTGGGAGCCGGTGGAATAGGCTCCCAATCATGTGACCGTTATCAGAGCCAATTACAGTGGTCACATGATACAGAAGCTGCACCACTTTACAGGCACTAAAGCCCACTTAAAGGGCCACTGGGAGGGCGATGCTAAGGGGTTAATGTACAGCAGGGGTAGGCAACCTGGGCCCTCCAGCTGTTATGAAACTACATTTCCCATGAGGCATTGCAAGGCTGGCAGTTACAATTACTCCCAGTGGCATGATGGGACTTGTAGTTTTGCAACAGCTGGAGGGCCCCAGGTTGCCGACCCCTGAACAGTTTGTGTACAAGGGAAGGATGGCAATGAGAGGGTTAATTTGCAGATGAACCATTAATATACAGGTCGCCTAGACTGGTTGGAGATCTGATGTGCAAGAAGGGGAGCTGATCTAGTTGGAACGTACAAAAGTATAAGCACTCTCTCCGTGCCCTATATACAAACGTTGGGTGCCTGAGCATCCAAATGTTGAGCAATAGTGATATTGGGAGTGGGGGGGGGGGGGGTCACATGCTCCCACATGAAGAACTGGGTTCGGTCTTTAGCTGACACCAATAGGGAAGTAAAGGGGTTTACGAGTCATTCTGGTGGCCAACATTACAGTCAACCTGTTTTTTGCCCTGTACAGTATGGGCATGACATTTTGAACCAAAAAAAAAAACTTACGAACAAGATCTCCTACAAATGTTGGAAATGATCACTGCTACTCCCTACTATGCCACCCTAAGCAGATCTTTGTAACTTTCCTCCACTCTACTTAAAACTTGAAGTGTTGCCCAAGAGAAGTCAAGCACCTTCGGATACCTCCGGTGTCCAGAGAAGCCTTCTTGTAGGTCAATTTTACTTTGCTACGAAGGCTCAGCTTCCCAATTTAAGACATGAATCTTGTCCACGTCAAGTCCCTATACCATAATGCCCCATACACACGATCGTTTTTCATGCCGTTAAAAATGCCATTTTTAAAAATGGGCATTAAAAACGATCGTGTGTATGCTCCAGAGCATTTTTTACGACGTGAAAAACGGGCATTAAAAATTTCGAACATGCTCTATTTTTTCACGTCGTTTTTCAGGTCGTTTTTTTTAACGACGTGACAAATGATAGAGTGTATGCTTTTACGAGGTAGAAAAAAAAACGCGCATGGTCAGAATCAAGTATGAGACGGGAGCGCTTGTTCTGGTAAAACTAGCGTTCGTAATGGAGATAGCACATTCGTCACGCTGTAACAGACTGAAAAGCACGAATCGTCGCACAAACTTTACTAACCTGAAGGGTGGCGCAATCCGACGGAACTTCCCCTTTATAGTGCCGTCGTACGTGTTGTACGTCACCGCGCTTTACTCGAACGTTTTTTAAAATGATTGTGTGTACGCAAGACAGGCTTGAGAGGAAACATGAAAAAAAAAATGACGAGAAAAACGTCGGTTTAAAAAAATGGCATGAAAAACGATTGTGTGTACACCGCATAAGAGTGCCTTGCTGGCAAACACATTCTCAGCAGAATGTGGTTCTGTGGGTGGGAGGGAGTTGTGGCCACTGTGGGCAAGTAAAAGCAATCTCAGAAGATACGTTTATAGCCAGCACCTTGTTAATGACCTCTCTTGGGCAACAGGTTTCAGGTTAACTCCACAATATGTTTTTCTTTTTTAGGGGCCCCCAGATGGGTTATGCCAGAATGCACAGCATATTCGTACAATATGGCAGACTTACCTGTTGAATGGTGCCTTCCAGCGCTGCAGAGGGATCGATGCGGCAAGCTCCCAACGCTTCCATGTTCGCCAGATCTTCCTTCCAGGTTCCATGCCTTCGGCCGTTTGATAGACCGAGCCACGATGACATCACTCCCGCTCATGCACACGAGAGTCAAATCGCCGTTGCATCGATCGGACTGTAAATGTTCGCTCAGCTGTGCATGCGCAGCTCAGTGTACATAGCGGCTGACAGGTAGGATGCATTTATGGCAGAAGAGCCCAACAGGGTTATAACTACCCTGCCTGTCAGCAAATGTCCCTCGGACACAGCGCATCAGCGATCACGGTAAAAAGCCTATGACGTAGGCCCTTTGCCATGTGATCAGCTGTGTCCAAGAGTAAACAGGAAATGCCGGTTATTGTCATTCCTCTCCTCACACTGACAGTGCGTGAGGAGAGTGAGTAAGCGGCATTCCTCAGCAGGGATATCTGCATTGACAATCAGTGCCCATCAGTGCTGCCCTTCAGTGATGCCCGTCAGTGCTGCAAACGAGTGCCTCATCAGTGCCACCCGTACTGGCCTCCTCGTCAGTGAAGAAGAAAAATTACTTATTTACAAAATTTTGTGGATACCAGAAGGCTTTACTGTGCTACACTTTGGCTTAATTGGAGAGCTTTTCGATTCCTTTAGCCCCACCGGACCATAAAATGTCCGATTGGATTGTTTTGTTGGGTCCCAAGCCTTACTCCATAGAAGCTAGTGTTTCCATACACAGTCCTGGTGACAGCCAAAAGTCCAGAAACAGCTGTATGCCGTTTTTTAAATACATTACCCTATAATATTTGGCCATATTTGCTCTATACACCAGCGGTTCCAGATGTGCATTTGATTGTTTGGAGTGTTAAATTAATGATTTTTATGGCTCCACCCACTGTCCTGAAACGAGGAATCATTTGCTTATTTCTGGGATATATGAGGGAATAGGACAAGGAAATACATTTTGTTCTAAGAAGACTATACTGCGCTAGACACCGAGTTGAAGGGCTTTTTGGTTCCTTTAGTCCATTCTCCCCATAAAAACTGTATGGTTTTTCTGTCTCAAAAAAAAAAATAAAAAAAAAAAATTAAATATATATATATATATATATATATATATATATATATTTGTTTTCTATGAATTACATAGAGTTCTGATCTTTTTAAAGCCAAATTTCACATCTATTTTTATTTGAAAATTTTTCAGGACTGTTGACTATGTGCAAGTAGCCTGTGAATGGAATGTCTGAGCATAAAGTAGGAATTTGGAGCTCTTGGTGTCCTCAGAACAAATCCTGAGCCCTCCTTGGCCCCCATATGTTGTGGAAAGTCAAATTGCATGGACAGACTGTGGTTTGGAGTTCTGCAGAGCTGGTGCACCTTGGGGGTCTCGCCTTGAGCATCCACTTTGGAGGTCTTCCGAGGCGTATCACTTTTCTGACCCGTCAGAGATTTGTGACACATTGGTATCAGTGGGGGGCTCCTCTGTAGTGGTGGAAATGTCAGCTTTTTCTGAATGCAACAGAATTCTCCGAGGTCGCTGGGTCTTCACTTTCTCCTTCCAGCGTTCCTTCATCTGCTGAGCTCGACTCGATGGCTTTCACTTCTGGAAGACAATATGGTAATTTCACATCAGAATAACCATTTCCCTACCAGACCAATTCTCTCACTTCTACAAATCTGGATTTTTATTTTTTTTTGCTCGAAATTACTTAGAACCCCCCAAACATATTTTTTTAATATATATTTCATTTCTTACATTTAAAAAAATATTAATTCTACAACGTCCCTTTATTTTTGAATCCACTCTTTTGCTACCGCAAGGGATAAACAACATCCCTTGTGATAGCATGGACCGTGACAGGTCCCCTTTATTTATTTGCTATGTATGTATGTATGTATGTATGTATGTATGTATGTATGTATGTATGTATGTATGTATGTATATATATATATACATACATACATACATACATACATACATACATACATACACACACACACACACTATATATTATATATATATATATATATATATATATATATATATATATATATATATATATACATATATATATATATATACAGGGCCGGACTTACCATTGGGCTTGACTGGGCTCAAGCCCATGGGCCCCGCCCAATAGGGGGGCCCCGCGCTTGCGCACATTATTTCCCTCTATTGGTCTATTGGGGAATGCCGGAATGCAGTCTGTGAGAACTTCCTCTCTGTCCGGCACAGAGGAGAAGTCTTGCGGTGTTTAGCTCCTTCCACTCTTCCGGATACTCCCCCGTGTGACTAAAGAAGACGTCACAAAAGGGGAGTGAAAGAAAACAGCAGCCGCAGACACATTAACGAATGGTTACGGCGCAACAGCGCATGCGCCAGATTACCGTCAGGGACACAGTAAGGGCGGAAGCGACGTTATAATTTGAATCACATAACAGCAGTACGAATGGCGCTTGAGATACC
>CM055122.1:308522000-308680569 GCA_029206835.1 Rana muscosa
AGAGAGATCGAGAGATATAGAGAGAAAGATATAGATAGAGAGATAGAGAGATAGAGCGATAGAGCGATATAGAGAGAGATCGAGAGATATAGAGAGAGATCGAGAGAGATAGAGAGAGATCGAGAGAGATAGAGAGAAAGAGATAGATAGATCCATCCATCTATTTTTTCACTAAAACAAAACACTGCCGTTTCCCTTTTAATTAAATTCGATTTGAACAGACTCCCCCCTCCTCCCCGGCAGAGAAAGCTTCTCAGAATGAAAGATTTTGGACAGAACAGAGAAGTGATTGTGGTGGAATCCCGTAGGATGATCACCCTGCAGGTAACACAATTATAGCGCACGCTTTGCTGTATAATGGAGAGTAGAATATAATGTGTAGATGGCTTCTAGTCTCTATTCCCAGCTCTGCAAAGGATGACACAATGCATTACAAAGGCTTCTGCAGCTCAGCGCTTATCCCACAATCATGTTCTCCCTCCTCTGCCTGGAGATGGAAAATCTCATTGTGTATCAAAGAAGAAGAACAGGGAATTTATCAGAGAAATTGGTGTTCCATCCAGTGTACCGCCATACCTCTAATGTAATATAATGCTTTTGCACAGAGCACACCCCATTTCCTCCTCTTCTTGGGTCTCCCGTCAGTGCTCCTGGCCCCTCCTTCCTGCCGAGTGCCCCCAGAGCAAACAGCTTACTATAGAGCAGTGATGGGGAACCTTGGCACCCCAGATGTTTTGGAACTACATTTCCCATGATGCTCATGCACTCTGCAGTGTAGTCGAGCATCATGGGAAATATAGTTCCAAAACATCTGGGGTGCCAAGGTTCTCCATCACTGCTATAGGGGCACCCAGGCAGGCTGGCTCCCTGAGCCGCTGCTCTGCATGTCCATTAACACACAGAGCCGCGTCTTGGCCCGCTCTCTCATTGGCTCACTGGCTGTGATTGACAGCCAATGGCTCCCGCTGCGGTCTCGGCCAATGAGGAGGGAGAGTCCCCGGAGAGCCAAGGCTCTCGTGCCATTGCTGGAGGGAGATCAGGCTCAGGTAAGTATTAGGGGGGGGCTGCTGCACAGAGAAGGATTTTTACCTTCCTGCATAGAATGTACGAAGGTAATAAACCTTGAACTTTTACAACTACTTAAACTAACTGGATGACATTTCGTTTGCTAAGCACTGTGTAATATTAAACCTGGTCTCAGAGCTCCTATTTCCACAAAACTCCCTCGCCCCCGAGATGAGCTTTAAGAAATGCAATTTTTTTTTCAAGTTTTGTTTTTACTTTTTTTTTCATCTTTATTCCATCTCACTGATGCGGATCTCCTCCAGCCTCTTTCAGACATGTCCGTTCTACATGAATGTGAATATTTAAGGGGGGTGTATTCTTCAGATCCTACACATCTTTGCTGTTCACTGGGTTCATCTCAAGATGCCAGCTTCTACCAGACTCCATGTTATCCAAGATGGCAGCAATTGCTCCAGACCCCATGAGGCGGACAGTTGGCCAAAGATTGAGCTGGAGACATAGCACCTGCGAGAGACGGCAGAATTTTGCCGGACACCCCTTTGGACTCCCGGACCTGGAAATAGCTGTCCCCAGTGGGTTCTAAATACTTCCAGGAACCCCACCTGCTCAAAAAAAAACAGGCTGCAGCACCACTTGCTGCCACTGGCTGGCAGGGAGAACCCAAAGGACACAGCAAGAACCAATAAACTTGCTTCCCAAGGCCCCATGAGGCCGCACGGGACCAGGATAAATGCCCGGAACCTACCTTAGGGCCAGTTCACACTGCTGCGATGCCGGAACCCTGCGAATCCACTGCGGGTTCCGGCATCGCAGGTTTCCCGGCGGCAGTTCACACTGCCCTATGCGAACTGCTGGGAGTGTCAATAAAAAGTTAATGACACCCCCAAATCAGTTTGCATATCGCAGTGCGATCTGCAAACTCGGACAGGAATAGGATCACATGGGTGTGAATACCCATGCGATCCGATTCTGCTGCGGAAAAAAAGAAAAAGGGTCCTGTGCGAGTTTGATGCAAATTCAGCCATAAGATTTGTATGGCTGAAATCGCATCGCACAGAGATCGTATGTGATATGCACTGCAGTGCAGTGCGAATCACATCTGTACTCTGACATCGCAGCAGTGTGAACCGGCCCTAAAAGTGGTTGTTAGTGCTAGTTCACACCAGACGCAGTTCCGTGTGCTTTTTTTTGTGCACTAAAAATGCATGCACAGTGTTTTTCCATGTATTCCAATGGCTCAAGTTCACACCATGCAGTTTCCGTTCAGTTTCTGCACCGGAGACTGACTGCATGGTGTGAACTAGAGCCATTGCAATACATGGAAAACACTGTGCATGCATTTTTAGTGGAGAAAAAAAACCGCAAGGAACTGAACGGAACTGCATCTGGTGTGAACTAGCACACCAGACACCTGTAAAGGAAAAGGCATAATGAGCTAGTATGCACTCATTATGAAATACTTAACTCAGAACGAGGTGTCAGTGTCCCTCCCCGGTCCACACCGAGGCAGCTGACATTATGCCGAGGCGTGTCTTCCGGTATAGCGGCTCCAGCGCTGTGAGTGGCTGGAGCCGCGATGTCGTCACTCCCCGCGCATGCGCGCGGGAGACTTCTTTCCGGCAAGGTCCGGCGTCCGCCAGGCCTTCAGCCGAGAATCCCCTGTGCGCATGCGCCGCTGCAGTCAGCGGCGCAGTGCAAGGGCAATATCTCCTAACCGTAAAGGTTTAGGAGATATTTTTTTTACCTACAGGTAAGCCTTAGTATAGGCTTACCTGTAGGTAAAAGTAAAAAAAAAAAAAAAGAAGAAGGACTATACAACCGCTTTAAAGGTTTTTTACCTTCACGTATTATATGCATGAAGGCAAAAAAACTTCATTATGCAGCTTCCCCCTGCAGCACCCCCTCAAATACTTACCCAAGATCGATCCAGTGATGTGCACGAGAGTGGCTGCTCTCCTGGGTCTCTGCCTCCTCATTGACTGAGACACTGGCAGCGGGAGCCGTTGGCTCCTGCGGCTGTCAATCACAGCCAGTGAGTCAATGAGGAGAGAGCGGGGGGGGGGGGGAAGCCCTGTTCTGATGATTCGCCATTTACATAAATTAGTTTTGTTAAATTTGTTTAATTCGTTTTTGGAATTCATTTTGAATCTGGATCGATTCGAAAAGCTTTCAAATCAATTTCGAATCGTTTTCCAAAGAGAATAAAATAGAATAGAAAATAAAAGGAATTTAAATTCTATTCCTTTATTTTCTATTTTATTCTCTTTGGAAATTGGAAAACTAGTCGAATATGAAAAGTATTTGAAAATAAAAATCGAAAACTATTCGAATTTCGTCCAAATTTTTTTTTCGGCATTTCAGATTCGTTTAAATTCGGTACAATTTAATGTTGGATAGCCATGCTCTCAAATTTTCCGACAACAAATGTGTGCCGTCGGATTATCCGATCGTGTGTACAAAAAAGTCAGTCGGACTAAAATCCAAAGTACAAACACGCATGCTCCGAACCAATGCTAAGCATAAGACAACATTAGCAGAAGTTGCCCAAAGGGTGGCGCTAAAGAGCAGAAAAACCACGTAGTTTTGTGCAAAACCATTACACAGAGCAGGCAAGTATAAGAGGTTTGTTATTTATGAAAAAGAAAAAAAATCTTTTAACCTTTATTATCACTTTAAAAGCAGCGGCGGCTGGTGCTTAATATTTTAAGGGGAGGGCAAACAAACCTGCCCCGCTCACTCGCACATAACGCCGCCGCCACCACCATATCCCCCCTAGGGGGCCAATCAGGAAGCGGGTCCTAAGACTACTTGGCCAATCGAGTCTCAGGACCCGCTTCCTGATGGCCAGGGAGGAGAAGCAGGAAGACATTAGCGAATATTAATTCACTAATGTCACACAACTGGGTGGGCTCAGGAGCGCAGTGCTCTGCACCCCAAGCCCACCCTTTTTTGAAGCCAATTAGAGCCTCTGGCTCGAATCATGTACTAAAAAAAAACAAAAAAAAAAAAAACATTGGAATCCATGCGTCCATCGCCCTGCATGTAAATTAGAGGCCGGGGGCGCATGGATTTGGGGGGCGGCGCACCTACGCCCCGTATGGGCAGGCCACCAGTGCTTTAAAGGACATTCAGGTATGGGGGTCATGGAAGAAATCTCCCTTCTACACTATGATCTCCAGAAAGTACATGGGCGCAGCTCAGAGCTAGAAGGCTAAAATTGCACTACACAAGGCAGATGCCAATTCTCTTAAATCTGAAGATCCAAAGAATAAAAAGGGATTTTTATAACAGCTTTACCTGTAAAATCCTTTTCTTGGAGTACATCACGGGACACAGAGCGACTTAGTCATTACTAATGGGTTATATAGATTACCTTCAGGTGTTGGCACTGGCCAATTCCAAACCGGAAGTACCCTCCCCTATATAAGCCCCTCCCACCCGGGAGCACCTCAGTTTTGTAGCCAAGCAATAAGTGTCCCAAAAAGAGGGTGGGAGCTCTGTGTCCCGTGATGTACTCCAAGAAAAGGATTTTACAGGTAAGCTGTTATAAAAATCCCTTTTTCTTTTTCGTACATCACGGGACACAGAGCGACTTAGTCATTACTAATGGGACATCCCAAAGCAATGCCAATGAGGGGAGGGATACATTAGCTGGGCGCCATCAGGCATGAGGATCTTTTGCGGCCTGCAACACACTGCGCCCAAAGGCGACATCCTCCTGACTTCTAACGTCCACCTGGTAGAACCTAGTAAACGTGTGTACTGAAGACCATGTTGCGGCCTTACATACTTGAGCCAGGGAGGCCTGGTGATGCACTGCCCATGAAGTTCCAACTGCTCTTGTGGAGTGCGCCCTAACTTTGAACGGAGGCGGTCTCTTTCTCAAGCCATAGGCTTGTATTATGACCTGTCGAATCCACTTGGCTAAAGTGGATTTTGATGCTGCCTGACCCTTTCTGGGGCCTTCCGGCAGAATAAACAAAGTATCCGTTCTGCGAATCTGAGCAGTGGCTTTTAGATAAGCTTTAACTGCTCTTACTACATCCAAGGAATGTAATAACTTTTCCTCTACCGAGCTAAGTTTGGGGAAAAAAGAAGGAAGAACCACATCTTGGTTCAAATGAAACCTCGATACCACCTTAGGAAGAAAGGCTGGATGAGGACGTAATACTACTCTGTCCTTATGGACAACCAGATATGGCTCCTTACAGGACAAGGCGGCTAATTCCGATACTCTTTTAGCCGAACAAACGGCTACTAAGAAAATCAATTTCCTGGTGAGAAGAACCAAGGAAATGTGTTGCAATGGTTCAAACGGTTGTTTCTGTAGAACTGACAGAACCAGGTTTAAGTCCCATGGACATATGGGAATACTAACCGGAGGGCTAATACGCATCACTCCTTGTATGAAAGCTTTGACTAGTGAATGCGAAGCCAAGGGCCTTTGAAAAAATATTGACAAGGCCGAAATCTGACCCTTGATAGTACTCAAGGCAAACTTCCTATCTACAGCCCACTGTAGGAAGTCCAAAATCCTCCCTATCACGTACTTACGTGGATGCCATTTCTTGGCCTCACACCACTTAATGTATGCTTTCCAGATCCTATAATAGATCTGCCTGGATACCGGCTTCCTGGCATTGATCATGGTAGATACCACAGAATTAGAGAGCCCTCTCTTTTTCAGAATGTGGGCTTCAATAGCCAGGCCGTCAAACCTAGGGCTGGTAAGGAAGGGTGGTATATCGGTCCCTGCGACAGCAGGTCCGGACGATGTGGGAGGGTCCAAGGACTCCTCACTGACATTTTTACAATCTCCGCGTACCATGCCCTTCGGGGGCCACGCTGGAGCCACCAGAATCACTGGTTTCTTTTCTACCCTGATTCTGCGGAGTAATCGCGGTAACAATTGTGGCGGTGGGAGTGCATATATCAGCTTGAACTGATCCCAAGGGAACACTAGGGCATCCGAGCCGCAAGCTAGAGGATCCCTTGTGCGAGACACAAATCTGTCCACCTTTGCGTTGAATCTGGATGCTAGCAGATCTACATCCGGTGTTCCCCACCGCTGGCATATTGCCTGGAAAACCTCGGGGTGAAGAGACCATTCCCCCGGGCATAATTGTTGGCGACTTAAAAAGTCCGCTCTCCAATTTTCCACTCCTGGGATGAAAACCGCGGATATGGCTGGGACATATTTTTCTGCCCACTCCAGGATGCAATTTGCTTCCCTCTGGGCTGCACGACTCCTGGTGCCACCCTGGTGATTGATATATGCCACTGCTGTGGCATTGTCTGATTGAATTCTGACAGGGGACCCTTGGAGTTTGGATGTCCATGCTACTAGGGCATACCGGGCTGCTCGTATCTCTAAGAGATTGATGGGCAGGGCCTTTTCTGCTTCTGACCACTTGCCCTGGAGAGACCATTGCTCCAGTACTGCCCCCCAGCCTATGAGGCTGGCATCTGTAGTGACTACCTTCCAAGAAACCGGACTGAAGGGTTTCCCTTTTTCCAGATTCTGGGGCACCAACCACCAATGGAGGCTCTTGCGAACGGAAGGGGACAGGGACATTGGTAAGTCTAAAGCCTGAACTTTTTTGTTCCAGGCTGACAGTATGGCCCTTTGCAAATTCCTTGAATGGAATTGACCGTAGGGTACCGCTTCGAATGAAGCCACCATTTTTCCCAGCAGCCTCATGCAGAGGCGTATGGATGGTTTTCTTTTGTACCCACTAAGTGGGTCAAATCTTTTAAAGACGACACCTTCTCTGGAGGTAAGAAAATCTTTCTCTGATTTGAATCCAGCCTTAGCCCTAAGTATTCCAGACTTTTGACTGGTCTTAGAGCTGACTTGTCCCGGTTGATAATCCAACCGTGATATTCCAGATACTTGATTGTCTTGTGAATAGCTACTTCCAGCTTTTCCACTGAGTGGTCTATTAGTAGCAGGTCGTCTAGATATGCCATTATCGTTACACCCTGTGTTCTTAGATTGGCCAATAATGGGGCCAGAATTTTTGTGAACACTCGTGGTGCTGTGGCCAGACCGAAAGGTAAGGCTCTGAACTGAAAATGGCGCCCTTCTACTGCAAAGCGTAGAAATTTCTGGTGGGCCGGAAAGATGGGAATATGCAGATAAGCATCCTTTATGTCGATCGAGGCTAACCATTCCTGCCCTTGTAGGGCGGTGGCCACCGATCGGATCGACTCCATCCGAAAAGTCCTGATATGTAGGAACTTGTTTAGCCTTTTAGATTTAATATGGGCCTCACGTCCCCATTTGGTTTGGGGACTGTGAAAAGGTTCGAGTAAAACCCGAATCCGCTTTCTTCAGGGGAACCTTCATGATTACACCTTGGAGCAATAGTTGTTCTAGTGCCAGAAGGAGGGATCCTCTCTTCTGGGGATCTCTTGGCACGTTTGACCTCATAAATTGGGCAGGAGGAGTGCCTTTTAACTCCAGCTTGTATCCCAGACTTACTGCGGAGAGCACCCATCTGTCTCTGATGGTGTCCCGCCAGGGTCTCTGTGAACAACTGAAGTCTTCCCCCCCACCCGATTGAGTGGGGGCAACGCTTCATGCCTTTGGGGGGAGGTTTTGTACCTCTCTTGATCCAGGGCTTCTTGTTACCCTGTGATTGTCCCTGATTTCTGCCCCCTGAATTTGACCGCGGAGGCCGTCGGAACTGTTTCACAGCCGATGTGCCAGGGACTGGAGAAGTAGGCCTCTTAAAAGAAGGACTTCTACCCTTGTTCTTAACCGGTAAGAGTGAAGTTTTACCGGCAGAAATTTTCTGGATATATTTGTCCAGATCTTCTCCAAATAAGCGTTCTCCATGAAATGGGAAGCTAACCAGCAGTTTTTTACAGGGAGCTTCAGCAGACCAGTTTTTGAGCCACAGAAGCCTACGCATATGTACTATAGACAGCGTAAAGCGGGAGGCCTGTTGGATTGTATCCTTTATGGCGTCCACCGCAAAACACAAGGCTCTAGGCAGGTCAGCTAGGGCAAGAGCCTGCTGATCTGGTAAGTCCCTTAAGACTTGTTTCAACTGATCTTTCACTGCTTGGCAGACTCCAATCGCTGCTACCGCAGGTTGTGTCACCATGCTTGCTGTAGAGAAAGCAGATTTTAGTAAAGACTCCAATTTTTTATCTATTGGGTCTTTGAACATTGGAACATTATCTACTGGACATGTCAGTGATTTGTTAACAGAAGAGATGGCTGCGTCCACTGTAGGGACCCTCCATTTTTTTATGAACTTATCCTCCATGGGATAGATCACCGGAAATCTCTTGGGGGGAGCAAATATTTTATCAGGATGCTCCCAATCCTGGTAAATAAGCCCTTCTAATAAAGGGTGGATTGGGAAGGAACAGACAGCCTGGGGAGCTTTTAGCGACCCCAGCGAGGAAACCGTAGTGGATGGTGGTTCCGCCAGAGGCATTTTAAATGCTGATCGGACCATGTTAGTCAGAGACTGAACCCATAATCTTTCAGCCCGAGATGCTGAGAAAGGTTCTTCCACTGTTGATTCCTCCATAACTGAATCAACCTCATCCTGATCCCCTTCAGGTAGGTCGATCTCTGTGTGGGGGCTGTTCCTCCACTAACAGGCACTCTGAAGGAGGAGACGGAGATCGGACGCGCTTTTCCTGTGACAGGGAAGCAGCGATCAATGCTGTTAATCTCTCTTCCAATCCTCCCAGAGTTGAGGATAAAACCTCCTCTGTTATATATACAGGAGCAGGTGGACTGGGGACAGCCGCAGCACCAGGCATTCCTGCGGGGGTTTCTACGGCTACTGACCTCTGAATTCTCAGGGGAGATTGGTGCAGTACAAGCATGCCCAATATCCTCAGAGCCCGATGGAGACCCCTTTGGCTTCCTGGAAGACCTATTTCCGGAGCGTCTGGACGACATATCCTTTAAGCACAAAGCTGAGGTATTCCCGTCGTCATACACCAATTTTTGCTGGTAATAGTCTAACACAGTTGCTGCTATATACCAGCTGGTGTCCACTAAAGTGCCTTTCTATGGGGATGCCTGCATCAACCGCCTCTGTGTGCACTGTTTGTTGCTAGCTCTGTTTGCATCCAGCTGACACTTGTACTGTGTCTTTTAACCATGCTGGGACGCCTGCACATGCGCAGAAGCGCCGCGCATCGAGCGTCATCCACCCGCCCGCCCCTTTTTTTTCATAGGAGGCGCGTGCACGCGCCCGCGCTATGCGCGCGGCCCGTGCGCATTGGCGCCCTTTTCGAAATCAAACAGGGACTAGGAGCCAGGGCCCTTTTTGCCGGAGGGCCTGTGCGGTGGATGAGCGCAGCAACAGGGCAGAGGAAGTGGATTCCCACAGAGAAACTTACCAACTGCCTGGATCTTTTGACTTGAGAAAACCAAAGATCCACATGACAAGAAAAATGGACTACAGCGGCCTCTAGTGGTTTAACACAGGTACCGCGGTCCCCTTTTTTTTTTTTTTTTTTCTTGACTACTATTAAAATTTTACATTTTCAGTAGTTACAGGCAATCACACAGATATTTAGCGGGAATACCGTTAGGTAACAGACAGAAAGACAAATTAGGCTTGGGGGTCCCCCAATAGAACCAAGTTCCTGGGGGCCCCCACTTACCTGATCCCCGCCGCAGGACTTTGTTTGGTCCACAGAAGTCCAAACTTCACCTATCACGGCAGGCATTGTAATTAAACCTTCAGGGACCGGGTTCCCAAGGATTCCACTCCCTGGACCTGTATAGCACCCTGCACAGACCAACATCTTGGTCGTGGGTATGACCAGAGCTCTGGATCCCAGGGTCCAGCCCTCCTAAGAGAGGCATTACAGGCAAAACCTTGCTCTTCTGCTGCAAGGCCCGGGTACCGACCGTTTAGCTATGAAGCTTTTTTGGTGGGATCCGGAACAGCTTACTAAGGCCCAAAAGAACCTGTACGCAAGCCCAGTGAAAACACATGTTACTCTTTGGCCAACACCTTAGACACTGGCAAAAAACTTGAGGTGCTCCCGGATGGGAGGGGCTTATATAGGGGGAGGGTACTTCCGGTTTGGAATTGGCCAGTGCCAACACCTGAAGGTAATCTATATAACCCATTAGTAATGACTAAGTCGCTCTGTGTCCCGTGATGTACGAAAAAGAATTAAATGAATAAAATGAAAAAACACAATAACCTTAGACTGCTATAATGTGCCAAAGGTGGTGCTCCTAACTTTGGACAGAATTGGAAAACAATCCTCTCTGTGGCTCTTTCCACCACACAGAGAGAATATGTTTTCCAATTCTGTCCAAAGTTAGGAGCACCACCTTCGGCACATTATAGCAGTCTAAGGTCCCTGTCCCCTGCCACCAGAAAAAGCCTGGCTCTTCCCCATCCGCTTCTTAAAAAGACAAGGAAAGCTTCTTTTGCAGATCTAGACAGCTGAAAGATAAATCTCTATAATGGCAACAGAGTCCTGCTGTTCCTCAACTTTTCCTGAAGGTGCAAAAAAAAAAAAAAAACGAAGGGCTAGATTTCAGAAACTCCTCCAATATTCAGCGATTTATCCTTCCAGTAGTGGCTGATAACATCTACCAACTTTGACACCCCAGCAATGGCTCCTGACTCAATAGATATTTCAAGAATTTGTATACAGTGGAACCTTGGATTCCGAGTAACGTGGATAATGAGCAATTTTTTTTTTTTAAATCCTGACTGGGTTTGCGAGGGTTGTTTCACAAAACGAGGATTCAAGCCTCTGCGGTGCGCAGTACCGCATTTGGCCAATGGTGCGGGGGGGGGGGGGGGGAGGGTGGGGGGGCGCTGGTGACGTTCGGAGCTGTTCAGAAAACACTCCGTTCCAAGTGTTTCTGAGTGCAGCCGAACGGTCTCTGAGTATTTCCGAGTCTCTCTGGCGCCCCCCCCCCCCCCCACCTCTGGCCACATGCAGTTTTGCCATGCCATAGAAGTCAAATGTGGAACAAATTATTTTAGTTTCCATTGAGTTCTTTGGGGAAAAATCGCTTTGATATGCGAGTGCTTTGGATTACAAAGCATTCTCCTGGAACGGATTATGCTCGTAATCCAAG
Organism: Rana muscosa; assembly: GCA_029206835.1. Lineage (NCBI taxonomy): Eukaryota > Metazoa > Chordata > Amphibia > Anura > Ranidae > Rana > Rana muscosa. The sequence continues at coordinate 308,533,114 of CM055122.1, forward strand.
GTTCCACTGTATTTAAAAAGGCCAAAAAGTAGCAAATAAGTGAAGATCGTTGTTCAGGTTAAGAGACACTTTAACCCTTGGAGCCGACACCTCCCGGCCCTTTAGGGGTTTTGGATGCCGGGAGGCGGTTTATGATCATGTTACCGCCATGATTGGCTTTCCACAAAGGTCACAGGATCAGAAAGCTCCTGATCACAAGTAGCGATCGGGGGCATTCCGTTAGCCGCGGGTAACTGTATCGGGAGCGCCTCTCGGGACAACAGCTGTACAGACACCAAGGAACAGAATATATGGGGCCGCTTGGCGCCAAGGCCCACTCGCCGAGAGGCTGCATATTTAAGGGGTTAAAATCCATCACTTGATGGCAACACAGACTCCCCTCCCCGACACACTGACCTTCAGAAAACTTTTCTTGCTATTCTCTTCTCTTTGGCAGCTTCCAGCTCTTGCTTCTCTCTCTTCTCTTTCAGTGTCTTGCAGACCTTCTTGTGTGTGAACCAGTGCAACTTCTGACAGTTCTGGTCACAATACATCACCTGAAACACACATTCTGTATTACAGAACATTCCCTGAACTTTCCACAATTCAGACCACCCCAATCATCAGCTTACCTAAATCAGAAGACGGGACAAAAATGCTCAAAACACCATTGCACATTCTCTTAATCTTAAGTGGAGTTCCACCAAATTTTTTTTCTTTTTTTTCTTCCACTCCTCACCCCTTACATGCCACATTTGGCATGTAATTTTTTTGGGGGGGGGGGAGTGGGGGCTTCAGTAGGAGTGGGACTTCCTGTCCCACTTCCTCCTTCCGCCCTGGAGCCGCCTAGGCGATACGTCATATCACCTTGTGGCGGCTCCTCCCTGTAGGCGATCACCAGGGACGTGACAGGTCCCTGTCCACTCACAGAGCGCTGCGCCGTTCGCGCATAGCGCAGTGAGTGCCCGGCCGTGAAGCCGAAAGCTGTCACGGCCGGTGCCCATACTGTGAATGGACGCGCCAGCGGAGGAAGGGGGAGAGGAGCGGAGCTCCAGGCGGCGCGTTGCTGGACAGTGGAACAGGTAAGTGTAGGTTTATTAAAAGCCAGCAGCTACACTTTTTGTAGCTGCTGACTTTTAATAAACATAAATAAAGGGTGGAACTCCCTTTAAAGCAGAATTAAAAGCAATTTTCTTTTAATTTTGGGTATAGAAAGGAGGATTATAACAAGGGTTGCACCGATATCACTTTTTGAAAGTGATACCCTTTTCCCCACCCCCCCCCCCCCCCCCCCCCAAGTACAGTACTCGCCGTGGCACTGATGAGGCGTGGACTGGGTCAGTAGTTATTTTGCCCGTACCCTCCTGTGTGAGGAGGTTGAGCGGTGTTGTGATGGGTCTCCGCAGCCAGATCCCCCCACAGAATGGTTCTCATCTCTATGGCCAATAAAGACAAGTCTCTATTCCCCCAATGACTTCAATGTCCACATCAGCTGTAACTAGGGTGACCACATTTCCAAACTACCATTCAGGACACCCCCCCCTTCCCAAAAATCCGTTTATGCTGTAACCAATCACAGCACAGTCATTGGGACACAATAGTCAGGATTTATAATTTCTCCAATCACAAGCAGGGGGCGGGATTGTGCTCCTCCAGGCATTCCCGGCCAGGACAAGTACTGTCAGTGAGTAAAAGCGGTGATGTGGCGGCCTTTTTTTGGGGGAATCAGATTGGCCTGGGAGGTGGCTGTGTCAGTTTCATTCCGGGACACTGTATTGTCCTGGAATGAATGTGCCGGGACAGACCTGCAAAATGCGGGACTGTCCCCAGGCAAGCCGGGAACGTGGACACCCTAGCTGTAACTCCAACGTTGAGTTTATTTTTCTTAAACAACAGTCTTTGATAGGAAAGGTTGGAGAGAGAACAGGACAGCATAAGGTGTGGGAGAGGTCCAGGCACAAACGTAATACACTTCACTGCTCGGCTTCTTAAGCAGACTTAGCCCATTTGGATAGTCTCCCTAGATAGGGACTAGAAGCCAAAATGGTACTCGAACTAACCGCACAATCACTACACGAGCTGGTACGCCTCGTCTCTGCCACAGACCTGGCGAACTTGAGTTTCAAAGCTTGGCCTCTTTGTAAGGAGAAGACATCCCTCCAGAGAGTTACCGGGCCCCTTCCTTCACTGTGACTTCTCACCAGTCCCTCGGAACAGTTCCTCCCCCGGCCTCCTTGTCTAAGATACGGGTCCCCTCGCAAGGCGGCACCCTGAGATTCCTTGATGGGCCCCAGCCAAAGGTGCCGGGTCCAAGGCCTTTAGTTGCAGCCCCAGGATAAAGGTGCCTGGGACCGATTCACCGACCTCCGCCCCTGGGCCAAAGGTGCCCAGGGCAGACAGGAACACACTCCCTGGGAGTAGGACTCCCGACGACCAATCCGCCCAACAACCACGAACAGGCAGCATCTGCCACTTTTATATCCTCTCCCAGCATACACAGCAGGCCGACCACTCCCACTGTATAGCTGCCGAGCGGGGACACACAAGGCACAGCACTGTATCAGCAGTTCAACCCTGGCCCACTATGGCATGCGCCACCTGCAGGCCACAGGGAACGATACACCTCCTGCAGACAAAAATTGTTGATAATGTCCTAACAATTTAGGTGTTTGAGCATAACTACCACTCAAACACTACCCCTAAATTGAGGACGACCCGCTACACATATATATATATATATAATGTATTTTCTCTCTTTTTTTTTACAATGCTTTCTTTTTGGGGAGGGTTTAAATTTAACTTTTAAATATTACAATTCTGTCTTTTTTTATTTTTATCAGCCCTGTTGAGGGGGGGGGGGGGGGCTTTGGTAAGATACAGGGGTCTAAACAGACTCCTGACATCTCCTCTATGACAGAGAAAGGAACGAAGGACACAGATTCCCACCTCCTTTCTCAGCAACCTCAGCTGCACTGAAGATGAATGGACAGGAGACTCCTCCCTATTCATAAACTGAAGCATCGTAAACACAGTTTACAATGCTCAGTGAAGAATGGACAGTCAGTGATCAGAAGAGTGCAATCAGAAAAGGAAGGAGCCGGTAAGAACATATTTACCGGCTCCATCCTGACAGGATGTGGGACGAGGGGGGGGGGGGGACAAAGGAGGACAGTGGGGGACCTGGAGGAGGACACAGGGACAGTCAGGGGTGATCGGTACGGTGGTGGGGGAAGATTTATTTTCCATTACTTTTTTGGGGATAAACCCAAAATTTGGGATTTTCTTTTTTTATCTTCACTTTCAACGATAATGGTAAACAGGACAAATAGAGAGGGTGAATCTCCCTAATGGGAGCCCAGACAGTAATAATAATAAAAAAAATAAAAACTGACAGGGGTTGTAATCCCTCTCTACTCTAGCCAATAAAAGAGGGGAAGAAGAGGAAGGAGAAAAAAGGAGGGAGAAAAAAGTAGGATTTTTTAAAACAGCTTACCTGTAAAATCCTTTTCTTGGAGTACATCCGGGACACAGAGCGGCATAGTCATTACTATGTGGGTTATATAGAATTACCTTCAGGTGCTGGCACTGGCAACTTCCAAAACAGGAAGTACCCTCCCCTATATAAGCCCCTCCCATCCGGGAGCACCTCAGTTTTGTAGCAAAGCAATACGTGTCCCCAAAAGAGGGGTGGGAGCTCTGTGTCCCGTGACGTACTCCAAGAAAAGGATTTTACAGGTAAGCTGTTATAAAAATCCTATTTTCTTTCTCGTACATCACGGGACACAGAGCGGCATAGTCATTACTATGTGGGACGTCCCAAAGCAATGCCAAATGAGGGGGGGGGATACACCATACATAAGCTGGGCGCCATCAGGCATGAGGATCTTTTGCGGCCTGCAACACACTGCGCCCAAAGGCGACATCCTCCTGACTTCTAACGTCCACCTGGTAGAACCTAGTAAACGTGTGTACTGAAGACCATGTTGCGGCCTTACAAATTTGAGCCAGGGAGGCCTGGTGATGCACTGCCCATGAAGTTCCAACTGCTCTCGTGGAGTGCGCCCTAACTTTGAACGGAGGCGGTCTCCTTCTCAAGCCATAGGCTTGTATTATGACCTGTCGAATCCACTTGGCTGAAGTAGATTTTGATGCTGCCTGACCCTTTCTGGGGCCTTCCGGCAGACCACACAAAGAATCCGTTCTACGAATCTGAGCAGTGGCTTTTAGATAAGCTTTAACTGCTCTTACTACATCCAAAGAATGCAATAACTTTTCCTCTACCGAGCTTGGTTTGGGGAAAAAAGAAGGAAGAACCACATCCTGGTTCAAGTGAAACCTCGATACCACCTTAGGAAGAAAGGCTGGGTGAGGACGTAACACTACTCTGTCCTCATGAATAACCAGATATGGCTCTTTACAGGACATGGCGGCTAATTCCGACACTCTTCTAGCCGAGCATATGGCTACTAAAAATATCAATTTCCTGGTGAGTAGAACCAAGGAAATGTGCCGCAAAGGTTCAAATGGCTGCTTCTGCAGAACCGACAGAACCAAATTTAGATCCCATGGGCATATGGGAGCTTTAATCGGTGGAATAATACGAGTCACCCCTTGCATAAAGGATTTGACAAGTGAATGCATAGCCAGGGGCCTTTGAAATAGTATTGATAAGACCGAAACCTGACCCCTGATAGTACTTAAGGCAAACTTCCTGTCTACAGCCCACTGTAGGAAGTCCAGAATTCTGCCTATAACGTACTTACGTGGATGCCATTTTCTGGCCTCGCACCAAGTGATGTACGCCTTCCAAACTCTATAGTAGATCTGCCTGGATACAGGCTTCCTGGCATTGATTATAGTTGATACCACAGAGTTAGAGAGACCTCTCTTCTTTTAGGATGTGGGATTCAATAGCCAGGCCGTTAAACTTAGAGTTAGTAAGGAAGGGTGGTATATCGGTCCTTGCGAAAGCAGGTCCGGACGACGTGGAAGGGTCCAAGGACTCCCCACAGACATTTTGATGATCTCCGCGTACCAGGCCCTTCGGGGCCACGCTGGAGCCACCAGGATCACCGGCTTCTTTTCCAACCTGACTCTGCGAAGGAATCGAGGTAACAATTGTAGCGGAGGGAATGCATATATCAGTCTGAACTGATCCCAAGGGAACACCAGAGCATCCGAGCCGCAAGCGAGGGGATCCCTTGTCCGGGAGACAAATCTGTCCACCTTTGCGTTGAATCTGGATGCTAGCAGATCTACATCCGGTGTTCCCCACCGCTGACATATTGCTCGGAAGACCTCGGGATGAAGGGACCATTCCCCTGGGCATAACTGTTGGCGACTCAGAAAGTCCGCCTTCCAATTCTCCACCCCTGGAATGAAGACAGCTGATATACATGGGACATGCTTTTCTGCCCATTCCAGGATGTGACTTACTTCCCTCTGGGCTGCACGACTCCTGGTGCCTCCCTGATGATTGATATATGCCACTGCTGTGGCATTGTCTGATTGAATTCTGACAGGGGACCCTTGGAGTCTGGATGTCCAGGCTACTAGGGCATACCGGGCTGCTCGTATCTCTAAGAGATTGATGGGCAGGGTTTTTACTACATTTGACCATCTGCCCTGGAGAGACCATTGCTCCAGTACTGCCCCCCAGCCTATAAGGCTGGCATCTGTAGTGACCACCTTCCAGGATATCGGACTGAAGGGTTTTCCCTTCTGGAGATTCTGGGGGATCAACCACCAGCAGAGACTCTTCCGAACGGAAGGGGACAAAGCCATCGGGAAGTCTAGAGCCTGAATTTTTCCGTTCCAGGCTGACAATATGGCCCTCTGTAAATTCCTTGAGTGGAATTGGGCGTATGGCACAGCTTCGAATGATGCTACCATCTTTCCTAGCAGCCTCATGCACAGGCGTATGGACGGCTGTCTTTTTGCACAAAGCAGACGGACCAAGCCCCTCAAAGAGGATACCTTGTCTAGAGGTAAGAAAATCTTCCTCTGGTCTGAATCCAGCCATAGCCCTAGATATACCAGGTTTTTCACTGGCTGTAGGGCTGACTTGTCCAGGTTGATGACCCAACCGTGAGATTCTAGATACTTGATTGTATCGACAATTACCACTTCTAGCTTGGTAACTGAGTGGTCCATCAACAACAGGTCGTCTAGGTATGCCATTATCGTTACACCTCGTGTTCTTAGATCGGCCAACAGTGGGGCCAGAATTTTTGTGAACACTCGTGGTGCTGTGGCCAGACCGAATGGCAAGGCTCTGAACTGAAAATGGCGCCCTTCTACTGCAAAGCGTAGAAATTTTTGATGACCTGGAAAGATGGGAACATGCAAGTAAGCATCTTTGATGTCGATCGAGGCTAACCATTCCTCCCCCTGTAGGGCAGCGGTGACCGATCGGATCGACTCCATCCGGAAAGACCGGACGTTTAGAAATTTGTTTAGACTCTTTAGGTCCAATATGGGTCTTATGTCCCCGTTTGGTTTCGGGACTGTGAAAAGGTTTGAGTAGAAACCCAACCCCCACTCTTCCATAGGAACCTCCATAATTACTCCTTGGAGCAATAGTTGTTCTAACGCCAATAGGAGAGACCCTCTTTTCAGAGGGTCTCTTGGCATGCCTGACCACATAAAATGGGAAGGAGGAGACTCTTTTAACTCCAACTTGTATTCCAGAGTTACTGCGGAGAGCACCCATCCGTCTTTGATCGTCTCCCGCCAGGTCTCTGTGAACAACTGAAGTCTTCCCCCCACCCGTTTGAGTGGGGGCAGCCCTTCATAGGCTTGACTTGGAGGCTGGTTTAGTACCTCTTCGGATCCAGGGTTCTTTATTACCCTGTGACTGTCCCTGATTTTTACCTCCTGAGTTTGACCGAGGAGGCCGTCGGAACTGCTTAGTAGCAGACGTCCCAGGGATAGGAGAGGTAGCCCTCTTAAAAGATGGACCCCTAGACCTCTTTTTACTCTGTAAGAGAGTACTTTTACCACTGGAAATCTTCTGGATATATTTATCCAGGTCTTCGCCAAAAAGGCGTTCTCCATGAAATGGGAAGCTAACTAAGAGCTTCTTACAGGGAGCTTCAGCAGACCAGTTCTTGAGCCACAGAAGCCTACGCATATGTACCAAAGACAGCGTGAGGCGGGAGGCCTGATGGATAGAATCCTTGATGGCGTCAACCGCAAAGCATAATGCTCTAGGCAGATTAGCCAGAGCCTGGGCCTGCTGGTCTGGCAAATCCCTCAGGACCATTTTCATTTGATCCTTTAAAGCTTGGCAGACCCCAATAGCTGCCACTGCTGGCTGTGTAACAGCCCCTGCTGTGGAAAAAGCAGATTTTAATAAAGACTCCAATTTTTTATCTACTGGATCTTTGAACATTTGAACATTATCTACTGGACATGTCAGTGATTTGTTCACAGAAGAAATGGCTGCGTCCACTGTAGGAACATTCCATCTCTGGGTGAATTTTTCCTCCATGGGATAGATCACCTGAAATTTCTTAGGTGGAACAAATAGTTTATCAGGATGTTCCCAGTCCTGGTATATAAGTCCTTCCAATAATGGATGAATTGGAAAGGAGCAATTAATCTGGGGAGCTTTTAGCGACCCCAATGAGGAGACAGCAGTAGTTGATGGTTCAACAAGAGGCATTTTAAATGCAGATCGAACCATGTCAGTTAGGGTCTGGACCCACAATCTTTCAGTCTGTGATGCTGAAAATGGTTCATCTACTGTCGATTCCTCAAAAACAGAGTTGACCTCCTCCTGATCCCCTTCAGGTAGGTCAGTCCCTTCCTGGGACTGTTGCTTTGCCAACAGGCACTCTAATGGAGGGGATGGAGATCTGGCGCGCTTTCTTTCCTGTAGAGAAGAAGCGATCAATGCAGCCAATCTCTGCTCCAATCCCTCCAGAGTTGAGGCAAAAACCTCCTCTGTTATATATGCAGGAGCAGGTGGACTGAGGACAGCCGCAGTACCTGGCACTCCCGGGGGTTCCTTATGGGTATTAACCTCTGATTTCTCAGGGGAGGAGGGTGCAGATGACTGCTCCAGATCCTCAGAGCCCGATGGAGACCCCCTACACTTCCTGAGAGGTATATCTCGGAGTTTTTTAGGCAGCATATTCCTTAGTTCAAAGCTGAGGTATTCCAGCCGCAATACACCCCTTTACTGAAATAGTCTAATGCAATTTGCTGCTATGTACATCAGTGGGTGTCTACTAATGCGTCTTTCTGGGGATGCCTGTATCAACCGCCCGCTGTAAGCCCCTATACCATGCTACCAGCTCCTTTTCATGCTCTGTGTCCATAGCAAGCAGCGTGGACTGAGTCCTTTTATCTTGCTGGGACGCCCGCACATGCGCAGAAGCGCTGGGCGCACAGAGCGCGTCATCCGTCAGGCTCCGCCCCCTTTTTTGAAGCTAAATCTATAAAAAGAAAGCGTGTGTGCGCACGTGTGCGCTCTTGGCGCCATGTAGGGAGAGGAGCCAGGGTCCCTGTTTCACCAGGACTCGGGGATGGAAGGAAACTACTTGGCAGCATGACAGAGGAATGCAGCTTCCCTGATAGAGAGCTCACTCATCTGCCTGGACTTTCACCATGGAAGGAATAGTCCCAAGAAAAAAAGACGTTCCACAGCGGCCTCTAGTGGACAAACACAGGTACCGCACTTTTGTCTTTTTTTTTTTTTTTTTTTAAAACCTCCTTTATGAAAAACATTTCTAGGTTTACAGTTTTTAAAACTTCCTTTATGAAAAGACATTTCTAGGATTTCTTAGGCATATACAGCTATTAGCGGGAATACCTTTAGGTAACAGGCAGAAAGACATATTAGGCTTGGGGGTCCCCTCAATAGAACCAAGTTCCTGAGGGGCCCCCACTTACCTTTTCCCCGCCGCAGGACTTTGTTTGGTCCACAGAAGCCCAAACTTCACCTCTCACGGCAGGCATTGTACTAGACCTTCAGGGACCGGGTTCCCAAGGATTCCACTCCCCTGGACCTGTATAGCACCCTGCACAGATAGCCTCTTGGTTTTGGGTATGACCAGAGTTCTGGATCCCAGGGTCCAGCCCTCCTAAGAGAGGCATTACAGGCAAAACCCTGCTCTTCTCTGCAAGGCCCGGGTACCGACCGTTTAGCTATGAAGCTTTTTTGGTCGGATCCGGAATAGCTTGCTAAGGCCCAGAGAACCTGTACACAAGCCCAGATGAATACATGTTAACCTTGGCCAACACCTTGGACACTGGCAAAAAACTGAGGTGCTCCCGGATGGGAGGGGCTTATATAGGGGAGGGTACTTCCTGTTTTGGAAGTTGCCAGTGCCAGCACCTGAAGGTAATTCTATATAACCCACATAGTAATGACTATGCCGCTCTGTGTCCCGTGATGTATGAACAAGAAAAGGAGGAGGAGGAAGAGGAAGAAGGAGGAAGAGGAAGAAGAGGAGGAAGAGGAAGAAGAGGAGGAAGAGGAGGAAGAGGAGGAAGAGGAGGAAGAGGAGGAAGAAGAGGAAGAGGAGGAAGAAGAGGAAGAAGAGGAAAGAGGAAGGAGGAAGGAGGAAGAAGGAAAAAGGAAAAAGAGGTAGGAGGAGGGAGGGAAGAGGAGGGAGGGAAGAGAAAGAAGGAAAGAGGGAGGAGGAAGAAGAAGAAGAGGAAAGAGGGAGGAAGAAGAGGAAAGAGGAAGAAGAGGAAAGAGGGAGGAGGAGTTGCCTTTAGTTATACATTAAAGTAGTAAAAATCCTTCATGCATGAGGGCGGTTTGGCCCATCAGTGTCAAATCCCGGCACTGTTGGACACCCAGACGGCAGAGGTGCAGCCCCACTGTACCAAGCAGTACTTTAAGTTTGCTCTATAATAAATTTACTGCTGTATTGGATGCAGTTCTGATAATGCCATACATTAATGTGGGATCACATGACCCGGAGGGACCCCGATAGTCCATGTTTGCAGAATGGAATTAACAAGCACTCACCAGCTTGCACACAGAGCACCTCTTATCGGCTCCCTTCTCTCCGCACGCTGTACAGAATTCTGCATCCACAAAGCCCACCTGGCCGGTAATGGCCTGGGTTAGCACGGAGAAGGCTGTCGGGTCGGAGCCCTGAAAAACAACCGAACAATAAAACGTCAACCATATTACAAATACTGAAACATCCCTATGCTTTAGACAGGATTTAAAGCGTCCGTTACCGCAACATTTCATATTTCTAATATGTGGCTGCGGCACCATGTTCTTGTATGAGAAAGTTTCCTGTTCTTTGTATTACTTCCTTTATGTGAAATACCTGGTGATCCTGCCAGTCCCTCTGCTTTCCTATTAAAAACTGACCACACTAAGCAGGAGAACACAGCGTGGTCAGTTCTCTAGCTCTGCTGGGAACTCAATGTGCTCTCCTCCAATGATCAGACTTGTGCTGAAATGCCCCCTCTGCACAGCCATTCACTGGGAAGCTCAGTGGGTTGCTGCTTCTCCTCCCCCAGCTCTTTTACGGGTTGTTTTACAAGGCGATTGTTTACAAATAACTTTTTCTTCATTTTGGATAGAGTAAGGGAGGGTTAACCTCTGTCAGGATTTTTTTGCACCACGAGCGTCCCATTGGAGAGACTTCCCTTCACTTCATGTCCCACAGCCACAACAGGAAGAGAGAGGAAATCTCTCCAAAGGGATGGAATCCCTGGTTGTCACCAGAACTAGTGTCCCCATTGGAAGATTTCTCCTCTGTTCCTGTTCTGGTGACAACCCAAAATGTGGGATTATTTCTCCTTTTCACTCTTGGTCATAACTGTAAACAGGGCAAATAGAGAGGGTGAATCTCCCCAACGGGGACACAGACAGCAATAATAACTGACAGGGGTTCCAATTCCTCTCCACTCTATCCAAAACAAAAAAAAACATATACAGTATTACAATATTAACCACTTGGCCTCTGGAAGATTTACCCCCCCCCTTCATGACCAGGCCATTTTTTTGCGATTCGGCACTGCATTAATATAACTGACCATTGTGCGGTTGTGTGGCACTGTACCCAAATAAAATGTATGCCATTTTTTTTCCCACAAATAGCGCTTTCTTTTGGAGGTTTTTTTTCACCTCTGCAGTTGCTGCATTTTTTGCACTAAAAACAAAAACAAACCGACAATTTTGAAAAAATAGGATTTTTATAACAGCTTACCTGTAAAATCCTTTTCTTGGAGTACACCACGGGACACAGAGCCAGTCATTACAGAATGGGTTAAGGGTCACCAGCGGTGATTGGACACTGGCACAACCAATGGAAGACAGTTCCCCTCCATATAACCCCTCCCATCAGGGAAGTACCTCAGTTTTGTAGCAAAGCAGTAAGGTTCCCATAAGAAGGGTGGGACCTCTGTGTCCCGTGGTGTACTCCAAGAAAAGGATTTTACAGGTAAGCTGTTATAAAAATCCTATTTTCTTTATCGTACACCACGGGACACAGAGCTAGTCATTACATAATGGGACGTCCCAGAGCAATGCTCATATGAAGGGGGGGAGACACAGATCAAAACAGGCCGCTTGCGGACCAGAAGCCCTATACTGCTGCCTGCAGCACACTTCGCCCGAAGGCGGAATCCTCATGTCCTTTCACATCTATTTGATAGAATTTGGAAAATGTATGGACTGAGGACCAAGTTGCAGCCTTACAGATCTGAGCCATCGAAGCCTGGTCGTGCACTGCCCATGAAGCACCTATCGCCCTGGTAGAGTGCGCCTTAACAGGAAAAGGAGGAGTCCTGTTCTTTAAACCATAAGCTTGAACAATTACTTGTCTAATGCACCTGGAAATGGTGGATTTTGATACCGCTTGGCCCTTCTTGGGACCATCTGGTAAAATAAACAAAACATCTGTTTTACGTATCTGAGCGGTTGCTTGCAGATACACCTTTACCGCTCTCACTAGATCTAGAGAGTGTAATAATTTTTCCCCCGCCGTCCGCGGGTTTGGAAAAAAAGGAAGGCAGAACAATGTCTTGATTCAAGTGAAAAGCCGACACCACCTTAGGCAGAAAAGCCGGATGGGGTCGTAGTACGATCTTGTCCTTGTGACAAATTAGATAAGGCTCTTTACAAGAAAGAGCTGCTAGCTCTGATACTCTCCTAGCAGAAGCTATAGCAATCAGAAAGGCCAATTTCCTACTTAATATAATTAAAGGAATATGGCGAATAGGTTCAAAAGGTTGCTTTTGCAACACTGACAATACCAAATTCAAATCCCATGGACACAAGGGAGACCTGACTGGAGGATTTATCCTCAGTACCCCCTGAATGAATGTCCGAACCAGGGAGTGAGATGCCAATGGTCTCTGAAAGAAGACTGATAGAGCCGATATTTGCCCTTTGATGGTGCTAAGGGCTAATTTCATATCCACTCCTAACTGGCAAAAAGCAAGAATCCTACTTATTTCATATTTCAGAGGATTCCAACTTCTGGATTCACACCAGGAAACGTATGCTTTCCAGACTCTATGATAGATGAGTCTGGAGGCTGGCTTTCTAGCATTAATGAGCGTAGAAAGAGCCAGGCCAGAGACCCCTCTCTTTTTCAAAATGTGGGTCTCAGCAGCCAGGCCGTCAAATTTAGCCTTTGTAAGGAAGGGTGGAATACTGGACCCTGTGACAACAGGTCGTGTCGAAGTGGAAGCTTCCAGGGCCTTCCTATCGCCATTTTTACGATCTCGGCATACCAAGGCCTCCTGGGCCAGTTTGGGGCCACTAGGATTACTGGTATTCCCTCCTCCTTGATCCTGCGAAGCAGTCTTTGTAGAAGAGGGATCGGAGGGAATGCATAGATCAGTGAGAACTGATTCCATGGAGTTATTAGAGCGTCTGTCCCGTAGGCTAGAGGATCTCTCGTTCTGGACACAAAGTTGTCCAATTTCTTGTTGAACCTGGAAGCTAGCAGGTCTACATCTGGGTTTCCCCATCTCAGACATATGGCCTGAAAGATCTCTGGGTGAAGAGACCACTCTCCTGGTAGCAGCTGCTGACGACTCAGGTAGTCTGCTTGCCAGTTTTCTATCCCTGGAATGAAGACTGCAGAGATGCAAGGTACATGCTCTTCTGCCCATGCCAAGATCCGGTTCACCTCTCTTTGGGCTGCCCGACTGTGGGTGCCTCCTTGGTGATTGATGTAAGCTACTGCCGTAGCATTGTCGGATTGAACCCGAACTGGGTAGCCCTGTAACCTGTATGTCCAGGTTTTGAGGGCTAGATATACCGCCCGGATCTCTAGCACATTGATGGGCAGGATCCCCTGAGTCTTGGCCCAGGTTCCCTGGGTAGAAGCCTCCTCGAATACTGCACCCCAGCCCGATAGGCTGGCATCCGTAGATACCACCTTCCAGGCCACTGGGAGGAAGGACTTTCCCTTCCGTAAATTCCTGGCTTCTAGCCACCAAATTGAAGCTGTGGCGTACTTGTGAGGACAGGCGCATGGGTATATCCAGAGCTTGGCTCTTTCTGTTCCAGGAGGCTAAAATATTGCCTTGAAGTAGTCTCGAATGAAACTGGGCGTAAGGGACCGCCTCGAAGGAGGCTACCATCTTTCCCAATAGTCTCATGCAAAGGCGAATAGACGGCCTCTTGTTTGCTTTGACCTTGTGGATCAGGTCTTTCAGAGACTGTATCTTCGGTTCTGGCAGGTATACCCCGTTTTGGGCTGTATCTATGATCATGCCCAGGTGCCCTATCCTTCTTTGGGCCTGGAGAGAGGATTTTTGTAAGTTTATAATCCATCCTAAATACTCCAGGTATCCTACTGTAGTGTCTACAGCGTGATCCAATCCCTCCTTTGACTGATCTATTAATAGTAGATCGTCCAGATAGGCTGTTACCGCAATGCCCCGTGTTCTTAGGTTTGCTAACAGAGGAGCTAGCACCTTTGTGAATACTCTGGGCGCGGTGGCTACACCAAACGGCAGAGCCACAAATTGAAAGTGGCGATCTTCTACCGCAAACCTTAGGAATCTTTGGTGAGCGGGGAGGATTGGTATGTGTAGATATGCGTCTTTGATATCTATGGACGCAATGAATTCTCCGCCTTTTAAAGTAGCGACCACGGATCGAATCGTTTCCATTCGAAAATGGCGAACGTTCAGAAACTGGTTTAGATTTTTTAGATCCAGGATGGGTCTGACTTCTCCGTTCGGTTTTGGAATCACAAAGAGGTTTGAGTAAAAACCTGAACCTTGCTCCTTTTGGGGTACCTCTGTAACCACACCTTGAGCTATTAAGTGATTCAAACCTTTGAAGAAGGATCCTCTTTTTTGTGGATCCTTGGAGAGTCTTGAACTTCGGAATTGAGAAGATGGGATCTCTCGAAATTCCAGTCTGTACCCTGAGGATATTGTGGATACCACCCATTTGTCCTGGGTTTCTGTCCGCCAAGTCGCTGAGAACTGACGAAGCCTTCCCCCCACTCGGCCGAGCGGGGGCGCCCCTTCAATGAGAGGTTTTGGGGGCTTGCTTATTAGCTCTTGAACCCCACGGCTTCTTGTTCTTCTGAGCCTGTTCTTTGGCTTTTTTGGGCGGCTGAAAAGGCCGTCGCCACTGGCTGGAGTCAGATTTCCCGGGAGCTGGGGAGAGAGTGTGTTTAAAACAAGGTCTCTTGTTTTTCTTTCTCTCAGGTAAAAGTGTCGTTTTACCACTTGATATCTTTTGGATATATCTTTCTAAATCTTCCCCAAAAAGGCGTTCGCCATGGAACGGGAAACTTGCCAACAACTTTTTGCATGGGGCTTCCGCTGACCAATGCTTAAGCCAAAGTACTCTGCGCATCTGTACCAGCTGGAGTGTAAGGCGTGATGCCTGTATGATAGAATCTCTCATGGCATCCACTGTGAAGCATAAGGCTTTAGGCAAATTCTCCCAATTTTTAGCCTGCTCTGAAGGCAGCTCCTTCAGCCCCTGCTTTACCTGTTGGCTGACGACCTGACACATACCGACTGCTGCTACTGCAGGTTGGATAATTGAGCCGGCCAAAAGGAAGGAGGATTTCAGTAAGGATTCCAACTTCTTCTCAGAAGGATCTTTAAACACTTGTACATTATCCACTGGACATGTCAGGTTTTTATTTACACAAGAAATAGCCGCATCTACCGTAGGCAGGCTCCATTTCTTTAAAAAATTTTCCCCCATAGGATAAAGAATGTTAAACTTTTTTGGAGGTGAAAAACGCTTATCTGGATGTTGCCAGTCTGCGTACAATAGATCCTCTAGTAACGGATGAACCGGGAAGGAGCATGCACCTTGCAGGGATCTTAATGATCCTAGGGAGGAGACAGGTGATTCTGTTACCTCCAAAGAGGGTAACCTAAATGCAGCTCGCACGGCTCCTGCATAGCATTGCACCTGTGACTTTAAAATCTGGGATACCGAAAAAGGCTCATCCGATATCCCTGATCCGTCTGACTCCTCATCCTCTGCTGATGTAGCCTCCTCCTCATCCTCCTCCTCCTCAGGTACTTCTGAAGGGAGGTCCAATACTGGAGGAGATCTGCTTCGCTTATTGTCCTTTTTAGAGGATTTAGCGATTAAAGTAGCAATTTTCTCCTCCAGATTATTTAGGGCAGCTGATAAAGTGTCCTCAGTGACATATGCAGGCCCAGGCTTCACTGGGGAAGCCGCCATACCTGACAGAGGTAATGGCTCATCCTGTACAGGTGCTTTTGGCAACACAGGAGAGGAAGGTACCGAGTCAGCACAGCTAGAGCCCCTTGTCTCAGGCGGCGGTGCTCTTTTATCTCTTTTTGTCCGCATTACTTCCCCTGGAAGACTTACTGTTTAGACAAAATACAAGGTACCTAAATGCATATACTACCGTGTTCAGTTTAGCAAATACATTAAGTATGCAACTTTTAACACATAACTATGCATAACATGGATGTCTTCTAGGAAGTACCCAATCCAACCACATGGAGTCTTACGTCCCTGTATAGCTGCTGTGTTTCTCTGCCAGGAACAAGAGAACTAACGAGCTTGCTTGCTGCTGCAGTGCTTTTTACACTGACAGTCTTTTAAATTTGGCGCCGTTTCTGTGCCTGCGCGCGCCACGTGCCCGCGCACAGCCTTCGGCCCCCCCCCCCCTCCGATAAAGCGCGCTCCCGCGCGCGCGCGGCCTTTAGCGCTATGGTGGTGGCCATAGTGAGAGAGGACTCTCATCAGTCCCTGTCCCCACTTACCTGCATCTGCAGGTGTCTGTATCGGCCACCGGAAGGAGGAGCGGGGAGCTCAAGCAAGCTCAGCAGCGGAGGTGACGAGCAGTGTACTTCGCCGAAGCCGACACTGAACAGAGTGAGGTGAGTATATTCAGCTCTTTACTCCCCCCAGTGGTGGAAAAAAAGAAGACATCCACTTTTTTGAAAAAGGTCCCAACCTAGTTATGGACCTTCTAATCTCACCTTATCCACGCCGCAGGTTTTTCTGCTGAAAGTTTTCAGACAGATACCAAACTTCACCCTTCATGGTGGGCTATGTGTGCCAACCTTCAGGGATATGGGTTCCTATTTAAAGGATACCTCTCCCCTGGGCCTTGTACAAGACTCTTACCAGGACTTTATAGCGAAATAGCGAAATAGCGAAAGTGCTGGATCTTAGAGCCCAGTCCTCCGAAGAGAGACATTACAGGCGACGCCTCATGGATGAGGCCCGGATCCCATCCAGATTCAGCTCATTTGTAGGCGTCTGGGGGTAAAAGAGCTATGCTTTCGGATCCATCCAAGAGGGTCTCTTTGGTAGAGCTTTCCTTTAGCACCTCCTAACGCGTCCAACACCTTTCGACACTGGCGAAAAAACTGAGGTACTTCCCTGATGGGAGGGGTTATATGGAGGGGAACTGTCTTCCATTGGTTGTGCCAGTGTCCAATCACCGCTGGTGACCCTTAACCCATTATGTAATGACTGGCTCTGTGTCCCGTGGTGTACGATAAAGAAACATAATTTTTTTACTTTCTGCTATAAAACATATCCAATAAAAAAAATGCCAATATGTATTCTGCTACATATTTTTGGTAAAAAAAATCCCAATAAGCGTATATTGACTGGTTTATGGGAACGTTATAGCGTCTACTAACTATGGGATCTATTTATGGAATTTTTTCTTTTACTAGTAATGGCGGTGATCAGCGACTTCGAGCAGCACTGTGATTTTGCGGCGGACAAAATCAGACACTGACACTGACACTTGACGGGAATCAGTTCTAAAAATATGCACCGTCACTTTACTAATGACACTGGCTGGGAAGGGGGTTAAACATCTAGGGTGGGGGACAGACAATCCATTGCTTCCCCCATCAGAATGGAGATCTGCCTTGTTTACCTAAGCAGAGCTCTGTTCTGTGTGTTGTACTGATGATCGGCGGGTGCCAGCGGACATCCAGTGCCTGGCACCTGAAGATCAGCTTCTGCTGTGATTAATCAAAGCAGAAGCGGCCCGCACCCCCCCCCCCCCTGCAGGCTGAAGTGCGGAATCCCATATATACATGTGATCCTGCACAGGAGGGCCGCCCTGTAGCAGTAAATCTGTTTTGGGAGCGGTCCGAAACTGGTTAAAAAAGGGGCACACTGCCATCTTCAGGCTGGAGGATTGTTTTTGGAATGAAACGTCAGGCTTGCATGTGGTTATAATGCCACAGATTACTGTAACCTCAGCATTGGCCAATTTACAGACTGGGGACAAGAAGGGTTTAAAGGACATTTATGATAAGAGGCTGCCATTACTGACCAACTGCTGAAAACGCTAGTTGCTTGGCCATCATGTTGACCATCTTGCTTCACTCTGTTGAACTACTGACCCAGAACAAGTACACAGATAAGTTGTGACTTTTCTGAACTGTTGTCCTAGGTCAATGGTCTCCAAACTGCAGCCCGGGGGCCGAATGTGGCCCTTTGCTTGTCTTTGTCTGCTCCTTGGGGCACTATTCCTCCCACTGATGGGGCACTTTTCCTTCCACTGACACCAAGGATGGGGCACCATTTCTCCCACTGACACCAAGGATGGGGCACCATTCCTCCCACTGGCATCAACGATTGGGGACCATTCCTCCCACTGGCATCAACGATGGGGCACCATTCCTCCCACTGGCATCAACGATGGGGCACCATTCCTCCCACTGGCATCAACGATGGGGCACCATTCCTCCCACTGGCATCAACGATGGGGCACCATTCCTCCCACTGGCATCAACGATGGGGCACCATTCCTCCCACTGGCATCAACGATGGGGCACCATTCCTCCCACTGGCATCAACGATGGGGCACCACCCTGAAAATACCTAGCGTGAGCTTCTGAAATGGCTGCAATATAAGTCATACTCTGAAAATAAGCCCAAGCTAAGATTTCTTGTAAAATCATGTAATCCGTTCGGTAAAAAGATGTGCAGTGTATCTCCTTGTGTAAATTTATTGTGGAAAATACCTTATTTACAGTGCCGCTGGGCGCTCACGTGACCTGCCGGAGCTCTTCTCTCGGCTGACGTCAGCAACCCCTCCCTCTTCAGCGCTTGGAGTGGGGCTGACGTCATCAGGGATCTCAGCCTCTTCCTCTGCAGTGCTCGGCGTGGGTAAGAAGAGCTCCGGTGGGTCACGTGAGCGCCCAAATAAGGTATCTTTCACAATAAATCTACACTGCACAAGGAGACACACTGCACACACACATTTATATATATATATATATATATAGCGCCCTGCTCCCAATGACTGGGGCGCCATGATCAATTTAGAGGGTATCTGAGCCAATAGTTAGGCTCAGATGTACATAATTCATGTTAAATTAGCCTCTGTTCCGGCTGTGGCTGTGTGTTTGGAAGGACTTCCCACGGTTTGCCTGTAGGTGGCGTTACCACTCCAGGCCAATGTGGAAGACTGATAGGCCAGAGTATATTGGGTACCTTGCCCCGAGAACAGTTCAGTGGGTGTGGTCTACCTGCTGAGCATGCTGGGGAAGGGTACTTAAGGGGCAGACGCCATCTTTTGTGGTCCTTCATCCCCTCACGGCCCTCCTGGCGTGAGGGGAGTATTGTGTGATTTTTGGCCTCGCAACCATACTGGCACCACTGACACCAACGATGGGGCACTATTCCTCCCACTGACACCAACAATGGGGCACAATTCCTCCCACTGACACCAACAATGGGGCACAATTCCTCCCACTGACACCAATGGTAGAGCACTAATAATTCCCCTATTACCAAAGATGGGACATGGTTTACTCCCACTGATGCCAGGACATTTTCTACTTAAAATGGCCACAGTCCAGCCCTACCTACAGTCTGAAGCACAATAAAGTGGCCTTTTTGCTTAGAAAGTTTGGAGACCCTTGCCCTAGGTCAGCGACCATGGTAGTGCTGAAGCCGATAGTCAGCATGATAACCAGGCAAGTTGTAATTTTAGAAAGGAGGTCAGTAATGGTGACCACCACCTCCACTTATCATGGGTTCAACGTAATGTATTTGAGTGTAAGTCCAGAAGTTTTCATACAAGGCTCAGGCATGGGTAATAGATTTTGGGTAAACAATCTGGTGCATCTGCTGCGATAATGAGGTCTTACGATTTCCACAGGCGCGATACTTCGGACCAGCTGCTGCAGGAGAGTGGCCTCACAGAACGGAAACTTCCGGATACTTTCTCGGATAAACTTTTCTTGGAAAACTGGGAAGCAGTCACTGTCCCTTCCTTTCAATAAGCTGAAAAGAATGTATTTATATGCGTTAAAAATGAATACAAAAGGGCAATATCATCGCAATTTGTAGCAAAATGTAACCGCAACGATTCTGCTTCCACAGTGCGGTGACATGAAATTTCAACTGCCAGATTCAAATACAACACAAGTAAGCATCTATCTTTGATGTGAAACGCGTCAGCTCTCCACCCCCTGCATGTCAGTTTTCTGTTTTTGTCTGTTTTTGGACTTTTGAATCTATGGATTAATTTTGGATTTTAATTTTGGAATTTTGAAAATAAATCGTTTATACAGAGTGCGGCAGTCCAGGGCTCTTTTCTTTCCCATACAACACCCACCATGACCTAAACCTTCAATTTTATTAAAGGAGAAGTAGACGCTGCCTGCAAAGTAAAGGCATAATGTGCTAGTATACATTGGATACTAGCACATTATGTGACACTTGCCTGCAAACGAAACCCCCGTTGTCGCTGCATCCATCTTCGTCCGTCTTCCTTCCGCAGACTCCGGCTCTGACTGTCCGGAGCCGCCGGTCACAGCTAAGGGCTCTGTAGAAGCAGCACGGGTGGCCGTTCCTTCAGAGCGCATGCGCCAAGTATACAGTAAGTCTTCTAAACGGTGCAAGTTTAGGAGATATTTACACTATCTATAGCAGTGATTCTCAACCAGGGTTCCGTGGAACCCTAGGGTTCCTCCAGAGGTTACTAGGGGTTCCTTCAGCATTGGGCAATTTCTGCCTCTCAGATAAAAAGATCACTGGTGTCAGTGGGAACTTATCTATCTATAAGAAGGTAATTCTTCCCAATGACCACAAGTGTAAGAACCATTCTTCCCACTGACCATTACACTAATGTATCATGAGTTGTAGAGTTCAAATTTTTAGCAGGGGTTCCCCGAGACCGGAGAACTATTTCAAGGGTTCCTCTGTGTTGAAAAGGTTGAGAAAGGCTGATCTATAGGTACAAACAATCCAGGGAAGTTTACTTCCTCTTTAATAACGGTCTAAAAATCCATATTGTAAAAAAATAGAAGGAAGTCATTTAGTACTTGGTGACCACCCTACAGCAAACTTACTGCTACAGGAATAATATATATATATATCTCGAGTATAAGCCGAGTTTTTAAGCACAATTTTTTGTGCTGAAAGTGCCCCCCTCGGCTTATACTCGAGTCACCTTTTTGCGCCTGATCTCCCAGATTTTGGGGAGCCGGTACCGGTCGGCCGTAGCTCTCCTGGACCCCAAACTTGGCACACATGTAGCCCCACTCTTCCTCTATAAGTGTGCAAAGTTTCTTGTCCGGGGGACCTACGGTCGGGGAGCACCGATTTTTTAAAGCCGGGCACCCCTTCCATAGACTCCCATGTTAAACTGTAATTTCTGTGGTGAATTTGCGGACCCGGTACCGGCCGGTCGTAGGTTCTCTGGACTCCAAACTTGGCACACATGTAGCCCCACTCTTCCTCTACAGGTTTGCAAAGTTGCTTGTCCGGAAAACCTACGGCCGGGGAGCACTGATTTTTCAAATCCGGGCACCCATTCCATAGACTCCCATGTTAAATGTCAGTCTAGTCATGGACACAGTGGAGGCAAAGTGAGGCACACCCTAGGCTTATACTCGAGTCAATAAGTTTTCCCAGTTTTTGTGGTAAAATTAGGTGCCTCGGCTTATATTCGGGTCGGCTTATACTCAAGTATATACGGTATATATATGAGTGTATACGATCCTGCACTTCCGAGCATCGGGAACAAGTGCGTGCTGCTGGCAGTTCCCGTGGGCCTGATGTCTGCCATCACCCGCTGATCGTTCAAGTACACAGGCAGAACGGCAATCTGCCTATGTAAACAAGGCAGATTGCTGTTCTGTCAGTAGGGAAGGCATGGATCCTTTGTCTCTGCAAAGCAGGGACACCAATCCATGCCTTCCAATAGTAAATGCACCTCCCCCAATACACTGAAACACCAGCTAGGCAAACATTTAACCCTTTAAATTGCCCCTGATGCTAACCCCTTCCCAGCTAGTGTCATTAGTACAGTGACAGTGCATATTTTTAGCACCGATCACTAAACAAGTGTCACTTGTTCCCAAAAAAGTGTAATTTAGTATCCGATTTTTCTGCCGCAATATTGCAGTCCCTCTATAAGTCGTTGATTACCACCATTACTAGTAAAATATAAAATTTAAAAAAAAAAATCCATACATATATCCCATAACTTTTGCACAAACCAACCAATCTATGCTTATTGGGATTTTTTTTGACCAAAAATATATAGCGGAATACATATTGGTCTAAATTTATTAAGAAATTAGATTTTTTTTAATTGGATATGTTTTATAGCAGAATGTAAAAAATATTAGGGCTGTGGAAATTAACTATTAATTCCTCGATTAATCATTACATTTTTTTGATCGCTCAAAATTCTTTTGATCGGTACTCGCCTCTCCGCCGGCTTCAGGGAGTTCTGTCGGAGATCCGGTGACGTCACGGACACCGGCGGGGTTAGCCGTGTCCATCTGAATGGCTCCTTTGCTGTGCCTTCATATCTGCATGCCGGCGGGACCTTACTATCTGCCACACGCAAGAGCTGTTACACTTCCCTCTATCACTTCCCTCTATCAACCTGGGATTCTACAACCATCCACTGGGAGTTGTGATAGTTCCCTTCACGGGACATCTACATGCCGACGGACTGATGCTAGCCCCTCCTCATCTGGATTCAGCAGTGATATCGTTGTACGCATTTTTATACCAGTATCATACTTGGCTACAAGTTTTTAGGACTGCTTTTGCTACAGTTTGGTATTACTCGCACCATTTTTACAGTTTATGTAGCTACATCGATTTTATCTCCAGTGCAATATTTATTTTGTTACCTACTTGAAGACTATAAAAGTTTTAATGCTATTCCCATCGAGCGCTGCCTTTGTGTGTTTTTTGTATCCTGCTATCCATTTTTCCAGTGGTTGGTAGCTACACTGGGAATCGGCCTGCAAGGAGATCAGCTAAAAGTAGTTGGATCTGTATGTGCGTTATAATTAATCTAAATTAGTTGATTAATCGATTAAAAAAAAAAAAATCAATTAATCGACCATGAAAATTTTAATCAGTAACAGCCCTAAAAAAAATTTTTTTTATTTTTTTATAATTGTCTGCCTTTTTTTGTTTATAGCGCAAAAAATATTTAACTATTTGTGGTGAAAAAAGGAAATAAAATGCATTTGTGTACAGTGTTGCATGACCGCCCAATTGTCAGTTAAAGTAATGCAGTGCCATAATCGCAAAAAAACGGCCTGGTCATGAAGGGGGGCGGGGGTAAACCTTCTGGAGCTGAAATGGTTAAAGAATGCCAGGTGTGTGATCTCATAGTGCATTGCTGAATTTAGCGCAAATATACAAAATGATGGAACAAACGGTCTTCATTATAGGGAGATGACAAAATCTGCCTCAATATGTCAGTATTAAAAATGTCTCCAAGATAGTGTTGTATAGCCAAATTGATTAAGAGGCAGGATTTATAGAATTAAAATTTGCCACGTGCTTTCTTTAAAGCGGAGGTCCACCGGAATTTTTTATTTTTATTTTTTAAAGTCAGCAGCTACAAATACTGCAGCTGCTGCCTTTCAAAAAATGGACACTTACCAGAGAGAGAGAGAGAGAGAGAGAGAAAGAAAGAGAGAGAGAGAGAAAGAAAGAGAGAGAGAGAGAAAGAAAGAGAGAGAGAGAGAAAGAAAGAGAGAGAGAGAGAGAAAGAAAGAGAGAGAGAGAGAGAGAGAGAGAGAGAGAGAGAGAGAAAGAAAGAGAGAGAGAGAGAGAGAAAGAAAGAGAGAGAGAGAGAGAGAGAAAGAGAGAGAGAGAAAGAAAGAGAGAGAGAGAGAAAGAAAGAGAGAGAGAGAGAAAGAAAGAGAGAGAAAGAGAGAGAGAAAGAGAGAAAGAGAGCGAGGAGAGCGAGAGCGGAGAGCGAGAGAGAGGAGAGCGAGAGCGGAGAGCGAGAGAGAGGAGAGCGAGAGAGAGAGAGGAGAGAGAGAGCGGAGAGCGAGAGAGGAGAGCGAGAGAGAGCGAGAGAGAGCGAGAGAGAGAGCGAGAGAGAGAGAGCGCGAGAGCGCAAGAGAGCGAGAGCGCGAGAGAGCGAGAGCGCAAGAGAGCGCGAGAGAGAGAGAGCGCAAGCGAGCGCGAGAGAGAGAGAGCGCAAGCGAGCGCGAGAGAGAGAGAGCGCAAGCGAGCGCGAGAGAGAGCGCAAGCGAGCGCGAGAGAGCGCAAGCGAGCGAGAGAGAGAGAGAGCGCAAGCGAGCGCGAGAGAGAGCGCAAGCGAGCGCGAGAGCGCAAGCGAGCGCGAGAGAGAGCGCAAGCGAGCGCGCGAGAGAGCGCAAGCGAGCGCGCGAGAGAGCGCAGAGCGAGCGCGAGAGAGAGCGCAGAGCGAGCGCGAGAGAGAGCGAGAGAGAGAGCAGAGCGAGCGCGAGAGAGAGCGCAAGAGAGAGAGAGAGCGCAAGAGAGAGAGAGCGCGAGAGCGCGAGAGCGCGAGAGAGCGCGAGAGAGAGAGCGCGAGGAGAGAGCGCGAGCGCAAGAGCGCGAGCGAGCGCAAGAGCGCGAGAGAGCGCACGCGAGAGAGCGCGCGAGCGAGAGAGAGCGCGAGCGCGAGAGAGAGAGCGCGCGAGAGAGAGCGCAAGAGCGCGAGAGAGAGCGAGAGAGAGAGAGAGAGCGCGAGCGCGAGAGCGAGCGCAAGAGCGCGAGAGAGCGCAAGAGCGCGAGAGAGCGCACGCGAGAGAGCGCGCGAGCGAGAGAGAGCGCGAGCGAGAGAGAGCGCGAGCGAGAGAGAGCGCGAGCGAGAGAGAGCGCGAGCGAGAGAGAGCGCGAGAGAGAGAGAGAGCGCGAGAGAGAGAGAGCGCGAGAGAGAGAGAGAGCGCGAGAGAGAGAGAGCGCGCGAGAGAGAGCGCAAGAGCGCGCGAGAGAGAGAGCGCAAGAGCGCGAGAGAGAGAGAGCGCGGAGAGAGAGAGAGAGCGCGCGAGAGAGAGCGCGAGAGAGAGCGCAAGCGAGCGCGAGAGAGAGCGCAGAGCGAGCGCGAGAGAGCGCAAGAGAGAGAGCGCAAGAGAGAGAGCGCAAGAGAGAGCGCGAGTGAGAGAGCGCGAGTGAGAGAGCGCACGCGAGAGAGCGCGCGAGCGAGAGAGAGAGCGCGAGAGAGAGAGAGAGCGCAAGAGCGCGAGAGAGAGCGCGAGAGAGAGAGAGCGAGAGAGAGAGAGCGCGAGAGAGAGAGAGAGCGCGAGAGAGAGAGAGCGCGAGAGAGAGAGAGAGCGCGAGAGAGAGCGCGAGAGAGAGAGCGCGAGAGAGCAGAGCGAGCGAGCGCGAGAGAGAGAGCGCGAGAGAGCAGAGCGAGCGAGCGCGAGAGAGAGCGAGAGAGCGCAAGAGAGAGCGAGAGAGCGCAAGAGAGAGAGAGCGCAAGAGAGAGAGCGCAAGAGAGAGAGCGCAAGAGAGAGAGCGCGAGAGAGAGCGCGAGAGAGAGCGCGAGAGAGAGCGCGAGCGAGAGAGCGAGCGAGAGAGCGCAAGAGCGCGAGCGAGAGAGAGCGAGAGAGAGCGCAAGAGAGAGAGAGCGCAAGAGAGAGAGCGCAAGAGAGAGCGCGAGCGAGAGAGCGCAAGAGCGCGAGCGAGAGAGAGAGCGCGAGCGCGAGAGAGAGCGCGAGAGAGAGAGCGCGAGAGAGAGCGCGAGAGAGAGAGCGCGAGAGAGAGCGCGAGAGAGAGAGCGAGAGAGAGAGCGCAGAGCGAGCGCAGAGCGAGCGCAGAGCGAGCGCAGAGCGAGCGCGAGAGAGAGCGCGAGAGAGAGCGCGAGAGAGCGCGAGAGAGAGCGCGAGAGAGCGCAAGAGAGAGCGCGAGAGAGCGCAAGAGAGAGAGCGCAAGAGAGAGCAAGAGCGAGAGAGAGCGAGAGAGAGCGCAAGAGAGCGCGAGAGAGAGAGCGCGAGAGAGAGAGCGCGAGAGAGAGAGAGCGCGAGAGAGCGAGCGCGCGAGAGAGCGAGCGAGAGAGCGCGAGAGAGAGCGCGAGAGAGAGAGCGAGAGAGAGCGAGCGCGCGAGAGAGAGAGCGAGAGAGAGCGCGAGAGAGAGAGCGCGAGAGAGAGCGCAAGCGAGCGCGAGAGAGAGCGCAGAGCGAGCGCGAGAGAGAGAGCGCAAGAGAGAGCGCAAGAGAGAGCGCGCAAGAGAGAGCGCAAGAGAGAGCGCAAGAGAGAGCGCAAGAGAGAGCGCGCAAGAGCGAGAGAGCGCAAGAGCGAGAGAGCGCAAGAGAGCGCGAGAGAGAGAGCGCGCGAGAGAGAGAGAGCGCGAGAGCGCGAGAGAGAGAGCGCGCGAGAGAGAGCGCAAGAGCGAGAGAGAGCGCAAGAGCGAGAGAGAGCGCAAGAGAGAGAGCGCAAGAGCGAGAGAGAGCGCAAGAGCGAGAGAGAGAGCGCGAGCGCGAGAGAGAGCGCGAGAGAGAGCGAGCGCGAGAGCGAGAGAGAGCGCAAGAGCGAGAGAGAGCGCAAGAGCGAGAGAGAGCGCAAGAGAGCGCGCGAGCGAGAGAGAGCGCAAGAGAGCGCGCGAGAGAGAGAGCGCAAGAGAGCGCGCGCGAGAGAGAGAGAGCGCGCGCGAGAGAGAGAGAGCGAGAGCGAGAGAGAGAGAGAGCGCGCGAGAGCGAGAGAGAGAGAGCGCGCGAGAGCGAGAGAGAGAGAGCGCGCGAGAGAGAGCGAGAGAGAGCGCAAGAGCGCGCAAGAGCGAGAGAGAGCGCGAGAGAGAGAGCGCGAGAGAGAGAGCGCGAGAGAGAGAGCGCGAGAGAGAGAGCGCGAGAGAGAGAGCGCGAGAGAGAGAGCGCGAGAGAGAGAGCGCGAGAGAGAGAGAGCGCGTACACGCACGGAAAAGAGCGCGCAAGAGGAAAAAAAAAAAAGAGAAAAAGGGAAAAAACTGGCCTGGCAAGATGGAGATGACTACCTTAAATGAAAAGGGTGACCCTACGAAGGTCCACCCAAACAGGGGGCCACAGTTATGAGACATCAACCAGTGTTAGAGAGAACCAAAAGATTTCATAATGTGTTGAGGTTTCTATTTGATGTTGTCTATAACAATTTATGTATTTTATTGATAGATGTATGATACGAATGCAGCTCTCGCTGTACAAGCCCCTGAAGAAAGGCGCTCAGGCCAGAACCGTTGGGTACATCAGACGTTACAAGTATCTGTATTAATTGTCTACAGTGATTCATGTCCACCAATGATTTGTCTCTGCAGAGATGAATTTTATTCTAGTGTATCATATTTGTGTAATAAAACTTATATTTTTAGAAAGTTGGTGTTCTTGTCACCTTTAAAAGTCGCGTCCCACAAGTGAGTCTATTTTCTTTATACTGTGATATATGTCTGTTATATATTCCTTATTGTATGAAGACCACCTACCATCTGTTGGCTGTACCATGTGCTTTGCTGGAGAGTGAAATAAACTATAAAGGCCTCATGCCCACGGACGTTTTTACAGCCACAGTTTTTACAGCTTAAAAACGCCTGTCCATGTTATTGTATACATTTTTTTACCTTTTTTTTTTCAAAAAAAAAAAACCTCGGAGCTCAAAAACGCAATTGCGGATGTTTTCGCGCGTTTAACGCTTTGCGTTTTTTTATGCCTAATGCCGACGCTGAGGAACGCACTGGTCCTGGGTTTTTTTTACAGCTTAAAAACGCCTATGCTATTTGCAGCTCAAAAACGTCTAGGTGGGCATGAAGCTATAGACTAACACGGACAGGCGTTTTTAAGCTGTAAAAAAACGCTCAAAAACGCAGCTGTAAAAACGTCCGTGGGCATGAGGCCTAAATGAAAAAATTCTACAGTATTATTTACTAACAGTCAAATTAATCAGCCTTCCATCCTCCAATATATTGTTAATCAGACCCACCTGGGATAGGATTGTATCTTTTCTCCATCGGATGGGGATCGAACACCTAGCTGCCTTAAGAAATGTGCTGATAATTTTTATTTTTAACATCTTGGATATGTCAATAAAAAAGCTAAGAGCCGGAGGGAGTGGATTGCATTTTAAGGGAATTCCTTGACTTGTTGCAACAAGTCTGCCACCTTTTTCCAATAACTCTGTAGATCAGTGGGCACTGCCAAAAGATGAAATGAAGTGCACCATCTGTCTGCCCACACCTCCTGCATTTCTTGGGTATATAAGGATCCGAAGAACGTTGGACTTCTAGAATTTTGTAGCAGAACATGACCATTTTATACATAGTTTTTTTATGGGAAGGTTCTTACCTTTTAATTAGTGTGTCCAGCTCATCTTCCCCCTCCTGCAGGAAAGTGGTGCATTTCTGGAGGATGCAGCTGACGTAATGCATCTTCATGGCCAGGACCTCATTCATGTCCCTCTGCTTCATACACTTCTCACAGATCAGATCCAATACTCTGCTGCATTTCTTCAGAGCTTCCTGATCCAGCAGCAGCGGGTTCTCCTGAATCAGGAATATGATCTGCAAGGGAAGAAACGTTGTTTTTGTGGATTAATGTATAGTTTTTGAGAACGGCAAAAAAAAATGCATCATCAATCTCAGCTTCAGCTCTGTATGAATATACGGCGGGTAAAATAAGTATTGAACACGTCACGTTTGTAGAGAAACTCAAATCCTTAGTTGGTAATGACGGCTTTAAGGCGCCTCCTGTATGGAGAAACGAGTCGCATGCGTTGCTCAGGTGTGATTTTGGCCCATTTCTTCCACACAAACAGTCTTCAAATCTTGAAGGTTCCGTGGTTCTCTTCTATGAACTCTGATCTTTAGTTGTTTCCATAGATTTACTATTGGATTCAGGGCCGGTGCTACCACTAGGCAAACTAGGTAGGCACCTCTACATAGGGCGTCCAGTCACTGGTGTTCCTACTCTCTTCTCTCTGCAGCAAGCAACTAAGTCAGCATCAGCAGGCAGCCGCCGCTCCGTTCGCACAGTGTCAGAGACGCAGCGGAGGACTGTGTCAGTGTCCTGACTCCCCAATGAATGGAAGCAAGCCAACATTCATTAATGGCCGCTGGCAAGGCTGCGTTAATGGGCGCTGGCAAGGCTGCGTTAATGGGCGCTGGCAAGGCTGCGTTAATGGGCGCTGGCAAGGCTGCGTTGATGGGCGCCGGCAAGGCTGCGTTGATGGGCGCCGGCAAGGCTGCGTTGATGGGCGCCGGCAAGGCTGCGTTGATGGGCGCCGGCAAGGCTGAATCTGATGGGCGCCGGCAAGGCTGAATCTGATGGGCGCTGGCAAGGCTGAATCTGATGGGCACTTCATTAAAAAGGTGGGGAATACATGGGCAGGGCAAAGGGGATGGAGTCAGGGGTGGAGCCAAGGTGGGACGGCGGCGGCAAAATGAGGTTTCGATTAGGGTGTCAAACATCCTTGCACCAGCCCTGATTGGATTCAAGTCAGGTGATTGGCTGGGCCATTCTAGCAGCTTTATTTTCTTTCTTTGTGTTTGGGATGATTGTCTTGCTGAAATGTCCTCCCTAATTTCATCTTCATCATCCTGGTAGATGGCAGCAGAATTTTATCAAGAATGTCTTGCTACATTTTTCTATTCATTCTTCCTTCAATGATATGAAGTTTGCCAGTACCGTATGCTGAAAAACGGCCCCACCATGATGTTCCCACCTCCAAACCTAGCTTGGTATGGGGGGGTGTTTTTGGGGTGATGTGCCATGTGACCTCCAAACATGGTGTGTATTATGGCATCCAAAGAGTTACTTTAAACAAGCTTTAACATGATTTTTCTTCAGCAATGGAGCCTTGTGTGGTGAGCGTGCCTACAGGCCATGGCAGGGGAGGGCATTACTTATTGTTTTCTTAGAAACAATTGTACCTGCGAATTCCAGGTTTTTCTGAAGATCTCCACAAGTGGTCCTTGGCTCTTGTACAACTCTTCTGTTAATTCTTTTCACTCCTCTGTCGGAAATTTTGCGAGAAGCACCTGGTCGTGGCCAGTTTATGGTGAAATGATGATCTTTCCACTTCCGGATTATGGCCCCAACAGTGCTCACTGGAACATTCAGAAGTTTAGAAATCCTTCTGTAACCAATGCCATCAGTATGTTCTGCAACAATAAGGTTGCAAAGGTCTTAAGAAAGTCCTTTGCTTTCACCCATAATGAAATGTTTGTGTGACACCTTGGTAATGAGACACCTTTTTATAGGCCATCAGTTGAGACTGAACCAGCTGATATTAATTTGCACTGACAAGGGGCAGGATTGCTTTCTAATTATGTATGGATTTCAGCAGGTGTCTTGGCTTTCCATGCCTTTTTGCACCTCCCTTTTCTTCGCGTATTCAATACTTTTTCCCAGTGTCATTCCATTTTATTACTCTCTTTCTTAACTTGTATGTTTTGGTTTCTTTGTATATATGGATTCTTAACGACATGTGGTCAAAAAAAATTGAAATATATTTACCTAGAAAAATGGCGTAGATAGTTACATGTATTGGGACAAGTATTGGGGCGCCTGCCTTTACACGCACATGAACTTTAATGGCATCCCAGTCTAAAGGCTCGTACACACGGTACGATTGTTGGCCAACCGAGCACCTGGTGTTTGTCAAAAGGGCGTGTGCCAGGATCTTTTCTTGCATACTAACGGTACACAATTGTCGTGCCACAAACACGAACGTAGCAACGTACTACAAGGTATTTCAGCTCTTGAGCGCCACCCCTTTGGTCCCTTCTGCTAATTTTGTGTTTCGTGAACATTGATTCCAAGCATGCGGGTTTGTAATTTCGACTTTTGTGTGACGGATTTGTGTACCGACCATCTAAAAATCAGATGTGGAGCCGTTGTCCGCCGAACATTTACTAGCCTGTCATCCAACATTTGTGGGCCGAAAATTGGACAACAATTGTCAAAAGGAGCGTACTAACGGTAAGAATTTAGGACAACAGCCTGTCAGACAATCCTCTGCCAACAATCGTACTGTGTGTACGGGGCTTTAGTCCGTAGGGTTCAATATTGAGTTGGCCCCCCCTTTGCAGCTATAACAGCTTCAACTCTTCTGGGAAGGCCGTCCACAAGGTTTAGGAGTGTCTATGGGAATGTTTGACCATTCTTCCAGAAGGGCATTTGTGAGGTCAGGCACTGATTCTTGGACGAGAAAGTCTGGCTCGCAGTCTCCGCTCTAATTCATCTCAAAGGTGTTCTATGGGGGTTGAAGTCAGGACTCTGTGCAGGCCAGTCAAGTTCCTCCACCCCAAACTCACTCATCCATGTCTTTATGGACCTTGCTTTGTGCACTGGTCCAAATCATTTGGTGGAGGGGGGATTACGGTGTGGGGTTGTTTTTCAGGTGTTGGATTGGCCCCTTAGTTCCAGTGAAGGGACCTATTAAGGCATCAGCATACCAAGACATTTTGGACAATTTCATGCTCCCAACTTTGTGGGAACAGTTTGGGGATGGCCCCTTCCTGTTCCAACATGACTGCGCACCAGTGCACAAAGCAAGGTCCATAAAGACATGGATGAGCGAGTTTGGGGTGGAGGAACTTGACTGGCCTGCACAGAGTCCTGACCTCAATCCGATAGAACACCTTTAGGATGAATTAGAGCGGAGACTGCAACAAATCAGGCCTTCTCGTCCAACATCAGTGCCTGACCTCACAAATGCGCTTCTGGAAGAATGATCAAACATTCCCATAGACACACTCCTAAACATTGTGGACAGCCTTCCCAGAAGAGTTGAAGCTGTTATAGCTGCAAAGGATGGGCCAACTCAATGTTGAACCCTACGGACTAAGACTGGGCAGCCATTAAAGTTCATGTGCGTGTAAAGCCAGGTGTCCCAATACTTTTGGTTACATAGTGTACGGGCGTACAAAGCCTGAAGTTTGGAGATGCACATGTGTAACTGGTCAAAGACCTGCTTTATACTGATGCAGTGTCATCTCTAACCAGCAGAGAGGGACATTTCTTGGGAAAAAAATAACACTACAAGCACATGATGCTTTAGTTTCCAGTCATGCTACATTGTACAAGGTAAAAAAAAAAAGAAGAGAAGAAACGCATTGCAAAGCGGGTGAAACGCGGCTCATCGACATCCATAGGAATTTGCTGACCTGTGTTTTAAATGCACATCAAAAAAACACAGAAAACAAAGCCCACAAGCCCTATATCTCATCCAGCTATAGCCTAGGTTTACACTGGGAAGAGCATGCGAATCGCACTGTATTCCTGTGCCAATCAAATGCAATTCCGTGCAGTGCGATTCGAGCTTATTCATTTTTGATGGCTCAAATCGCACAGCATCAAAAAGGAGCAGGCACCTATTTTTTTAGCCACACTGGAATCGGATCACATGGGCGTTTATACCTATGTAATCTGATTTGGGTTTGCGACTGGCTTTTTGAAAGTCGTTAAATTTAAATCTATACCAGCAGCAGATGGCAGAACAGCGTGCGATTCGGGAAATCCTTCACTGCACCAGTGTGAACCAGGGCTTGGGTCCCATTCACATCATCGCATTAGAAAAAGCATATGCCTGAAAAGCGGTTGTTACCCCAACACTTCATATTCCTGATGTGTCTGCTGTACCATGTACTTGTATGAGAAAGTCTCCTGTTCTCTCTGTATTGCTTCCTTTGTGTGAAATCCCCGTTTCTGCCAGTCCCTCTGCTTTCCTATTAAAAACCGACCACACTAGGCAGGAGAGAACAGCATGGTCAGTTCCCTAGCTGTGCTGTGAACTTAGCCGGCTCTCCACCAATGATCGGATTTGTCCTGACGTGCCCCCTCCCCGCACAGCCATTCACTGGGGAGCTCAGTGTGCTGCTGCTTCTCCATCCCCAGCTCTTATACAGCTGAGAACAGTGGGAAAGTGATCACTTATAAAAAAAAAAAAAAAAAAAAAGAGGGAAAAAATAGTTTTATAATTTTTTTTTTTTTTTTTTTATAGTTATACAAAACATTTTGCATTAAAAATTTCTATTTTAAACTGAATGGGTTGTTTTACGAAGGGATCGTTTACAATCACTTTAACTCTTAATTTTAAAGCGCTCAATCATTTAAAGCTCCCCTTTGTAAGGTTCTGTAGGGACCGGCGTAGATTTGATGCAGAAGTGTCAGATGATATAAAAACAGATTAAACAAAACTATATAAATCAAGAGAAACCTCCTACCTTCACAGGATGGAGGTTTGTCGTTGTAATAATCTTATGTAAAGGCCCCGCTAGTTTCACCGGTAACTTTGGTTCTTTGCTGAGTCCTTGAGGCTTGGTGTAATAATCCAGCTTCTCGCGCGGGAAGAAATTATTAATGACCGTGACGCAGTCGTGCTGACCTGGATGATAAAGCACAGACAAAAACTGTACAATGGACAAGTTGCAGGACAAAAAGGAGCAAACTAATTACTGGGGTACAGCTCATACCACGGAAGGGGCATTCTGCTTCGTGCCGTTACGATGTTCCTCCTGCTGGTGATCCCTCTAGTGCAGGGGTCTCCAAACTGCGGGCCGGGGACAAGATGTGGCCCTTTGCTTGCTTTTACCTGGCCCTTGGGGCACTTTCTCATCCACTGAAAACAATGGGGCACTATTCCCCCCCACTGACACCAATGAAGAGGGCACAATTCCTCCTAATAACACAAACGATGGGGCCCAATGACATCAATAATGGGGCACAATTCCTCTGAATGACACCAATAATGGGGCACGATTACCCTCATTGAAACAAACAATGGGGCATTATTTATGCCCACTGGCCACAGTCCGGGCCTCCTAAAGTCTAAAGACAGTAAACTGGCCCTTTGTTTAGAAAGTTTGGAGACCCCTGCTTTAGTGAGATAAATATCTATATAGAGGAATCAGGACCTCCTTCCTCCTGCTGGTGATCCCTCTAGTGCAGGGGTCTCAAACCTGCGGCCCTCCAGCTGTTGCGGAACTACAAGTCCCATCATGCCTTTGCCTATGGGAGTCACGCTTGTAACTGTTTAGCCTTGCAATGCCTCATGGGAATTGTAGTTCTGCAACAGCTGGAGGGCCACCAGTTTGAGACCCCTGCTCTAGTGATATAAAGATCTATATAGAGGAATCAGGACCTCCTTCTTTCTGCTGGTGATCCCTCTAGTGATATAAAGATCTATATAGAGGAATCAGGACCGCCTTCCTCCTGCTGGTGATCCCTCTAGTGATATAAAGATCTATATAGAGGAATCAGGACCTCCTTCTTCCTGCTGATGACCCCTCTAGTGATATAAAGATCTATATAGAGGAATCAGGACCTCCTTCCTCCTGCTGGTGATCCCTCTAGTGATATAAAGATCTATATAGAGGAATCAGGACCTCCTTCCTCCTGCTGGTGATCCTTCTAGTGATATAAAGATCTATATAGAGGAATCAGGACCTCCTTCTTCCTGCTGATGACCCCTCTAGTGATATAAAGATCTATATAGAGGAATCAGGACCTCCTTCCTCCTGCTGGTGATCCCTCTAGTGATATAAAGATCTATATAGAAGAATCAGGACCTCCTTCCTCCTGCTGGTGATCCCTCTAGTGATATAAAGATCTATATAGAGGAATCAGGACCTCCTTCTTCCTGCTGATGACCCCTCTAGTGATATAAAGATCTATATAGAGGAATCAGGACCTCCTTCCTCCTGCTGGTGATCCCTCTAGTGATATAAAGATCTATATAGAGGAATCAGGACCTCCTTCCTCCTGCTGGTGATCCCTCTAGTGATATAAAGATCTATATAGAGGGATCAGGACCTCCTTCCTCCTGCTGGTGATCCCTCTAGTGATATAAAGATCTATATAGAGGAATCAGGACCTCCTTCCTCCTGCTGGTGATCTCTCTAGTGATATAAAGATCTATATAGAGGAATCAGGACCTCCTTCCTCCTGCTGGTGACCCCTCTAGTGATATAAAGATCTATATAGAGGAATCAGGACCTCCTTCCTCCTGCTGGTGATTAGTCTAGTGAGGCTCTCTATGTTGTGGGGCTCAACACTTTGCAGCAATGACGACATTACAGTACAGAGTGTTGCCAGAAGGACCATAACCAAGTTTATTTTAGATCTTAACCACTTGAGCCCCAAAATGTTTCACCCCCTTCATGACCAGACCATTTTTTTGCGATACGGCACTGCGTCATTTTAATTGACAATTGCGCCGTCGTGCGACGCTGTACCCAAATAAAATGGATATCCTTTTTTCCCCACAAATAGAGCTTTCTTTTGGTGGTATTTGATCACCTGTGAGGTTTTTTTTTTGCTTTATAAAAGACAAAAAAAAAAAAAAAAAAAAAAAGGACAATTTTGTAAAAAAAAAATGTCTTCATCAATTGAATCCAAAATGTATTCTGCTCCATATTCTTGGTAAACAAAAAAAAAAAAAAATCACAATAAGCGTATATGGCTTGGTTTACAAAAAAGTTGCGTCTACAAACTATGGGATAGATTTATGGACTTTTTTTTTTTTTACTTGTAATGGCGGCGATCAGCGATTTTGGCGGGACTGCAACATTGTAGCGGACAAATCTGACATGAAAAGTGACACTTTTTGGGGACCAGCGACAGCGATACAGTGATCAGTGCTAAAAAAATAAAAAAAATGCACTGTCACTGTATAAATGACACTGGCGGGGAAAGGGGTTAACATCAGGGGCGATCAAAGAGTTAAATGTGTGCCTACGGCAGTGGTTCTCAACTCCTGTCCTCAGGACCCACGAACAGGCCAGATTTTAAGTATTACCTTGGGGAAATGCAGACTAGGATACTGCAATCACCGACTAGCAAATCATATCACCTGTGATATATTTCAGTTATCTTGCAAACCTGGCCTGTTAGTGGGTCCTGAGGACAGGAGTGGAGAACCACTGGCCTAGGGGGTGCTTGCTAACTATGTGGGGGATGGTTTGACTGGGGGGGAAGAGAGATCCCCCTCTTCCCCACTGACAGAGTGCCGCTCTGCCTCTCTACGAAGGATCGAGGGGTTCCCGGTGGACATGGCGTCCGCCGGACCCGCTGATTGGCTACCGCTGTGTCCAATCACATCGGGAGCGGGTCGCCGAGGGCGTGCGTGCCCTAAACCCAGAAGAAGCCAACAATGTACAGATACGTCGTTTCACGCAGTTGGGCCGCCCTGCTGCAATATATGTGCCGTGGGCGGTCTGGAAACCGTTAATTCCTTCTATGCATGAAGATAAAAACGCCTTCTGTGTCCAGCAGCCCCCCTCATAGTTACCTGAGCCCCCCTCTAGATCCAGCTATGTTGCACGAGAGACTCGGGACTCTCCCTCTTCATTGGCTGAGAAAGCAGCGAAGCGCCGTTGGCTCCCGCTGCTGTCAAAGTCAGTGAGCCAATGAGGAGAGAGAGGGGGTGGGACACAGGGAGCTGCGGCTTGGATGACCCCCATAACAAGCTGCGTGCTCTGGGGGCACTCAACTGGAGGGAGGGGCCAGGAGAGCTGAATAGGGACCCGAGAAGAGGAGGATCCGGGCTGTTCTGTGCAAAACCATTACACAGAGCAGGTAAATAGAACAGGTTTGTTATTTTTAACAAGAAAAACTAGACTTTAGCATCACTAAGTAAACAGGTCTACAGCAGAAATGTAAAAATGTCAAAGATCCATGGGGAGGTGTATGGGGGCGACAGCTGAACAGGTTCAAGTTAAATTTAAACTTGATAAAGACAAAAAAATAAAAATAATGTTCACATCAAAAACGTGCCCCCACATCGCTGTGATCCAGCACCGATTCTCTGCCAGGTTGAATGGTGCCCAGCGTTTCCTGTGAGCCCAGGATGGGTCATCAGGCTGACCTGGGCTCACAGGAGAATGCAGCAAAGAGCAGAGCGATGACATTTCATGGTGCTGCTCTCTGTAGCATTCAGGACTGGCCCACTACTGAAGAAGAGGACTGGCGACTGGACTGAAGACTCATGGAGAAAACACATCTAAAGGGCGACAGAGGGCGCTCATCTGCAGTTAGGCTTTAAAAAAAAAATGATAGCAATAAAAAAAAAAAAAAAAAAGACAATTCCAGAAAAACACTTAAACTGCAACCTTTCCATGTTCCCAGAAACAAAATGATTGGCGGTTTTACCTACAAAAGCTGCCATTTGTGCCGCCGTCCTCCCTACTGAGTTGATGGCGTCCGTGTCGGCTCCGGCCTCAAGCATCACCCACACAAGGTCTTTCTTTCCTGCAAGACAAAGCAGCCAGAGAGACGTGCGTTATTACTCTGAGAGGTGATAATTGGTGTCCTTTTCGTGGGGCGACGGAGATGTCGGCAAATTGAAAGGTGCACGGTGCGGTCAGCAACCGGTCATTATCTCACTCTCTTCTCCATTTGTGGAGCTGCAAAAACAAAATTACTCTGAAGGAACACTCACAATATGTCGTGGCTCTGAAACCTTGCCATGTTAGAGGATTAAATTGCACCAATTATGCTGAAAAGGAATTCTCAAAAGCAGAGGAAGAAGAACATAAGAAAATACAATTTAAAAGAAGTTCTAAAGGGCAAACCTTGCCTTTCATAAATGACCAGTTCTTAGAATAGTGATGGACAACTTACTAGATATTGGGGGTCTGAAAAGCAGTCCCTGATATATGAAAAAAAAAAAAAAAGGGGGGGGGGGCGTAAATATTACTGCAGACGCGCCAAAGGAGGCCCGCCAGAGACTGACGACGCGCCACAGGAGGCCCGCCACAAGAGGCCGCCAGACTTATGACACATTACAGGAAAGGGACAGGAACAGGGACTGCAGGAATACTACAGAAGATGGTTAGAGTTGGCAGGGAGGATGGGGAGTACCTACACACCTATTACCAGAGTAAAAAATTTTTTTAGAGAGATTATATATATATATATATATATATATATATATATATATATATATATATATTTATTTTATAAAAAAATAAAAGCACCTGTTTGACTTTCTACAATTCAAGATTTATCCTCAATGGATTTCACTTGTTAAAACTAAATGTCCATATATTCATCAAGGGGTCTTTATTTAACCACTTGCTGCTTAATGACCAGGCCACTTTTTACGATTCGGCACTGGGTCGCTTTAACTGACAATTGCGCTGTCATGCGACGTGGCTCCCAAACAAAATTGACGTCCTTTTTTTCCCACGAATGGAGCTTTCTTTTGGTGGTATTTGATCACCTCTGCGGTTTTTATTTTTTGCGCTATAAACAAAAATAGAGCGACAATTTTGAAAAAAAAAAAATGCAATTTTTTACTATAATAAATATCTCCAAAAAATATTATTAATAAAAATGCCATAAAACATTTTTATTTTAGATCTTTTTTTTTTTACTAGTTATGGCGGCAGTGATTTTTATTGTGACTTCGACATTATGGAGGACACATCGGACACTTTTGACACCATTTTGGGACCATTGTCATTTTTACAGCGATCAGTGCTATAAAAATGCACTGATTACTGTAAAAATGACACTGGCAGGGAAGGGGTTAACCACTAGGTGGCGCTGTAGGGGTTAAGTGTTTCCTAGGGAGTGATTCTTACTGTGAGAGGGCGTGGCTACACGTGACACGTCACTGATGACCGTTCCCCATCATGGGGAACGATCATCAGTGACAGTGTCACTAGGCAGAATAGGGGAATGCCTTGTTTACACCAGGCATTTCCCTGTTCTGCTCTTGCCGACCGCAATCGCGGGACTCCCAGAAACATTGAGTTCCCAGGGACCCGCGGCTGCTGGGCGGCAGATTTAAAGGGACGTACCTGTACGCCAATCTGCCTGCCCGTGCCATTCTGCCGACGTACATCGGCGTGCGCCGGTTGGCAAGTGGTTAATGTTGACTATACCTTGGTGAATGTATACTGCCCAAATATACGCCCATCTGCTTTCCTGAAAAAAGTTCCAAATAAACTGGAGGGTTTTAGAGAAAGAAGAGTGATAGTAGCAGGAGACTAACTTTGTCTTTGACCCACCTCTGGATACCCAACCCCTGTCCTTGAGATCAGAGGGAAAGTATCTAAGGACAGTTAAACATAGACTCCATCAGATGCAGTTGGTGGAGACATGGAGAATCTTACATCCTAGAGACAAAGATTTTACATACTACTCCCCAATACACTCATCATACTCCAGAATTGATTATATCCTGTTAGATCATCAGCTCTTAGAAGGTTTGCGTGGGACAGACATAAAATCAATAACCCTCTCGGACCATGCACCAGTGGAGGTAGTCCTGGAGTTAAAGGACATCCCGACTTGACAGAGGTCTTGGAGATTGGATGAATCTCTCCTACACAATCCTAAGATAATGGGGGGGAACTAGAGAAGGATATGATTGCCCCAACTATACTCTGGGAAACACACACAAACCATATATGAGGGGGAGGTTGATTGTAGAGAGCAAAGAGGGAGAAAATATGGCAGGCTCAAAAACAATCCCTATTACAAGAAATCCAAAAGTTGGAACAGATGCATAAAGGGCTACACAGGAAGATCAAATTATGGTCATATTAACAGAAAAACGTGAGAGACTGAGGGACCTGATAGAACAAAATACTAAGCAGATGTTTAATGGGATGAGTAAGAGATGCTACGAAATGGGAAACAAGCCTGGGAAACTGTTGGTAGAGATAATCAAACCTAGAAATAAGGTACCGTATATACTAGAGTATAAGCAGAGTTTTTCAGCAATTTTTTTTGTGCTGAAAATGCCCCCCTCGGCTTATACTCGGGTCACCTTTTTGCGCCTGATCTCCCGGATCTTGGGGACCCGGTACCGGCCAGCCGTAGGTCCCCTGGACCCCAAACTCATCCCACTCTTCCTCTACAAGGGTGCAAAGTTTGGACCTACTGCCGGGGAGCACCGATTTTTCAAAGCCGGGCACCCCTTCCATAGACTCCCATGTTAAACTGTAATTTCCCCAGTGAATTTGGGGACCCAGTACCAGCCGGTCGTAGGTCCTGTGGACCCGGAACTTGGCACACAGAGCCCCATTTCTCCTCTACAAGTGTGCAAAGTTTGTTGTCTGGGGGACCTACGGCC
This sequence comes from Rana muscosa, assembly GCA_029206835.1. Classification (NCBI taxonomy): domain Eukaryota; kingdom Metazoa; phylum Chordata; class Amphibia; order Anura; family Ranidae; genus Rana; species Rana muscosa. Next base: position 308,572,802 of record CM055122.1, read on the forward strand.
GGGGAGTACCAATTTTCAAAGCCGGGCACCCCTTCCATAGACTCCTATGTTAAACGTCAGTCTAGTCATGGGCACAGTGAGGCATGCACATGCACACAGTGAGGAATGCACATGCACACAGTGAGGAATGCACATGCACACAGTGAGGAATGCACATGCACACAGTGAGGCACAGTGAGGCATGCAGATGGACACCCTAGGCTTATACTTGAGTCAATAAGTTTTCCCAGTTTTTTGTGGTAAAATTAGGTGCCTCGGCTTATATTCGGGTCGGCTTATACTCGAGTATATACGGTAAATTATACAGCAAAAAGGAAAGCTAAAAAGGGGGAATTAAAATACTCTACAAAAGATGTTACAAAGATCTTCCAAGATTACTACCAAAAGCTATATAAAGTAAATAACACACAAAATGCGGAGGAAATTCAACTCAGAAAAAATAAAACAGAAGATTATTTAGAAAAAGCAAAAATACCAGCTATATCAGAAGAGGGAGCTATTGAATTGGATAAAGAGATTACAAAAAAGAGGAAATTGAACAGGCGATTAAAAGTACTAAAGTAGGGAAAAGCCCAGGCCCAAATGGCTTCACTTCATTATATTATATAAAAAAAAATTGAATTCTGGTCCCCTATTTTCAGCAATATAAATGCTATAGGGAAAGGTGTGGAGATGCGTGAAGAAACTCTAGGGGCTCACATAACTCTGATACCAAAGGAAGGGAAAGACCCAACCCTATGTGCCAGCTACAGGCCAATATCCTTGATTAACGAAGATATTAAAGCGGAAGTAAACCCATCCATTTAACAGTTTCAAAAAGCAGTTACATTCCCGGCATGCTGGGAATGCCAACTGTCACATTGGTTGTGCTCTCAACCAAACTGTCAAACCATCCAATAGCTGGTGTCATAACTGATCACATGTGCAGCATCATGGCAGTTGAAGATTAAACAGAGGCCAAGATGGCAGCTTCCTTGCCTGAAAATGATTAGGAGGGTTTACTTCCACTTTAAAATATATGCAAGGATATTGGCTGAGAGGCTGAAGCTACATATGCCAGAATGGATAAATAAAGATCAGGTGGGTTTTTTTCCTGGGAGGGAAGCGAGGGATAATGTAATAAGAGCACTGTTGCTGATTCGTGGCGCCAAGAGGGGGAAAAAACCCTTATGCCGCGTACACACGATCGATTTTCTCGACGGTGAAAACACCGTCGAGAAAATAGACGGGAAATACGAGGAACGGCTTGTTTCCCTACACACGGACATTTTTCCTGTCATTTTTTCTCTTGGTTGAGAAAAACGACTGTGTGTAGGCTCCCCGGCAGTGTTTACCTATGGGAAAACTGTCGCGGGAAAAAATGCCGTGAATCACAACGAGAAAAATTAGAGCATGTTCTAATTTTTCTCGTCGTGATTAATGCCGTTTTTCTCGTCGGGAAAAATGACCAAAAGCCCACACACGGTCGTTTTTCTCGTCAAAGAGAAAAAATTTAATTTTTCCCGACGAGAAAAATGGTCGAGTGTACGCGGCATTACTGGGTCTATCGGTCTTTGGAACCATTGTTGGCAACCATACGGGAAAACCAGGAAATTAGTGGTCTGGAAGTAGGAGGACAAGAACATAAGGTCTCTGCATTCGCAGATGACATAATGTTATACATCTCCAACCCAGGACAAACCCTCCCAAAGATACTGATGGAATTTGAGAAATATGGAGAAATGTCAAACCTAAAGATTAATCAGAAGACTGAGGTACTGAATGTCTCTGTTCCTCTGGCAGAATGTAGAGATGTCAGATCTCTATATGACTTTGCATGGAGGCGGAGGGGTCTGAAGTATCTGGGTATTCTCCCGTCTACCTCAGAAGCAGATTTGTATCAGGATAACTACCTTCCATTATTAACCACTTCCATACCGGGCATTTTCACCCCCTTCCTGCCCTTACCAATTTTGAGTTTTCAGCACTGTCACACTTTGAATGACAATTGTGCGGTCATGCAACACTGTACCCAAATGAAATCTTTGTTTTTTCCCCCCCACAAATAGAGCTTTCGTTTGGTGGTATTTGATCATCACTGCGGTTTTTATTTTTTGCGCTATAAACAAAAGAAGAGCGACAATTTTGAAAAAAACAATATTTTTCACTTTTTGACTTAATAAATCTCAATTTTTGTTTCAAAAAACAATTTTTTTTCCTCAGTTTAGGCCGATATGTATTCTTCTACAAAAAAAAAAAAAAAATAAAAAAAAAAAAAAAAAAATCGCAATAAGCGTATATTGATTGGTTTGCGCAAAAGTTATAGCGTCTACAAAATAGGGGATAGATTTATGGCATTTTAAAATTTTTTTTTTTACTAGTAATAGCAACGATCTGCGATTTTTATTGTGACCGTGACATTGCGGCGGACACATGGGACACTTTTGACACGTTTTTGGGACCATTCACATTTATACAGCGATTAGTGCTATAAAAAAACTGCACTGATTACTGTGTAAATGTGACTGTCAGGGAAGGGGTTAACACTAGGGGGCGCTGAAGGGGTTAATATGTTCCCTATTGAGTGATTCCAACTGTAGGGGGAGGAAACTTACAAGGGAAGGAGACCGATCTGTGTTCCTCTGTACTGGGAACACACATTGGTCTTTGCGTTTACACACACAGATCCACACTCCTGCCGTGATCGCGGGTAATCGCGGGTTCCCAGCGGACATCGCGACTGCCGGGCACGCGCACCGGGTCATGAGAGGTGCCGCGGGCGCCCCCTAGACGGCCGGGAAAAAAGGACGTCATATGACGCCCGCCCGGAGGGAGGGAGGGTTCCTGCTGGCGTCATATGACTATGGCCCGGTACAGAAGGGGTTAAATAAAATTAAACAAGATCTGAAGGGTTATCCGGCAGGTAGGTTGTCCTGGTTTGGGAGGATGAACGTGATCAAAATGGTGACCTTACCAAACGCTTTATATGTTTTCCAAACTCTTGCGATAAACATCCCAAAAGCCTATTTTAAAAACTCAGAGCAATGATTGGGATATTTATATGGAAGAACAGGACCCCTCGTATTTCCAATGGGAATCTGGTAAGGCCAAGGCCCAGGGGGGGGGATTACATCTCCGAGATTTTGAGAGGTACCATGAGGCTGTGTGTTACGGAGGACAACTGACTGGACTTATGGAGCATCTCAAAAAGACTGGGTAGCTTTGGAAGAAAACCTAGACGGAAAACGCCTGGGTCAAACAATGTGGGTACCAAAGAAATACAGGGACCTTTCTGGGGACGCGGCCTCAATTACAAAAGAAACACAGAGTGTGGGACAGCCTGTTTAAAACCAGACTATGGCAATACAACAGTCCGTTGATTCCCCTTTTGGGTACAAACTACTTCCCACTAGGGAAGGGGAATAAGCTATATCTGAAATGGACGGTCTCTGATAGTCTGAGATTAAAAGATGTGCTGAAGGGGAATGTGCTTTGTACAATATCCGAACTACGGGAGAAATACGGAGCCTCACCTTGGGATAGCTGGAGATACCGGCAACTCCAGCATTTCATAGGTACTCTCCCAAAACCCCTGCGCTCTATTAAAGAACTTAGCCCATGGGAAAAACGTATAGACCAAGAAGGAATAAATAGGCACTGGATATCTAATATATATATAAAATGTTAATCCCCCTATCGGGGACTGGGACATTATCCCTTTTGGGGACTTGGGAATCTGAATTAAACCAAAACTATATCAGAACAAATTAAATGTAAAGCCATAGATCATGTACATTCCACGTCAATGGATGTAAGTATGAAAGAAATGAACTACAAATTGCTGACTAAATGGTACTATGTTCCAGGAAAATTACATAAGATCAATTCAGAGGTTTCACCTATGTGCTGGAGGGAATGTGGCTTAGAGGTACACATGGCCATATATGGTGGCATTGCCCCCTGATCCAACCATTCTGGAAAGAAATATTGAAAATGATTAAAAAGATTAGCGGGGTCGAGATCAGACAAGATCCCTGGCAGTGTTTGTTTCATGTTACAGGGGAGTCTAGGAAATATAGAGCAACAGTGGTCCCGTTTTTGTTGAATGCAGGGAAGGCCTTAATCCCGAGATAATGGAAACAAAAAAAAAAAGACCCCGACGATAAAGGATTGGCTGAGAGAGGTAGAGACGATTAGATTGATGGAAGAATTAATACATCTACAAAATGACTCTAGACAGAGATTCTATGGAATATGGAGTGGATGGTTTGAATTTAAACAATCAGAGGATTATTTAAAATATATAAGATAAGGGATGGGGAGTCGTTGTCCCCCCCCCCCTTTTTCTTTTTTTGAAACATTAAGGAGGGAAGTCTGGATAGAGTCTCTTTTAGACACAATTTTTAATTTATTGATTTTTGAAGTACATAGGGATAAAAAGAGGGAGATGTAAGATTCACTGTATTTTGGGTGGAAATGGGGTGACTTATCCTCAGATCCACCCCTAAATTAAAATAAATGTTAGATTCACATGAAGTAAAAAGATTGGGATGGGGGGGGGGGGGGTATTTTTTTGGGAAGGGGAGCACAGAAATGAGGTGGAATAGGTGAGAGGCCAGTGGGCAATCTCCCTAGATAAAATTTATATATATATATATATATATATAATATATATATATATATATATATATATATATATATATATATATATATATATATATATATATATATATAGGTCCTTCTCAAAAAATTAGCATATTGTGATAAAGTTCATTATTTTCTGCAATGTACTGATAAACATTAGACTTTCATATATTTTAGATTCATTACACACAACTGAAGTAGTTCAAGCCTTTTCTTGTTTTAATATTGATGATTTTGGCATACAGCTCATGAAAACCCAAAAATCCTATCTCAAAAAATTAGCATATCATGAAAAGGTTCTCTAAACGAGCTATTAACCTAATCATCTGAATCAACTAATTAACTCTAAACACCTGCAAAAGATTCCTGAGGCTTTTAAAAACTCCCAGCCTGGTTCATTACTCAAAACCGCAATCATGGGTAAGACTGCCGACCTGACTGCTGTCCAGAAGGCCATCATTGACACCCTCAAGCAAGAGGGTAAGACACAGAAAGAAATTTCTGAACGAATAGGCTGTTCCCAGAGTGCTGTATCAAGGCACCTCAGTGGGAAGTCTGTGGGAAGGAAAAAGTGTGGCAGAAAACGCTGCACAACGAGAAGAGGTGACCGGACCCTGAAGAAGATTGTGGAGAAGGACCGATTCCAGACCTTGGAGGACCTGCGGAAGCAGTGGACTGAGTCTGGAGTAGAAACATCCAGAGCCACCGTGAACAGGCGTGTGCAGGAAATGGGCTACAGGTGCCGCATTCCCCAGGTCAAGCCACTTTTGAACCAGAAACAGCAGCAGAAGCGCCTGACCTGGGCTACAGAGAAGCAGCACTGGACTGTTGCTCAGTGGTCCAAAGTACTTTTTTCGGATGAAAGCAAATTTTGCATGTCATTCGGAAATCAAGGTGCCAGAGTCTGGAGGAAGACTGGAGAGAGGGAAATGCCAAAATGCCTGAAGTCCAGTGTCAAGTACCCACAGTCAGTGATGGTCTGGGGTGCCATGTCAGCTGCTGGTGTTGGTCCACTGTGTTTTATCAAGGGCAGGGTCAATGCAGCTAGCTATCAGGAGATTTTGGAGCACTTCATGCTTCCATCTGCTGAAAAGCTTTATGGAGATGAAGATTTCATTTTTCAGCACGACCTGGCACCTGCTCACAGTGCCAAAACCACTGGTAAATGGTTTACTGACCATGGTATTACTGTGCTCAATTGGCCTGCCAACTCTCCTGACCTGAACCCCATAGAGAATCTGTGGGATATTGGGAAGAGAAAGTTGAGAGACGCAAGACCCAACACTCTGGATGAGCTTAAGGCCGCTATCGAAGCATCCTGGGCCTCCATAACACCTCAGCAGTGCCACAGGCTGGTTGCCTCCATGCCACGCCGCATTGAAGCAGTCATTTCTGCAAAAGGATTCCCGACCAAGTATTGAGTGCATAACTGAACATAATTATTTGAAGGTTGACTTTTTTTGTATTAAAAACACTTTTCTTTTATTGGTCGGATGAAATATGCTAATTTTTTGAGATAGGATTTTTGGGTTTTCATGAGCTGTATGCCAAAATCATCAATATTAAAACAAGAAAAGGCTTGAACTACTTCAGTTGTGTGTAATGAATCTAAAATATATGAAAGTCTAATGTTTATCAGTACATTACAGAAAATAATGAACTTTATCACAATATGCAAATTTTTTGAGAAGGACCTATATATATATATATATATATATATATATATATATATATATATATATATATATATATATATATATATATATATATATATATTTTTTTTTTTTTTTTTTTTTTTTTTTTTTTCCTTTTTAATTAGGTAAAAAGGGGTAAAAAGACTATGGTAGACACCAGGTAAAGGGTATGGAGGGGGGAGGCGTGGGGGAAATTTATTTTATTTTTTCTCCCCTTCTCCGATTAAGTTTGGATACGTGATTGTGAGAACTAAGAAGGGAAGGAAAGAGAGAAAAGGAGATATGATTCATGGTTCTCTAGAATGTCATGTTTTTAATGGGTTAAGAAGGGTTTGGAACTTTACATGCCAAGATCTGGGACTTTTCCTATTGTAAGAGTTTTTTATTTTTAGTTCTAAGAAAAATATGTGATATATACTATGTCTATTGTATTGTGATATGTAGCGTTAAATGTTTTGTGATTGCTATGTAAATATGTTTAATTTTTAAAAAGAGAGAGAGCTAGAGAGAGAGAGAGAGAGAGCGAGAGAGAGCTAGAGAGAGAGAGAGAGAGAGCGAGAGAGAGAGAGCGCGAGAGAGAGAGAGAGCACGAGAGAGCGCGCGAGAGAGCGCGCGAGAGAGCGCGCGAGAGAGCGCGAGAGAGAGCGCGAGAGAGAGCGCGAGAGAGAGCGCGAGAGAGAGCGCGAGAGAGAGCGCGAGAGAGAGCGCGAGAGAGAGCGCGAGAGAGAGCGCGAGAGAGAGCGCGAGAGAGAGCGCGAGAGCGAGCGCGAGAGCGAGAGAGAGCTAGAGAGAGCGAGAGCTAGAGAGAGCGAGAGAGAGCTAGAGAGAGCGAGAGAGAGCTAGAGAGAGCTAGAGAGAGCGAGAGGGCTAGAGAGAGCGAGAGGGCTAGAGAGAGCGAGAGAGCTAGAGAGAGCGAGAGAGCTAGAGAGAGCGAGAGAGCTAGAGAGAGAGACAGAGAGCTAGAGAGAGAGCGCGAGAGAGAGAGAGAGAGCGCGAGAGAGACAGAGAGAGAGCGAGAGAGAGAGAGAGCGAGCGCGAGAGAGAGCTAGCGCGAGAGAGAGCTAGCGCGAGAGAGAGCTAGCGCGAGAGAGAGCTAGAGCGAGAGAGAGCTAGAGCGAGATATTTTAACCCATAAAAAAATAATAAAAAATAATAAATAAATATCGAACCAGCTTTTGCTGCAATATACAATTTTAATACAAAGATTTCCCTCGCAGTACAATATTCTGCCACTAGAAATCCTCATTCTGATGGTCAGCATCATTCTAATCACTTCCTTTGAGCCCAGGTTGTCCTGGACTCACCCCCCAACTTGTGACTGGACAGTGAAAGGAGAAGCGGTGCAGTCACATTTTCTAGCAAGTTCAGAGGCATGTTGCAAATGAATAAAAAAATTGTTGAGTAAAAAAGTTGAAGTACTTACCATATATACTCGAGTATAAGCCGAGTTTTTCAGCACATTTTTTATGCTGAAAATGCCCCCTTCGGCTTATACTCGAGTCACCTTTTTGCACCTGATCTCCCGGATTTTGGGGACCCGGTACCGGCCAGCTGTATGTCCCCTGGACCCCTGGCACACATGTAGCCCCACTCTTCCTCTACAAGTGTGCAAAGTTTGTTGTCCGGAGGACCTACGGCCGGCGAGCACCGATTTTTCAAAGCCGGGCACCCCTTCCATAGACTCCCATGTTAAACAGTAATTTCTCTGGTGAATTTGGGGACCCGGTACCAGCCGATCGTAGGTCCCGTAGACCCGGAACTTGGCACACATGTAGCCCCATTTCTTCTCTACAAGTGTGCAAAGTTTGTTGTCTGGGGGACTACGGCCGGGGAGCACCGATTTTTCAAACCCGGGCACCCCTTCCATAGACTTCCATGTTAAACGTCAGTCTAGTCATGGGCACAGTGAGGCTTGGGCACAGTGAGGCATGGACACAGTGAGGCATGGACACAGTGAGGCATGGACACAGTGAGGCATGGACACAGTGAGGCATGGACACAGTGAGGCATGGACACAGTGAGGCATGGACACAGTGAGGCATGGACACAGTGAGGCATGCAGATGGACACAGTGAGGCATGCAGATGGACACCGTAGGCTTATACTCGAGTCAATACGTTTTCCCAGTTTCTTGTGGTAAAATTAGGTGCCTCGGCTTATATTCGGGTCGGCTTATACGGTAACTTTTTTGTGCTTTAAACACAAAAAGCAAGAGTCGTTCAAAAGCAATGGGTTTAAAAAAAAAACAAAAAAAAAAAACAAGGAGTTAAAAAGGAGGTTGAAATACATCCCCTGTACATGAAGCCTAAAACTAAAATGCCATTTTAGGCCTATGACTAAAACTAAATCGAAATTTGCTGCCAAAATTAACCTTGATGCCGTATCTCTACCTGTCCTGAGCGAGCACCTTTCCACATTATGGAAACTCAGCCAGACTGGAAAATTTCTGGCAAGGCACCAGAGATCCAACCTAGAAAAAGGCCAGAGGATTACAAATGCTGTTCAAATCCGATTTTCAGCCTGCTCGCTATATATATATATATATATATATATATATATATATATATATATAAAAACATACTAAATATATGTCTTGATACGCCTTCGACTTCGTACGGCTCATTACAACCTATTGTGTTCTGCTCCCCGAATGCGTTCGGGAACAATGTGACATTAAAAGCAAAGTGCTCTGACTAATCAGATTCAAATGGGAGTTGAAGTTTAAAGCAAAACCTCTGCAGAAAACTGCGCCCTGCTGCTCTGAGATTGCAGGGCTTACAAAAAGGCAATGGTGAGATGCACTATATTACCAAAAGTATTGGGACGCCTGCCATATATATATATATATATATATATATATTGTGAGGGGGTTAGCTCGGCAGCGGGTGTGTGTGACCCCCGGGATGGGCTCCCCACACAAAAACAGGCCCAGCAAACGGAGGTTGTGGTTTTCAAAATCAAAAAGGTGCGGTTTATTTTCTATTTACAGTGACAAAACACAGCAAAGCAAAAGAAACATAAATAAAATAAATCCTGGTCAACTTGACCTCTGAGTAAACATACAGGTTTCCTAACTAACAACTGGGATCAGCCTAGTGCTGTCCTAGTCCCTAAGTCCCTGGTTTTAAATGTCCAAGCAAATAGCCACACAGGCTTTGTCTCACCGCACAGGGGTTCACTCTCCCTAGACAGTCCACACAGGTCTGGTTCCAGGCATGAGCAAACACCTAATGAATCTGGGAGTTCTTATAGAGGCCTAAATGAGCTGACAAGCTTCAGCTGGTCTCATCAACTCCCTGTCTGCACGACGCCCCACACTCTCCCTAGAGGTATGAGTCATCCATGAGCCCACTAGCCTCAGCTGGGCTTATACAACTCTCCACCTAGTTGTATAAGTCGGCGTAAAGCCTGAATCTGGGCGAAATATATCTACCCCCCTGGATGCAACCAGGTGACTTTACCTTCCTGCTGTCACATACCCCCCCCCTCTTGTTTTAACCTCGGGGTTGGAACACCAGCAATCAGGCATTCATGTACTCGAGACAAAGCATCCACATTCCCCATTTGAACGCCAGGGCGATGCTTTACTGTGAAGTTGAATTCCTGGAGGGCCAGGAACCACCTATTCACTCTTCTATTTGTTTCCTTGTTTTGAGCCATCCACTTTAACGGAGCGTGATCCGTAACCATGTCAAAGTGCCTACCTAGCAGGTAGTACCGAAGGGAATCTAGAGCCCACTTCACCGCTAAACACTCCTTTTCAACGGTGGCGTAATTTACCTCATGGGACTTCAACTTCCTGCTGAGGTAAATGACTGGGTGCTCTTCCCCGTTCCAGACCTGGGACAATACTGCTCCTAACCCCACATCTGACGCATCACTTTGTACGACAAAGTCTTTAGAGAAGTCGGGTGAGTACAACACTGGCTGGCTACATAAGGCTTGTTTCAAGAATTGGAATGCTGCCTCAGCCTCGGGGGTCCATTTAATCATGACCGACCCTTTCCCCTTCGTCAGGTTGGTTAGGGGCACAGCCTTAGAAGCAAAGTGGGGAATGAATCGCCGATAATACCCAGCGATTCCCAGAAAGGCTCGTACCTGCTTCTTGCTGTTGGGACGTGGCCAACTCTGGATGGCCTCGACTTTGTTGAGTTGGGGTTTTATTACTCCCCTCCCAATGGTGTACCCAAGATATTTGGCCTCCTCCTGCCCAATGGTACACTTCTTGGGGTTAGCCGTAAACCCCGCTTCCCGAACAGAGTCCAGGACTGCTTGCACTTTTGGCAGATGTGAGGCCCAATCTGTGCTATGGACAATTACGTCATCCAGGTAAGCCGCAGCATACTTCCGATGGGGCCTCAGCATCTGGTCCATTTTCCGCTGGAATGTGGCCGGCGCATTCTGTAACCCGAACGGCATTCTTTTATATTGGAACGCCCCGTCTGGGGTTACAAATGCGGTTTTCTCTTTGGCCGACTTGGCCAGGGGGATTTGCCAATACCCTTTTGTGAGGTCAAGAGTCGTCATGTATCGGGCTGTTACCAGCCGGTCGATCAACTCATCTATACGTGGCATGGGGTAGGTGTCAAATTTTGTAACTTTGTTCAACTGACGAAAATCGTTACAAAATCGCCAGCTCCCATCCGGTTTAGGCACCAACACAATGGGACTAGACCAATCACTTTGGGACTCCTCTATCACCCCTAAGTTCAGCATTTTCTGTACTTCCTCCCGTATTGCCTCCCGTCGGGCCTCTGGGATCCGATAGGGTTTTAACTTCACCCTTTCACCGGGCGGGGTAATGATGTCATGCTCTACCCCAGATGTTTGTCCCGGCAGCTCAGAGAATACCTCCTTGTTGCGAAGCACAAACTCCTTAACCTCCTGTTGTTGGGGTTGTGACAAGGTGGCTGCTATTCCAACCTCAGGAATCACGCAACCAGTTTGAGCTGGTGACCAAGTGTCTGCGACTAGGGACTCTCTATCCCTCCAGGCTTTCAACAGATTAACGTGATAGATCTGTTCGGGCTTTCGCCTTCCTGGTTGTCTGACCTTGTAATTCACTTCGCTCACTTTTTCCATTATCTCATAGGGGCCTTGCCATTTGGCAAGGAATTTACTTTCAACCGTAGGGACAAGTACCAGTATCCTATCCCCCGGGGAAAAGGTACGGGTCTTGGCTCCACGGTTGTACACTCTCTGCTGTGCTAACTGCGCTTGGGCCAAATGTTCCTTCACGATGGGCATTACCTGTGCAATTCGGTCTTGCATCAGGGCGACATGCTCAATCACACTCCTGTGGGGAGAACTCTCACTTTCCCAAGTTTCCTTGGCAATATCCAACAGCCCTCTTGGGTGTCTCCCATACAGTAACTCAAAGGGGGAGAATCCCGTAGAGGATTGGGGCACCTCCCTAATAGCAAACATCAGATAAGGAAGTAGACAGTCCCAATCCTTTCCATCTCTATCCACCACTTTCTTCAACATGTGTTTTAGGGTTTTGTTGAATCTTTCAACCAGCCCATCGGTTTGGGGGTGATACACAGATGTACGTAATTGCGTCACTTTGAACAATTTACACAGCTCCTTCATAACCCGGGACATAAAGGGTGTACCTTGGTCCGTAAGCAGTTCTTTACAAATACCCACCCGGCTAAACACAAGAGATAGCTCTTTGGCTATGGTTTTGGCCGAGGTATTTCGGAGAGGGATCGCTTCTGGATAACGGGTGGCATAGTCCATTATAACTAATATGTACTGGTGCCCCCTAGCGGACTTGATTATAGGCCCTACCAAATCCATGGCGATCCTCTCAAACGGGACCTCAATGATGGGTAGAGGGACCAGCGGGCTACGGAAATGTGGCATCGAGGCCGACCTCTGACACACAGGGCAGGAGGAACAATAATTTTCTATGTCCTTCATCACCCCCGGCCAATATAATCTCTGTAATACCCTCTCTCGGGTTTTCTCTGTCCCCAGATGACCTCCAAGAATGTGCCCATGGGCCAACTCCAACACCAACTTCCTGTAAGGTTTGGGCACCACAAGCTGCTCAACGGTTTCTTCTGCCCTTTTTGCCACCCGATACAGTAGGTCCTTCTCTACGCTGAAGTATGGGTAAGTGCAGGTATTATCTGGGTTCACTAACTCGCCATCTATTTTCACTACGTTTTCCCGTGCCTTTATTAGGGCGGGGTCTTTCAACTGTTCTGTGGCAAAGTTTTCCCTGTGAACCTCAAGATCAGAAAACTCCACAGACGGTAGGTTTTCGTCTGAGGAGGTGGGCTCCTCTCCAGTTTCTTGAGTCTCCCCTGCCAATACTGATAAGGGAAATTCCGGAGAGTCCTCACCACTCTCAGGGGAGTTCTGGCTATCACATTCCTGGTACATAGGGGCACCAGTGGGGGGCTCAGGATCATCCCACAGTTCCCAGAACTTCGGAAAATCCCTTCCCACAATGGCGTCATGCGGTAACTGAGATACTAAGCCCACTGGATGAGAGAGGGTACCTTTGGGGGTCTCGAAACACACTGTAGTCACTGGATACTCTCGGGTGTCCCCATGCACACAAATCACACATACCTTGCTATTCCCAAAGACCTCTGTTTTAACTAACTCAGCCTTTATCAGGGTCACAAGGCTACCTGAATCCAGCAATACCACAACATTTCTACCATTAACACACATTTTGCATAAATGTTTCTCAGTTCCTCGAATGGCAGTGCATGCGACTGTCGCACACAGCGACTGACGTCTGCCCGTCAGAAAGTCACACTGCATGGGTTCCTCCATAACCGGGCAATTGGCTGCAATATGTCCCGCTTGCCGGCAGCGGTAGCAAACGATCCTTCTTGCCGCCTCTTGAGCCGCTGATTTCCCAGGCTGTTCTCGCCAAACTTGGGGTAGAGCTCCCACCCTCTCACTCTCTCCACCCTCACCCCTTGGAATCCTCTTATCCGCCCCTGGGGATGGTCTGGTCTTAGGGTGGAAAGTCCGAGTGTCTCTGGAAGAGGCCGTCAGGTTCTCTGTAGCCAAGTATTTCTCCACACGATCCACAAGACCATCGGCCGTCTCTGGGTCTCCATGGCTTACCCACTTTTGGATGGCAGTAGGAAGAGCTCTCAAAAACCGATCCATTACAACACGTTCCACAATCTTTGGTGCGGACAAAGTCTCTGGCTGTAGCCACTTTCTGCTCAGGTGAATGAGATCATACATTTGAGACCTGGGGGGTTTTCCAAGCTGGAAAGTCCAGTTATGCACACGCTGAGCCCGGACAGCCTGGGTGACACCCAGCCTTGCCAAAATTTCAGCTTTTAGCATCACATAGTCTTTTGCTTGGTTAGGCTCTAGGTCATAGTAAGCTTTCTGCGATTCACCAGTTAACAGAGGAGCCACCAGTCCAGCCCACTGCTCCTCAGGCCACTTTTCTCTTTCAGCGGTCCTTTTAAATGTGGTCAAAAATACCTCTGGATCATCCTCTCCAGTCATTTTTGTCAATAAACGACTCACCCCAAAGGACGCGGTATTAGTGGGACGGCTTTCCTCACTGGTCTGCGGACGTTGCTGCATTACTGCTTCCATTTGTTGTAGTCTCTGCTCTTGCTTCTGTAACAGGTCTATGAAGCGGGCCTCAGATTGCTGCTGGGCTTGTTGCTGAGCTGCAAGGCTCTGTTGATGAGCTTGCTGCTGGGCTGCAAGGTTCCTTTGCAAACCTGCATTTGTCTGCTGTTGATTGGCATTTGCTAGAGCCAGCTGTTTCAGTATCTCCTCCATGCTGGCTTAAAAAAAAACTGCCACTGGTTCTCCACCAACTGTGAGGGGGTTAGCTCGGCAGCGGGTGTGTGTGACCCCCGGGATGGGCTCCCCACACAAAAACAGGCCCAGCAAACGGAGGTTGTGGTTTTCAAAATCAAAAAGGTGCGGTTTATTTTCTATTTACAGTGACAAAACACAGCAAAGCAAAAGAAACATAAATAAAATAAATCCTGGTCAACTTGACCTCTGAGTAAACATACAGGTTTCCTAACTAACAACTGGGATCAGCCTAGTGCTGTCCTAGTCCCTAAGTCCCTGGTTTTAAATGTCCAAGCAAATAGCCACACAGGCTTTGTCTCACCGCACAGGGGTTCACTCTCCCTAGACAGTCCACACAGGTCTGGGTCCAGGCATGAGCAAACACCTAATGAATCTGGGAGTTCTTATAGAGGCCTAAATGAGCTGACAAGCTTCAGCTGGTCTCATCAACTCCCTGTCTGCACGACGCCCCACACTCTCCCTAGAGGTATGAGTCATCCATGAGCCCACTAGCCTCAGCTGGGCTTATACAACTCTCCACCTAGTTGTATAAGTCGGCGTAAAGCCTGAATCTGGGCGAAATATATCTACCCCCCTGGATGCAACCAGGTGACTTTACCTTCCTGCTGTCACAATATATATACATACATACATACACCTTTAATGGCATTCCAGTCTTAGTCCGTAGGGTTCAATGATGAGTTGGCCCACCCTTTGAAGCTATAACAGCTTCAACTCTTCTGGGAAGGCTGTCCACAAGGTTTAGGAGCGTGTCTATGGGAATGTTTGACCATTTTTCCAGAAGGGCATTTGTGTGGTCACGCACTGATGTTGGACGAGAAGGCCTGGCTCGCAGTCTCCACTCCAATTTATCCCAAAGGTGTTCTATCGGGTTGAGGTCAGGACTCTGTGCAGGCCAGTCAAGTTCCTCCACCCCAAACTCGCTCCATGTCTTTATGGACCTTGCTTTGTGCACTAGCCCAAATCATTTGGTTGAGGAGGGATTATGATGTGGGGTTGTTTTTCAGGGGTTGGGCTTGGCCCCTTAGTTCCAGTGAAAGGAACTCTTAAGTTGTCAGCATACCAAGACATTTTGAACAATTTAATGCTCCTGATTTTGTGGGAACAATTTGGGGATGGCCCCTTCCTGTTCCAAAATGACTGCGCACCAGTGCACAAAGCAAGGTGGGGTGGAGGAACTTGACTGGCCTGCACAGAGTCTTGACCTCAACCCGATAGAACACCTTTGGGATGAATTAGAGTGGAGACTGCAAGCCAAGCCTTCTCATCTATCATCAGTACCTGACCTCACAAATGTGCTTCTGGAAGAATGGTCAAACATTCCCATAGACACCCTCCTAAACCTTGTGGACAGCCTTCCCAGAAGAGTTGAAGCTGTTATAGCTGCAAAGGATGGGCCAACTCAATATTGAACCCTACGGACTAAGACTGGGATGCCATTAAAGTTCATGTGCGTGTAAAGGCAGGTGTCCCAATACTTTTGGTAATATAGTGTATGTGAACCCAAGCTGCAGCAACCAGCCAACCTTAGGTGACGTCCACCCAGGATCTAAGGCCAGCCATAGACTGAGCAACTTTCCTGCAACCACAGTGTTGACAGTGGAACCAGCCTCACCAGGAGAACAGATACTGTTGCTAGTGGCTATGACAGCTGGAATCAATGATCGCATGTAAAATCCGTCAGGCTGGTTGCACCCAAGTTGACTGATCAATCAAAATGGCTCCTGCTGAATCGGCAGAGATTCAAACCGTTTATGGCCAGTTAAACTTTCGAATTAGATGCAGTCATAGACAGTATTAGACATGAGCAGCGTGTTTCGTTCCAAATCGAAATGCAAATCGAAAAAATAAAATAGAATACAAAAAATAGAATATAGCCGTCTTCCGAAATTCGAATAGAATGAAAATAGAAAATATACAGCAGTCTTTCGAAATTCAAATCATCATGATACAAGGTATATGATAAAACAAAATTCTTAAAGTGGAACTTCAGTCATTTTTTCATCTTTCCATCTATTAAATCTTCTGCCCTTGTTGTCGTTTTAACTTTGGATAGTAAAACATAGTTTTTTCTGCCAGTAAATCCCTTATACAGCCCACTTCTTGTTTCTTGTCTGGTCATTAGCCTAGGCTTATGACATCATGCACAGCTCTCCCTCTCACTCTTGTGAAAGTTTGCCAGGAAGGGAGGGGGGATGAGTCATAAGAGGGCCAATGACAGCTGCAGAGCTGGAGGCATGCCTCTGTGTGTCTGTGTAAATCCAGAAAGTGAACAGGCAGCAGCTTCAGCTGCCCACAGTTAAAATGGCTGCAGCCAGACTCAGTGGAGGGAGATTTCTGCAGCATATTCGGCAAGTACAGAATCACAGTATATATTAAATAATATGCAAAGTGGTTGGAGGGAAGCTTCAGAATGGCAAAGATGTTTTATTACAAATTATGTGAGCAGACTGCAGTTGCTCTTTAACTTAGCAAATTTTTCCGTTGTGCGAATCTCTAGTGTGGAGCACACATGAGAATGGAAAGAAGACATAATTTCAGCATCTATTATATTCAGGATAAAAAAAATTGATTCTTAAAAGGCATACATAAAGAAACTGCACATCAAGACCACAAGAGCAGGAGGTGACCAGGTGCTGAGATTACCCGATAGACAGGCGAACATCAGGGCGGTGTATCCATGTTCATGTTCATTACAGTTGACATCTGCTCCATGCTGCAGGAGTAGTTTACACATATCCACCTTCCCCTTGTAAGCGGAGTGCATCAGAGGGGTCATTCCGTGCTGAAAAAAAAAAAAAAAAAAAAGAAGAAGGATGTACAAGAAATATTAGGAAAGCTGATAACATGAGATTTCAGTTCAGTGCACAGGAAGTCACAAGGCAACTGCATTTCTGGTAGGCTCAACAGGTATATTTCTGTATTTAAAGCGGAGTTCCACCCAAAAATTGAACTTCCGCTTTTTGGAACCCTCCCCCCCTCCGGTGTCACATTTGGCAGTGGCACCTTTCAGGGGGGAGCAGATACCTGTGTAATACAGGTATTTTGCTCCCATTTCTAAGCATAGATACCCGAGCCACCCGCGGGTATCTACGCCACTTCCGGTGCCTCCCCCCCCCCCCCACTGTCTCCTGGGAGACACACAGGTCCCAGAAGATAACAGGGATCAGTGGGAACGCGCATGTGCAGTAGGGAACCAGGAAGTGAAGCCGCAAGGCCAAAGCTGACCTTGTCCCTCGACATCGCGGGTGCCCTGGACAGGCATGTGTCCTATTTTTAAAAGTCAGCAGCTGCAGTATTCGTAGCTGCTGACTTTAAAAAAAAATAAAAAAAAATCGGCGGAGCAAAAAAGTTCTTAGTTTTATTTTTTCATGCTAACAGAGTTACCACATGCACAGAAAAAAATGGCAGCACTGGCTCTAAGGATTAGATAGCGTATGTGTCACCTAGGTTTTTCGCCTTCCTGGCCAGCTTTTCAGAGCTTTTGGTGGCATAAAAAAAGACTCCATTCCTAGCTCCACATCTCACCTCATAGGTAGACCTCATTACCATCCTCAGCTTTCTATAGGGCTTTACACGGGTGAGCTGACCGATGCTCAATGATCTCTTCCCTGCTGCTGGGTGAAAAGGCCGAGTGTTGACAGAATACTAAAAAAGGTACAAGGACTGCCTGTCTGTTTTGGGGATTCCATTAGGGGTCATCCTGTTTAGTTAGTTCCTAATAGAGTTTAGTTGGTCCGTTTAATGCTATGGGCTTGCTGTACAAAGCACTCCTTCACTGGGACAAACCTTCTTGGACCATTTGGTTGACAGCATTTTACTTGGACATCTGCTTTGCACTTTGAAAACACATCAGACCTAATGGGAAAATAAATCTCATGCTGGATATCTATACTGATATGGACGGGGTAATGTGTTAGGAATGAAAGGATGGCACATAGTTTGATAGAAATGAAAATTATCCACCTACAGAGGGCTGAATTTAAAGACCCCGAAAAACAAAATGAAAAAATGATGCAGAAAGCTAGTCCATTTTGCTGAAATTTCACTGCAGCAACTCAGAATGGTCCTCAGTTTGTATGGCCCCCACTTGCTTGTATATATGCCTGAAAATGTCGGGGGATGCTCCTAATGAGACAAAGGATGGTGTCCTTGGGTATTTCCTCCCAGATCTGGATCAGACTGAAGTGCAGGCTAGCGGCATCGGATGGACCGACACATAATGTCCCAGAGGTGTTCTATTGGATTTAGGTCAGGGGAGCGTGGGGGCCATTCAATGGCATCAATTTCTTCATCCTCCAGGAACTGGCTGCATGCTCTCGCCACATGAGGCCAGGCATTGTCGTGCACCAGGAGGAACCCAGGACCCACTGCACCAGCGTAGGGTCTGACAATGGGTCCAAGGATTTCATTCCCAAAAACCTAATGGCAGTCAGGGTGCCATTGTGTTGCCTGTAGAGGTCTGTGCGTCCCTCCATGGATATGCCTCCCCAGACCATCACTGACCCACCACCAAACCGGTCATGCTGAACGATGTTACAGGCAGCATAAAGTTCTCCACGGCTTCTCCAAAACACAGTCACATCTGTCAGGGTGAACCTGCTCTCATCTGAAAAGCACAGGGCGCCAGTGGCGGTTTTGCCAATTCTGGTAAATGCCAATCAAGCTTCATAGTGCTGGGCAGTCAGCACAGGGCCCACTAGAGTACGTCGGGCCCTCAGGACACCTTCATGAAATCGGTTTCCGATTCACACCAGTGGCCTGCTGGAGGTCATTTTGTAGGGCTCTGGCAGTGCTCATCCTGTTCCTCCTTGCACAAAGGAGCAGATACCAGTCCTCCTGATGGGTTAAGGACCTTCTACGGCTCTGTCCAGCTCTCCTAGAGTAACTGCCTGTCTCCTGGAATCCATCATGCTCTTGAGATAGTGTTGGTAAACACGGCAAACCTTCTGGCAATGAAATGTATTGATGTGCCATCCTGGAGGAGTTGGACTGCCTGTGCAACCTCTATAGGGTCCAAGTATCGCCTCGTGCTACCAGTAGCGACACTGACCCTAGCCAAATGCAAAACTAGTGAAAAACAGTCAGAACTGATTAGTACGGGAAACAAAAAGGTCAGTGGCCCTGTACCTGTAAAACCTTTCCCGTTTTGGAGATTGCCTCATTGTTGCCCATCTAGTGCACCTGATAATTTTATTTAGGCCCCTTTCACACTGGGGCGCTTTGCAGGTGCTAGAACGCTAAAAATAGCGCCTGCAAAGTGCCCTAAAAAGAGCCGCTGCTGTCTCTCCAGTGTGAAAGCCCCGAGGGCTTTCACACTGGAGCGGTGCGCTAGCAGGACGGTAAAAAAAAAAAGTCCTGCCAGAAGCATCTTTGGAGCAGTGTGTATACCGCTCCTGCCCATTGAAATTAATGGGCACCGCGGGTATACCGCCACTTTGCGGTGGTTTTAACCCTCTCTCAGCCGCTAGCGGGGGGTAAAAGTGCCCTGCTAGCAGCCAAATAGTGCCGTGAAATTGACGGTAAAGCGACACCAAAATAGCGGCGCTTTACCGCTGACGCACCCACCGCCCCAGTGTAAAAGGGGCCCAACACCAAAGCAGCTGAAACGGATTAACAACCCCCTCTGCTACTTAACTGACCAGATCAATATCCCAAGAGTGTAATTGACTTGATGCTAGACTGATTAAAAAGTGTTGCTTTAATTTTTTTTGAGCAATATGTATGTATTAATAAAAATAAAATAATAATAATATTATATATATCACACACACACACACACACACACACACACACACACACACACACACACACACAAAGTTTTAGGCAAGTGTGAAGAAATACCAGTACTGTAAAGTAAGATATGCTTTCAAAAAAAAATTATTATATCTATAGATCTCTATCAAAATTATTTTTTTTTTGTTTCTTAATCAATTTACAAAATGCAAGTGAGCAAACAGATGAAAAATCTAAATCAAATCAATAATTTGGTGTGACCACCCTTTGGCTTCAAACCAGCATCAATTCTTACACTTAAGCCTCGTACACACGACCGAGAATCTCATCATGAAAAAACACGTTTTTCTTGACAAGATTTTTGGACAAGAAACTTGTCCCGGCCGAGTGTACAGACGCTCGATTCAAAGAACCCGCGGTTCTTTGAATGGAGCGAACGCGGTGACGTCATCATCTATGACGAGCGTGCGCTCGTCACAATCGATGCCGTTGCCGCCATTTTGCTTCACCCTAACTATGCCTAGGAAGCTACCGCGCATGCATTGAAGTCAGTTCGAGCATGCGCGGGCTTCCCGGAGGACAGGTAAGTGTACACACACACACACACACACACACACTTTTCTCGTCGAGAAACAGGCTGACGAGAATCTCGATAGCCGCGTACACCAGACCGATTTACTCGGCAAGAAAGCTCTGCCAGCAAGTTTCTTGTCGTTTTTCGACGAGAAACTCGGGCGTGTGTACGAGGCTTTAGGCCAGGTTCACACTGGTGAGACACAACAGCCGTCCTACTTTGGTTCCGACTTTGCACTGTGACTTGAAGCCGACATATGTCCAACTTTCAATGAATGGGGATCCGACTTGGATCCCCGCCAATACCAGGCACTGTGTTTGGTATGAATCTTGGGGGGGGGGGGGGGTAGAACTCCACGCCAAATTATAAAAAAACCGGCATGGGTTCCCCCTACAAGAGCATACCAGACCCTTCGGTCTGGTATGGATATTGAGGGGAACCCCCTATGCCGAAAAAATGGTCCCCCCAAAATCCATACCAGACCCTTATCCGAGCACGCAGCCTGGCCGGTCAGGAAAGGGGGTGGGGACGAGCGAGCGCCCCCTCTCCTGAACCGTACCAGTCAGCATGCCCTCAACATGGAGGTGGGTGCTTTGGGGAAAGGCGGCGCCCTGCGTCGCCCCCCACCCCAAAGTACCCTGTCCCCATGTTGATGAGGACAAGGGCCTCTTCCCGACAACCCTGGCCATTGGTTGTCGGTGTCTGTGGGCGGGGGGGGCTTATCGGAATCCGGGAGCCCCCTTTAATAAAGGGGGCCCCCACCCTATGTGAATGAGTATGTGGTACATCGTACCCCTACCCATTCACCTGGGGGAGAAAAAAAAATAAAAATAAAAATAAAAAAAAATAAACCACACTAGACTAAGTAATTTATTAGGCAGCTCCGGGGGTCTTCTTACGACTTTGGGGGTCTTCTTCCGACTCTCTGGCCTCTTCTCCCGCTTTCTGGTGCCTTCTGCCGGGCACCTCCGCTATCTTCTGCGAGCTCTTTTGCTAGCGGTGGCCCGGTCTTCCCCGTCGTCTCTTCTCTTGTCCCGATGTTGACACGCCGCTCTCTCCAGCTGTAATGCCGTGTGTGTGTGGCACGCAATGACTTATATAGGCTTGGGGCGTGGTCACCGGGTGATGTTACCCGGTGACCCCGCCCCCATATGACGTCACAGCCCTGGTGCATTATGGGACTGTGACGTCATATGGGGGTGGGGGTCACCGGGTGAGCAGATGGCTGAAGTAGTTATTCGGGAAGTGGACCGATTTGGGCTACGTGACAATATAATCGTTATATCTTTTGATACGACAGCATCTAATACAAGACTGATCCAAGGGGCATGTACCAGAATTGAAAGGGAAATCGGACAAACTTTGTTGTGGTTGGCTTTCGTCATCACATCCATGAACTAATATTGAAAGGAGTGTTTGAGGATTGTTGTGGCATACCATCAAGTCCTGACATCCAGAAAAAGGAAGTGAAACGATTAGAGGGTAAAAACATGGTTTTTGAAGGAAAAGACCTGAGCCATTTCGTTACTAATAAAACAAAGATGTTCTTTGAATTGTTTGGGATCCACGACATGACAGAATACTGCAGGGATTCTCTAAGAAGCCATGTGAACGCTCTAAAGGTTGTCACTGATACCGCAGAAAGAGGAATTGCTCTGATGAAAAAGTATAACGAATCGGTCATGAACAACAAAAACAATTCTTGTTGAGGGTCGTCGAGCATCACAGAAAAGTCGTCACCAAGCGAACAAAACAAGGGATTGCATCGTTCAAAGTTGATTAATATAACACATGTTTTGCATATTACTGTAGCGGGGTATTGTCATTTAAATCCATCAGAGACTACATTACCCAGTACACTTTTAGGCACCCAGGATGCATTACCCCACGCAAGGACTGCTGGGGTGGACTTTATAAGGGAGAGGCGGAGCCCAGTTTTCTCTTTGGACACCGCCCGCCCAGCAAGCTGAACTGCTGCTTGAGCTCCTGTGACTTTAGGCCAGAAGTCTGAGCCTTTTCTCCAAAGAGCCTTCCGAGCGCACCGAGGAACGTCTCTCCTTTGTATTGCACCTTTGCCATGAGGACTGAAGACCCGGATGTCGATGGATCGGTGTACTTAGACACCGCAGCGGAAGAAACGGACGTGGACTGGTCCGGTTGGGTGAGAGAGCACCTGCTCATAGACAGACACAGTATCTTTGTTACCTTGGTGGATTACAAATTCTATTCTTCAAGTGCACCACCGTTGCTAGCGAAGAATTCCCTACAGAACTTCCACTTAGTTCAGTCAGGCCTGACTGGGTAGCGTAGACATTCCTGGGCGCCACATTGTCCACAAGGGGAAATAGCTGCAATGGGGACTATTAGAGTTGCATAGCATTGTATACTTATCCGTTTGTTTAACACTGTTTATTGCAGGGCTCTGCACATGACATGTACACACCTGTTTTACCGCTTACCCACTAATCTAAGTAAACGTACAAGGGTTAAGTATATTGGTGTCTGTGTTCTTTACTTTACGGAAGTGATAGGTAAAGGAAATTTTAAAATATCACTGTGTGTTCTTGCCATAGGATTGTGCCGCTGTGAGTTACAGGCCTCACAATCCTATCATCCCTTACTAACTGTGCCAAGGGAGATTAGAGCCGATTGCCAGGGGTTGACAGCGGTGTACTACAGGGCCCAAAATTATACAGGCAGCCCTCTTAACTGGGGGTATCTCTACATTACATATTAATCTTAGTGTATAGTTTTAATAGTATTTTAAGTTTGTGATTTCTAGTTTTCCCAATAAAAGTAATTAACATTGAAAAATCAGATGCATCCGTAAGTTCTGTGGGTTAAATGTATGGGTGGGGGAGTCCTCTCCTATTCTATGTTTGCCCACTGGCTTTCTAGCATTCCTTTTAGTTCATTAAAACGTATCTGTATTCTTTATCCCCAGATGACCACTTCGGTTTTTGCTCCTGATGAGCGGCCTGAAAGGCCCGAAATGCATAGAGCTAATATCTACCGATAAGTGCACATACGCATCAACCTTTTATGGACGTTCCTTCTAATATATACAAAATCCCCCTTCACCATTCATTTTTTTTAAATAATTTAGTGGTCTGCCAAGTTGCATAGGTAGCGACTGCAATGTTTGATAGATGTGTACTGTTGTATCTGTAAATATATGAAATATCCTTGATGGAATAACTATTACTGTGCAATATTTGGTTCGGATGAAATATAAAAAAAAAGTATTGATATATAGCAAAATGCATAAAATTTAAATATGAAATTGTATTGCGATTTTGAACCAATTAAAAGCTGTCCCCCATCAAACGTATTTCTTTGTGTCCGTGTGCCTCATATAAAGTCCCGTCTTCTACCTTCTTTTTTGAATACCAAATCTGGGATGGAGGAGGGGATCGGAACGACCCCTGAAAAAACCTCATTTAAAGTCCCAAAAAACCCTACCCTTCTTTTTATCATTGAAAAATCTTATTTTTTGCCTACTTTTACAAAACAGATCAAAGTGTGCAACCTCTAAATATTAATCAAATCTTCTTGAAATTTAGCAATATATATATATATATATATATATATATATATATATATATTTTACATCACTGAGACTCGGGGCATAAGCAAAGTCTGCAAAAATGTTAAGTTTTAATTTTCTAAGGCAAAAAATAAACTATGTATGCACACACACAACTCCAAAAATCTCAAAATTTTAATTATAATTCCATTAAAAAATTAATTAAAAAAAACAGTGCTTACAAAGCCCCCTTTACGTCAAACACCCCATGACAGACACAAGCACCGTGTGTTACAAACAATCCATTACGTTTTACAGAACTAAAAATAAGTAATCTTTTCATAAATAACCGCTGGAGACCAAGAGCAGCCCCACGATTCAACCTGCCGATAGCCAACAAAAACTGAGCTCTCCTCTGTAGATGGCGCTTTCCTTTAATTTTGCACAGACCTTTCCCTCTGAATCTCAAGCACTGCTGTTCAGAGCCCTTGTTATTCCGCTTCTTTTATTGTCTGTTTTGTAGCATTTCTCTAAAGTACAAAAAATAAAAGTTCAGTCTTTCTGCTCAACCGCATTCCATCGTATTAAAGCCCTCTCGTTTCATTGTATACCGCAAAACACGTAGAAAACAAACCTTCCCCTGCCAACACAGCAAGCCCTCTGTGCTGCACAAGACATGCTGGTATAAGCCGGGATAAATTGAGGGACTTATTGTTTGCAAAATTGCTGGGCAGTTGGTGTAAACTCCTTGTTTGAGTTGCCATGGGAACAAGAATCCAAAAACTATAAGAGCATGTATCCACTTTGCAATAAATAATTGTAGCAGTGACCCCAAAAGGAGCTACTGCTTTAAAGGGGCCCTCCTGCTTTCCCTACTAGTGACCCAAGCCTTCAGTTGCAACAAGACATTTACTGACCCATTAATGGCGAATGACAGACTTCAACACCGTCAATCTTATTTGCTTGTAATTTTGATGGCTCAAATGTCTAGGAGGCGAGGGTTAGGGGTACAGGATACCCAAAACAGCAGCAGGTTCTCCCCGGGACAACAAACCCTTGGGCCTAGACGAGATTTTCACATTCAAGATCTGAACCTCTGCCACAGGTCATCTGTAGAATGATCTTTGCTTCCACCACCGGCTAATTTGTACTCTGGCTCAGATGGGCAGTTACCTTTAAGTATCTTCAGCTTCTGTTACAAACCAGCCTAGGACTCTTCAGACCTTTCTCCCAGTCCAGCTGTGGTCCACTGAGCCTGGATAGGCAACCATCTGAAGAGAACTCTTCTCCAGCTTCCTCCCCCACACAAGGGGGGCCTGGAGACAAAGACTGAAGCTCTCTTCAGCTGCACCCTCCCCAGGGCAGTAGGGCTGGGAGGAAAGGTAAAGCCATTCTAGAGGGTTTTGCCAATTATTTATCCTCTTCCTCAGCCCACTATCATAAACCCCTCAGTGATTGGCCGAGGCAGAATTTTTAACTCAATACCAATGTATAAAGAGAACTTCAAGGAGCCCTATGACATGCACGGTCTGACATCATTGGAGACGACTCAAGGCAACAAGGTGTATTCTGTATTCTTGAGGTGCGGCGTCCAAGCACTAATCATGCTCACCAGAATTTTCTTATGGTGGTGGAGATGGGTTTTGCTACGTGTTAGTACCAGGTTGGGGCCCTCAGGACCCCCCACTAGGAAGTGAGCAAGTGGGGGTCCAGTAGCAGATGTAGCAGGCAGGGATAAGCAGAAGAGTAGGCAATAAACAAGTCAAAGGTCGTAAATGAGTGGTTGTATGTTGGGATCAAGTAGAAGGGTAGTTGAGGAACAAGCCATAGGTCAGTAACGAATGGTAGCGATGACACGGAGAGCAGCAGGAGGGACAAGAGCAAGATATTGACTAAAAAGAGCACAATAATCTTGCAAACAGGAAGTGCAAAGGCATTACTTTAATTGGAAGTTCATGGGAGAAGCAAAGTGTTCAACTTTCAGGACAAACAAGGTTTAAGGCAGGATCATTCAAGGAATTGTCCAGGGAGCTGTCCATCAAGCGACAATCACCAGACACAGCAGAGTTCGCAGGTTCAGATCCAGTTCCTGACAATGCTAGAACCATAGTGTTTGTTTGGGTTTATGAAGTTTTCTCATGCTACCTACTGGAGAACACTCCCCCAACAGGCGAAAACAGTGCACTGGGATTTAGGAGCGACACAATGGTCCCAGACAACCTAAACAAAGCTCAGGCTGGCTACAGATTAGCTGCTAACCACTTAGACCCCTTTCACGCTGGGGCGGTTTGCAGGCGCTATTGCGCTAAAAATAGCGCCTGCAAACCGACCTGAAACAGCGGCTGCTGTTTCTCCAGTGTGAAAGCCTGAGGGCTTTCACACTGGAGCGGTGCGCTAGCAGGACCGCTCCAAAAGTCCTGCTAGCCACATCTTTGGAGTGGTAGCGTTTACCGCTCCTGCCCATTGAAAGCAAAGGGACACCGCGGCTATACCGCCGGCAATGTGCCTCTGCAGAGGCGCATTGCCGGCGGTATTAACCCTTTTTCGGCCGCTAGCGGGTGGTAAAACCGCACCGCTAGCGGCCGAATAACGCCGCAAATCCTACAGTAAAGCGCCGCTATTTTTACTGCCACCGCACCTCCCGCCCCAGTGTGAAAGGGGCCTTAGGCTATTCATATAGGTTAAGGTTTCGCTTGATGGAAGAATCTCCCTTCTCCGATTGTATTCTGACAGACATTGCTCCTGCAATCAGAATACCCCCAAAACAATCCAACTGGCTGCAGTCGCTCTCTGGCCGAGGACATTCCACCGGCTCTTTCCATTTTCAGACTGAAGTTTGCTGATCCAAGTGGTGCCTGCTGAATTGGATCAATTTAGAAACATATATGGCTAGCATAAATTCGGATAGGTCCACTCCAGCTTCCTTGAAACGTGTCAGCCTCTCAAACGTGCGGCATTCGAGTAGATGTCATCACCTATGGCTGGAGTTGTTTAGGACGACTGTCTTTATCCATGTTTGCGAGTATGAAATGTTTTAGATTTAAACACTTCCCCCAGGTTCACGTCATATGACGTCGGGGAATTGAAGTGGAGATATCTGGATGATGGATGCAGCTACAGGCATCATCCAGATATCTGTTTTTTTAGCCGGTGATTCCCTTTAAAGGGATTTTCTAAGATTGCTTTCACGTTAAAGTAAAGCCCTCCCGTCACCCTGCAATGCTCCTCTGGTCTCTCCCGTGCGATCGGGGAGCTGGAGAATGAATCTGCCGCTGGTTTACCTTAGAGCTGGCCATAGACCAGATGGTCCCTGGCCATCTCCATGACCATGGGAGGCCGTGCAATTGTCAAGCCGGAGAATGAATTCGCCGGCGGTTTACCATAGAGCTGGCCATGGACCAGATGGTCCCCTGCCAGCTCTATGACTTTCGGAGGCCGTTTTTTTTTGCTGGAAAGCCTGAAATCGATTTCCTCTTCTTTTTTATTTTTTATTTCAGGCTTTCCAGCATTGAGGAAAGATGTGAAGTCTTATAGCCCTCAGATCTCTCCATAAAGAGGACCTGTTATGCCCTATTCCTATTAAAAGTGATCAAAAAGTTTAAAATTGAAGGGAAAATGTAAAGTTGCACCCGCAACTTTAATAATGGGCACTTCCACGCCCTTCCTGCCCAGGCCAATTTTCAGCTTTCAGCGCTGCCACACTTTGAATGAGAATTGCGCGGTCATGCAACACTGTACCCAAATGAAATATGTCTTTTTTTTTTTTTCGTATTTAATCACTGCTGGGTTTTTATTTTTTGCAAAAAAAAAAAAAAAGAAGTTTATTCGTTTCTATTGGAAACATTTTTAAATAAGTAATTTTTCTCCTGCACCAATGGGCTGCACTGATGAGATGGCACTAATATGCGGCACCGATGAGCAAGCACTGATGGGCATTAAAGGGCAGGACTGGCATCACTGATGGGCACAGGCCGGCATCACTTATAGGAACTGTTGGGGCTGCACTGATAATCAAGGTGCCAATAATCTGTGTCGCTGATCAACTCTCCTCTTCTCACACACGGTCAGTGTGAGGTAAGAAGAGCCGATAACTGGCATTTCCTTTTTTACATATGATCACCTGTGATTGGACACAGCTGATCACATGGGTAAAGAGCCTCGTTATCGGCTTTTTACCGAGATTGGGGTTGTGCCGTGTCCCAGGGACACAGCGCACCGCCGATCACCGGCGAGACTAGGGCAACGTCATATGACATTGTCCCAGAATGAGAAAGCCACCCTGCCGCCGTCATTAGTCTATACCGGGGCGAGAGGTGGATAATTCATAAAGTGTTTTTTTTTTCCCCCAAAATAATTGCGTTTGAAAAATTGCTGTGCGAATACCATGTTATATAAAAAATTGCAACCACCGCCATTTTATTCCCTTGGGCAGTGATGGCGAACCTTGCCACCAGAGATGTTTTGGAACTACATTTCCCATGATGCTCATGCACTCTGCAGTGTAGTTGAGCATCATGGGAAATTTAGCTTCAAAACATCTGGCGTGCCAAGGTTCGCCATCACTGCCCTAGGGTCTCTGCTAAAAAATATAATATAAAATTTATATATACAGTAAACCCCCGTTATATCGCGGTTCAGTTTTCGCGGTTCCGGTATATTGTGTTTTTTTCTGTAAGACCTATTAACATTATTTTATTGATTAAATCATTGTTAATTAAATATTTTTGTGTTTTCCATTGCTCTTGCTATGTCTCTCAGTATCTTTTATGTGTTTAAATGTGTTTCTATTGTTTTAAAAGTGTGTTTAAAGACCTTAAAATGCTTTTAAAGTACAGTGAAAGTTATAAAAACATGCCTAGTGTGTATTTAAATAGGGTATTTCTATTTCGCGGATTTTCACTTATTGCGGGTGGGTCTGGAACGTAACCCCCCGCGATGGAGGGGGTTTAGTGTGTGTGTGTGTGTGTGTGTGTGTGTGTGTGTGTGTGTGTGTGTGTGTGTGTGTGTGTGTGTGTGTGTGTGTGTATATATATATATATATATATATATATATATAAAAAAAAATTGTAGGAGAGAAATGCCAGAATTCCCAATGGTGGCAAGTGGTTAATAAACGTTTATGGTGGTAATGCGCTAGGCGTTTGCGCCCTCCTGTGCCTTTTTTTGCAGTGCATTGAAGATGACCCAGTCTCAGGAAGGCTGCATCGCATAAAACATTTCTTGCCAAGATATCAGGAGAAGTACCTCTGTCTGAGCGCAAGAGTGTGAATTTTTTTTATAAGGTCATCCTACCTCATCCAAGCAGTTGACCCGGACCTCTTTACTGCCCAGAAGTTGCGCGGCATCCTGAATGTTGCCTGTTGGAGGAAACAGAAAAGCAATCATGAGTCGGTGATACTTTGTGTTCACATAACATAATAAATGAAAAGTGAAGGCAGCAGCACACACGCTTTAATTTCCCTGGCCTGCTCATTTCATTCACTGGGTTTCAGTACTTTAAGACCCCTTTCACACTGAGGAGTTTTTCAGGCGGTTTAGCGCTAAAAATAGCGCCTAAAAACTCCTGCCCCTGCATTCTCAATGTGAAAGCCTGAGGGCTTCACACTGAGGCGGTGCGCTAGCAGGACCGCTCCAAAAGTCCTCCTAGCAGCATCTTTAGAGCGGTGTGTTTACCGCTCCTTCACATTGAATGTAATGGGAAACCGCGGTATTAACCCTTTTTCGGCCGATAGCGGGGGTTAACGCACCACTAGCGGCCGAAAACCGCTGCAATTCCGACGGTATAGTGCCGCTAAAAATAGCGGCGCTATACCGCCACCGCACCCACGGCCCCAGTGTGAAAGGGGCCTTAATCATAGAGACCCAGCATCACATGTGAAGTTACCACACCCTGCCAGGACCTCCCACCAGCCATGATCTGCCTGCATTGCATGGAGGAGAAGCACAAAGACGATGTCACTGGGGATAAAATATGCAATGAAAAAGAGAGGAAGGTTTCATTTACCCACTTACCTACCGGGCACTTTCACCCCCTTCCTGACCAAGCTAATTTTCAGCGCCGTCACACTTTTTATCATTTTCTTCACACAAATAAAGCGTTCTTTTGATGGTATTTAATTAACACTGGGTTTTTAAATTTTATGCTAAAAAAAAAAACGAAGAAAGACCAAACAGTTTGGGGGAAAAAAAAAAAACACCCCACACACTTTTTTGTTTCATACGTTTTTATTGAGTGAATAAAAACACTTTTTCATGGTTTGGCAATTTTTTTTAGAAACAGGTAATTTTTCTCCTTCACTGATGGGCACTGATAAGGAGGCACTGGGGTGGACTGATGAGCACCAATGAGGAGACACTGATGGGCACTGATGAGAAGGTACTGGGGTGTACTGATGAGCACTGTTGAGGCACTGGTGGGCACTGATGGGGAGATACTGGGGTGGACTGATGGGGAGGCACTGGGGTGGACTGATGGGGAGGCACTGGTGAGAAGGTACTGGGGTGTACTAATGAGCACTGTTGAGGCACTGGTGGGGAGGTACTGGGGGGGGCACCGATGAGAAGGTACTGGGGGGGCACCGATGAGACACTGATGAGAAGATACTGGGGTGCACTGGTGGGCACTGATGAAGTATTGGATTGTACTGATGAGGAGGTACTGATAAACACTGTTGAAAAGGCACTGGTGGGAACTGATCAGGAGGCACCGATGGAGGCACAGGTGGGCAGCACTAATAAGCACTGTTTGGAGTGCACTGATGAGTGTAGCTGCCCCTTTTACACAAGCCGGTTATTGTCCTCTCTTCTCCTCACGCTGTCAGCATGAGGAAATGAGTGCCAATAACCAGCTTTCATTTACATCCAATCACAGCTGATCACATGGTAAAGAGCCGCTGATTGGCTTTTTACCTCCTCCGGACACTGATGACAGAAAGCGCTGCCTGCGCTCCGAAGGCGGGCGTGATCACAGGAGGATGTCATGTGACGCCCTCCCAAAACTAGCTAAATGTGCTGTAGTCATCATTCAGCCACAGCGCAGTCAGCAAGTAGTTAAAAAGGACAAGTTCACCTTTGGACAAATAATAAATACACATTTATTATTTTTTGTTTTGGGGTGCCATGCAAGTCTCCTGCAGATCTGTCAGTGTATCATCTTGCTGGTACCTCATAGGAGGAAGCCGATACATTCTGACAGGAAGACTTAAACTGCCATAGCGCCGTGGTAGTCCATTGAAAACTACAACCCGACAGCTGCAAAGGCTGCTGGATCTCATAGTTTTCACATTCACAGAGGACTGTGCAGGGCTCCATCCACATCTTTTTTGAATTGTGGCAGCAGACACGGGGAGAAGATCCCTGGGTCGGCTGTCACAGTAGAGATCAGGGGTGGCGGGGGGCATACATAACATGTTACACCTTGAATATGGGTGTAACATGTTATGAAAGGTGAACTTATCCTCTAATTATTTCAATAGCATGCTGATGGGGGAGGAGGAGCCAGGGAAGGAAAAATATAAGTAGATTAGGACTTTAGCTTTATTACGTTTAGCCACTAGAAAAGCTCCTTCCACATGCCAAAATACTACAAAGACAAAAACAAAACAAAAACAAAAACAAAAAATGTATTAAAGCCTAATTTTTGTAAAAATAAAGAATCAATAAATCAGCACAAGGGGACATTACTTACGATCAATGCAACGCATACCTTTCAGTATGGAAGGGGTAGGGGGTTAAAGCGTTTGTTACCCCAACGCTTCATATTCCTGATATGTGGCTGCTGTACCATGTACTTGTATGAGAAAGTCTCCTGTTCTCTTTGCAGTGCTTCCTTATGTGAAATCCCTGGTGTTCCTGCCATTCTCTCTGCTTTCCTATTAAAAACTGACCGCACTAAGCAGTAGAGCACAACGTGGTCAGTTCTCTAGCTATGCTCGGAACTCAGCCTGCTCTCCTCCAATGATCACACTTGTCCTGACATGCCCCAGCTCTTATGCAGCTGAAAACAGGAGGGTAGGGGATATCTTGTAAAAAAAAAAAAAAAAAAAAAAAAAAAAAATGATAAATACGGTACGTTAATTAGAGCCAAGAACCTCCACCTCCCTCCTCCATTCACAAAAGGTTGTACCACAGCCTCCACGAATGAAAAATAATCTATGAGGCCCCATGTACACCTCCAGCGTTTTGGAACTTGAAGCTCCAAAACACTGGAGGAGGGGAAAAAATAAAAAATAAAAATGTATTCTCTATGGAGTTGATTCTCCACTCCAAGTCGCCTGAAGCTCTGGAGCTTTTTTTTGTAGCTCGAATCGTGGATATTTGAGTATTTTTGGCGTGTTTTTATTTTCATGAAAATGTGCCATTCGCACATTTTTGTGCAATTTTCTGCTCAAATAAAAAAAAAAAAAAGAAATAAAATTAAAAAAATATATAGTAATATATGAACAATTCAATTTAAAATAAATGCACAAATGACAAAATCATAAAAAAAAACAATATGTAATACATTAAAAAAATTAACCCCTAAGGCTCCTTTCACACTTGTGCGACTTCAAAGTCGCACGATTTTACCGCGATTTTAACAAGACTGTGGATCCGACTTCGCCCCACCACTTCAATGAGCAGGGACGCGACTTTGATCCCCCAATAATTAGGGGGAACTCCACACCAATAAAAAAAAAAAAAAAAAAAAGGCATGGGTTCCCCCTTCATGCCTCATGTGCATACCATAGGTCTGGTATGGATTTTAAGGGGAACCCCCACGCCGAAAAAATGGCGTGGGATCACCCCCCAAAATCCATACCAGACCCTTATCCGAGCACCAGCCCGGCCGGTCAGGAAAGGGGGTGGGGACGAGCGAGCACCCCCCCCTCCTGATGCATATCAGGCCGCATGCCCTCAACATGGGGTGGGTGGGTGCTTTGGTGCAGGGGAGGCCCTGTGCCTGTGCCCCCAATGTTGATGAGGACAAGGGCCCCTTCCCGACAACCCTGGCCGTTGATTGTCGGGGTCTGCGGGCGGGGACTTATCGGAATCTGGGAGCCCCCTTTAATAAGGGGGCCCCCAGATCCCGGCCCCCCACCCTAGGTGAATGAGTATGGGGTACATCGTACCCCTACCCATTTACCTGGAATAAAAAAAAAAAAAAAAAAAAACCAACACTAGACAGGTTTTTGAAGTAATTTATTAGGCAGCTCCGGGGATCTTCTTCCCCCGCTCTCTGGTGCCTTCTCTGCGCTCTCCGGTTCTGTCTTCTGCCGGGCTCCTCCGCTATCTTCTTCCAGCTCTTTTGCTAGCGGCGGCCCTGTCTTTTGCGTCGTCTTCTTCCCTCTTCTCTTGTCCCAATGTTGACACGACGATCTCTCCCGCTGTAATGCCGTGTGCGCAACGACTTATATAGGCATGGGCGTGGACACAGGGTGATGTCACCCGGTGACCCCGCCCCATAGGACGTCACAGTCCCATCATTCCACGGGACTGACACCGGGTGACATCACCCGGTGACCACGCCCCATGCCTATATAAAAGTCGTTGCGCACCGCACATATGGCATTACAGAGGGAGAGATCGTCGTGTCAACAAGAGAAGAGGGAAGAAGACGACGCAAAAGACCGGGCCGCCGCTAGCAAAAGAGCTGGAAGAAGATAGCGGAGGAGCCCGGCAGAAGACAGAAAGCACCGGAGAGCGCGGAGACGAGACCCCGAAGTCAGAAGAGACCCCCGAAGTCAGAAGAGACCCCCGAAGTCGCCTAATAAAAAAAATTACTTTAAAAACCTCCTTTTTTTTTTACACTTTATTCCAGGTGAATGGGTAGGGGTACGATGTACCCCATACTCATTCACATAGGGTGGGGGGCCGGGATCTGGGTGCCCTCTTACTAAAGGTGTGGGGGTTCCCCTTAAAATCCATAACAGACCTATGGGCCTGGTATGCTCATGAAGGGAGAACCCATGCCGTTTTTTTTTACAAAAAAATTGACGTGGAGTTCCCCTTCATGTACAAGTCGCATGCCAAAGTCGGATCTGTTAATACGGAATCCGACTTTGATCCGACTTCAGAAAAAAAGGAGTGCAGGAAATACTTTGAAGTCGGCACGACTTAAAGTGGTTGTAAACCCTCCTACATTTTTTTTTTTTTAACTAGCTGCAAGACAAAGCCATAATGAGCTAGTATGACTAGCATAATAGCTCATTATGCATCACTTACCTTAGATCGGGGCCCCCGAAGCCGTCCTCGTCTCCCTCTTCAGCCGCATCCATCGCTGCGGCGATAGCCGGAAGGTTACTTCCGGGTATCGCCGCTGCAGCCAATCACAGCGCCGCTCCGGCGCTGTGATTGGCCGGAGCGGCGAAGACGTGACTCCGCGCATGCGCGCGTGAGCCGTCGAATTCGGCTACGTCGTCGAATGTTGCGACCTAGCCGAATTTGTAAATGGGGTTAACCCCATGCGCATGACGTCAGCGTCGCCGCATTTAAATGCAAATATCTCCTTAACCGTGTAGGTTAAGGAGATATTTCATGCACCTACAGGTAAGCCTTAATCTAGGCTTACCTGTAGGTGTTTGTTTATAAAGTGGGTTTACAACCACTTTAAAGTCGTGCCAATATGAATGGTAGTCATTCAAAATCATGGAGAAACACTTGTCATACGATTTTGCCGTCCAAAATCGTGGTACAAGTCGTATAAGTGTGAAAGGGGCCTTAAGCTTAAAAACAATATTAAAATAATAATAATAAACACCCCAAAAAAATTATATATATATATATATATATATATATATATATATAATATTTAGTGCTTGGGTGTTCAGTTATTTTTTTAAGGTTAGGAGGTTATTGATTAATAAATCAGTAGTAGTAGCAACATGCTAACCCTAACAAAAAATAAGTAACCCCAACTCCTAACCTAACCTCAACTCTAACAAAAGAAAATAATTATTATTATCAACAACTAATGGAAAAGTTAAAAAGGCTGAAATACCTAGCAACAAATGATGCAACAGAAAATAGTTCTCTATTGGCGAATAAAAAATAAATAAAAACCACACACACACACACACACACACACACACACACACACACACAAATGCACACACAAATGCACTGGGGAAAAAAAACGCTTAAAAACGCTACGCTCAGTGAATGCAGCCTGAATGACGTTTTTTGACTAAACTTTGGCTTTAATCACTTTTTTCTGTTTTTTTGGCATGCGGAAGGATCATTTTTAGTTGAAGGTCCTCTTTACAGAATCCAAAATTGGTGGGGTCTGTGGTTGATGTGAGAACAACAATAAAGTCGACATGCAAATAACCATTTGCTGAAAAGCTGGTAATGTTCAAAAAAAAAATAATAAATAAATAAAAATAAAATAAAAAACACTCGGGCTGATCTGACTTGTGTGTCACAAAGGTATAATTAGCAAACTCTGCAGGTCTGTCAGATACATTTGTATGTTTTGTTCCTTACTTCTTCCTTTTTAAACGGGTCTTATAAAATTATTTTGCTCATAGAGGTCTGTGGTGTGACAGGAAAGCATTATTGTCTAAAGCCCCGTACACACGGTCGGACTTCCATCGGACTTTTCCCTGGATTTTTGTCCGAACGGAGTTGGCCGGGAACACCCATAGCATACACACCACAGGACTTTTCTGCAAACTTTCCCAAAACTTTTTGCAACATCACGTGGTTTTTCTGCTCTTTTCTGCTCTTTACCACCACCCTTTGGTCAACTTCTGCTATTGTTGGTTGATTTTTAACATTAGTTGTTTTGTCCATCGGACAAAAGTCCGATGGTTTTCTGTACACACGGTCGGACTTTGCTCCATCGGACTTTTGTTGGGCAAAAGTTTGTCCGTTTGCAGACCCAACTTTTGTCCGATGAAAAACAAGAAAAAAGCAAAAAAAGTTTGTCCGATGGAGCGTACACACGGTCCGATTGTTGGTCCAACTTGCTCAAAATGAAGTTTGTCGGCCAAAAGTCCGACCGTGTGTACGGGGCTTTAGTCAACAACTGCTCAGTTTATGAACAGATCATGGACAATAGACCTTTTCTGATGTCTATAGGGACTTTAAAGTGGAACTAAACCAAATATGTTAAAAATCTTGAGTAGGCAACTCTTTATTGCAACAGACAACACATGCTAAACTATATTGTCAAAAGTATTGGGACACCTGCCTTTACACGCACATGAACTTTAATGGCATCCCAGTATTAGTCCGTAGGGTTCAATATTGAGTTGGCCCACCCTTTGCAGCTATAACAGCTTTAACTCTTCTGGGAAGGCTGTCCACAAGGTTTAGGAGTGTGTCTATGGGAATGTTTGATCATTCTTCCAGAAGAGCATTTGTGAGGTCAGGCACTGATGTGAACGAGAAGGCCTGTCTCGCAGTCTCCACTCTAATTCATCCCAAAAGGTGCTCTATCGGGCTGCGGTCAGGACTCTGTGCAGGCCAGTCAAGTTCCTCCACCCCAAACTTGCTCATTCATATCTTTAGGCTGCTTTCACACTGAGGCGCTATTGCGCTAAAAATAGCGCCCGCAATGTGCATTGAAAGAGCCGCGCCTTTGTATCCAGTGTGAAAGCCTGAGGGCTTTTACACTGGAGCGGTGCGCTGGCAGGAGGGTAAAAAACTCCTGCCAGCCGCATCTTTGAGGCGCGGTAAAATTACTGCTCCTATAGCGCTACTGCCAATTGAAATCAATGGGGTAGCTCCTCCAAAAATGACAGCAAAACGCTGCAAAGCGGCGTTTTTGCGGGCGGGTTTAACCCATTTTCGGCCGCTAGCGGGGGTTAAAAATAACTCCACTAGTGCCCGCAAATCGCAGCAAACACGACGGTAAAACGCTGCTAAAATAGCGGCGTTTTACCGCCAGCGCTTCAGTGTGAAAGTAGCCTTATGGACCTTGCTCATAGTCAAAGCTCCTCATGTGTCTGGCATATTGCTCAGTGTGATAATTGATCAGACAATACGTGGACCTCTCGTCCATATCTGTGGGCTTTATGCTTTGGCCTGCAGTCACGTAGTTTGCTGCTGAGCGAGTTATTCTAATTAGGCCGCCTCAAAGTGTATATAATGAGTACTTTGGAAAGTTTTAGAAGTTATCGTAACATTTACCCAAAATACATTTTCGATGCCGCTCACACTTTTCCCATGCCTGCCGGGCCGTGTGCGTCATTCAGATAAAAAAAGTTGCAAATTCCTTCTCTAGGGGTTGCCTATTGTTCAGAGTGCAATTAGCATCCCTGCTGAATAACTAGCAAGATAAAATTACTACATTGCACATCTTTTGTGCGTTTTCGTGAAATCTGAACACTTGAAATGTCAAACCATTTTCTTTTCAAAGAAAAAAGCAAAAAATTAATAAAAAATAATGTAATCACGCACACCCTTGCACACAGAATTGCTTGCATCTAATCTGCCGCACTGTTCTGGAATCCCAGGCTTGAGTGGAAGCAGGGCTCTTGATTCAGGCTGTTTGATTAATTTAAATGTGAGCATTTTTTTATTTTTTATTCTTATGTAGTTTTTAACCACTTGCCGACCAGGCCTTTTCTGGAACTTTTTCTTTACAAGTTTAAATTAGTATTTTTTGCTCGAAAATTACTTAGAACCCAAAAAACATAATATATTTCTTTTATCAGAGACCCTAGAGAATAAAATGACGATCATTGAAATATTTTATGTCACACCGTATTTGCGCAGCAGGTCATTCAAGCACAATTTTTTTTGGAAACAATACACTTAAATGAAAAAACACAATAGTTAACCCAATTTTGTTTGTATAATGTGAGAGAGAATGTTACGCCGAGTAAATAGATACCCAACATGTCATGCTTTAAAGTTGTGCACACTCGTGGAATGGCGACAAACTACAGTACTTAAAGATCTCCATAGGCAAATATTACATTTTCTTTTTTACAGGTTACCCGTTTAGAGTTACAGAGGCGATCTTGCACTAGAATTATTGCTCTCACTCCAACGATCATAGCGATACCTCACATGTGTGGTTTGACCACCATTTACATATGCGGGCACAACTTACGTATGCCCTCGCTTCTGTGTGCGAGCAAGGAGGGATGGGGCGCTTAACATTTTTTTCCCTCATTTATTTTTACACGGTCTCCATCTTTTTGTTTTTTTTGATCACATTTACTCCTAAGACAAGGAATGTCCCTTTTAACATAAAGGTCGTCATTTACCTTTAAAAGCAAAAAAAAATTTTTTGGGGGACATTTTGACTTGGCGATAGAGACAAGTGGGGGCTATCTTGCCCTCACTCGACTTCCTGCCTAGGGAACGGCCTCATCAAATCGCTTCCGGGCTTACCGAAGGCTCCAGTAAGCTCAGAAACGATTGGGTAGCAGCGGGGGGGGGGGGGGGGAACTCTCCCGCTGCCTCTAAAAGTGATCCCGCCTGTGACTGTGCCTGCGGTACCACCTTTATCCATTGCTGAATGGCCTACAGTAAAAAAAAAATGATACCGGGTTATGGCAACTAGCTGTTGCAATTGGAGCTGTCAAAAGAAAAAAAAGAAAAAAGAAAAGAAGCAGCCTTCCAACAAACAAACAACATTGCTCAGCCGATGAAACACCAAGATAAAAAGAAACATTGTTTCTTTTTGTATCTTACCGTTTCTTTATCTACAGATCAAAAAAGGGATGAATGTTGATCTGCAGATGAAGTCAGTTTAACCACTTAACGACCGCTCACTGTACATATACGTCGGCAAAATGGCACGGACAGGCACAATCACGTACCTGTGCATGACTGCCTTCGTATGGGTGGGGGGTCCAATACAGTGAACGGTCGGTATCGCTCCGGGAGCCATCCGTGATGAGGGGGCAACCATTGGTTTCTGGCCACCCCCTCGCGAACGCTCCCGGCAAATCAAATGCTTCCTCTGCCTGTTTAATGTATACACAGGCAGGAGGAAGTGATGTCATCTCTCCTGCGGCGCTCACATATACCGAGCGCCGTGGAGAGAAGACATCAAGGTTAGTGCACAAACAGTACACTGACACCAGGACACATAGGAAAACGATCACCCCCCCCAGATCACCCCCCAGCCACAGTGTCACTGATTGCAGTGATCATTTATTTACTGATCACTGCAAACAGTGACATTTGTAACTGTAAAAGTGTCGGGGCAATTCGTTTTAGGTCCAGGGTAGCCCCCTAACCCCCCCCAATAAAGGTTTAACCCCTTGATCGCACCACAGGTAACCCTTTCACCCCACTAAGCAATCGTTTTTCTGATCGCTGTATTAGTGTCGGTGGTGCCGCTAGGTAGTCAGTTATTTTTTACGAGTGACACTGGTTAGTTAGTTTACTTTTTATAGTGTAGGGGCACCCGCCGTATATAACCCAATAAAGGTTTAACACCCTGATCGCCCGGCGGGTGATATCAATTAGGTTTTAGAGAGGGTCTGCGTCACACCCCAGGCAGCGTCAAGTTAGTACCAGTAACGCTAACACCCACGCGTGAAGCATACACCCCCCTTAGTGGTATAGTATCTGAACAGATCAATATCTGATCAGATCTATACTAGTGTCCCCAGCAGTTTAGGGTTCCCAAAAACGCAGTGTTAGCGGGATCAGCCCAGATACCTGCTGGCACCTGCGTTTTGCCCCTCCGTCCAGCCCAGGCCACCCAAGTGCAGTATCAATCGATCACTGTCACTTACAAAACACAACACACATAACTGCAGCGTTCGCAGAGACAGGCCTGATCCCTGCGACTCCAGTGCTGTAGGAGGTGATTTCACCACCACAATTAAAAAAAAAAAAAGAAGAAGAGCATATAAGCCGAAGCATTGGGGCAGCAGGGGCGGAGGAGCGATTTTGCGCCTAATGCCTCGTACATACGGTCGAAATTCCGACGGAGGCTTGCCCGTGGAAAAGTCCGACCGTGTGTACGTGGCATAACTTTTTTGCGGGAGGATGCCCCCATGCTTCGGCATATATATATGGTGCATGTATGCCCATCATTAGAAGTGGGTGGATGAAGGGAGGTATTCTAATGGTGGGCATACCCACCGATCAATCTCTTTTTTCATTCAGCCAACTGGCTGCATGAAAAAGAAAAAGATTACAATACATGTCCAACAAGGACCAGCAACGTACTGGTATGTTGCTGGACTTTGAATGTTTATACCAGAATGATGCCTGCAGGTTTAGGTATCATCTTGGTATCATTCTTTTCAGCCAGCGGCCGGCTTTCATGTAAAAGCAATCCTAGCAGCTAATTAGCCTCTGGACTGCTTTTACAAGCAGTGGGAGGGAATGTCCCCCCCCGGATATAAAAAGCGCCATTGGGAAATTGGGAAAGCATTTTATCACACCGATCTTGGTGTGGTCAGATGCTTTGAGGGCAGAGGAAAGATCTAGGGTCCAATAGACCCCAGTTTTTTAAAAAAAATAAATAAAAAATAATAAAAAAAAAAAAAGGAGTACCTGTCACTACCTATTGCTATCATAGGGGATATTTACATTCCCTGAGATAATAAATAAATTTAAAAATATATATATATATATATATATATTGTGACAGCAGGAAGGTAAAGTCACCTGGTTGCATCCAGACCTGGTTGCATCCAGGGGGGTAGATATATTTCGCCCAGATTCAGGCTTTACGCCGACTTATACAACTAGGTGGAGTGTTGTATAAGCCCAGCTGAGGCTAGTGGGCTCATGGATGACTCATACCTCTAGGGAGAGTGTGGGGCGTCGTGCAGACAGGGAGTTGATGAGACCAGCTGAAGCTTGTCAGCTCATTTAGGCCTCTATAAGAACTCCCAGATTCATTAGGTGTTTGCTCATGCCTGGAACCAGACCTGTGTGGACTGTCTAGGGAGAGTGAACCCCTGTGCGGTGAGACAAAGCCTGCGTGGCTATTTGCTTGGACATTTAAAACCAGGGACTTAGGGACTAGGACAGCACTAGGCTGATCCCAGTTGTTAGTTAGGAAACCTGTATGTTTAGTCAGAGGTCAAGTTGACCAGGATTTATTTTATTTATGTTTCTTTTGCTTTGCTGTGTTTTGTCACTGTAAATAGAAAATAAACCGCACCTTTTTGATTTTGAAAACCACAACCTCCGTTTGCTGGGCCTGGTTTTTGTGTGGGGAGCCCATCCCGGGGGTCACACACACCCGCTACCGAGCTAACCCCCTCACAAAATATATATATATATATATATATATATATATATATATATATATATATATATATATATATATATATATATACACACACACACACACACACACACACACACACACACACACACACACACACACACACACACATAGATATAGAAGGAACAGTTTAAAAATAAAAAAGCAAAATAAAAAAATAAAAAACACCCCTGTCCCACCCTGCTCTTGCGCAAAGGCAAACGCAAGCATCGGTCTGGCGTCATATGTAAACAGCAATTGCATCATACATGTGAGGTATCACCGCGAAGGTCAGATCGAGGGCAGTCATTTTAGCAGTAGACCTCCTCTGTAAATCGAATGTGGTAACCTGTAAAGGCTTTTAAAAATGTATGTAGTTTGTCGCCACTGCGCGTTTGTGCGAAATTTTAAAGCATGTCGTGTTTGGTATCCATGTACTCGGCCTAAGATCATCTTTTTTATTTCATCAAACATTTGGGCAATATAGTGTGTTTTAGTGCATTAAAATAAAATAAAAAAAGAAGAAGGGTATTTTTTCCCCCAAAAATGCGTTTGAAAAATTGCTGCGCAAATACCGTATGGAAAAAAAAAATGCAACACCCGCCATTTTAATCTGTAGGGCCTTTGCTTTAAAAAAATATATAATGTTTGGGGGTTCAACGTAATTTTCTTGCAAAAAAAAAAATGGTTTTCATGTAAACAAAAAAAGTGTCAGAAAGGGCTGTCTTCAAATGGTTAGAAGAGTGGATGTAAGCTTCCTAATGTTGTGTATAAAATGCCAGGACAGTTCAAACCCCCCCCCAAATGACCCCATTTTGGAAAGTAGACACCCCAAGCTATTTGCTGAGAGGCATGTCGAGTCCATGGAATATATTATATGTTGACACAAGTTGCGGAAAAAAATATTTATTTTAATTTTTTTTTTGCACAAAGTTGTCACTAAATGATATATTGCTCAAACATGTCATGGGCATATGTGGAATTACACCCCACAATACATTCTGTTGCTTCTCCTGAGTACGGGGATACCACATGTGTGAGACTTTTTGGGAGCCTAGCCGCGTACGGGACCCCAAAAACCAAGCACCGCCTTCAGGCTTTCTAAGGGTGTAAATTTTGGATTTCACTCCTCACTGCCTATCACAGTTTCGGAGGCCATGGAATGCCCAGATGGCACAAACCCCCCCAAATGACCCCATTTTGGAAAGTAGACACCCCAAGCTATTTGCTGAGAGGTATGGTGAGTATTTTGCAGATCTCGCTTTTTGTCACAAAGTTATAAAAAAAAGAAATAAAAAAAAAAAAAGAAGAATTTTGTCCTTGAGTAAACATGCGGTTTAAAATCCCTGCTGGCCACTAAAGTGGGCTGAATGGCTCCTGAATGCTTCCTTCATTTGTTCACTCCAGCAGAAAGCAGCAACACAATGTACACGCCGTATACTTTGGCGCGCAAAGAGTTAAGTGCAGATTACTCAGAAGACAAAATCTGCCATCTCCCCAATTATCCGGAGTGATCTGCTGGCTGCTGCTGTAATCACCGAAGATTATGCCTTTAATTATGCCTAGTGCAGCTTACTACACACCACAGATTTCATAACCGCTGCCCGGCCTCTGACACCGTGCCCTCAATACACGCCCGCTCTACAAGAATGGGCAGCTTTTATTGTAAGCTAAAATAAAAAATCCTGGCTGGGCGGAATTTAGTGATGTGGCTTGTGTAATGTAATGCTTGGGTTTGGATTGACTAACATGCGTTACGGCCCCAAGGCCCCGTTCACACTGGCGTGCTGCTAGATCACATAACCTGTGCTGTGCAGGAGCAGATCAGAGAGCTCTATCTTTCCCCCCCCCCCCCCTTCAGTAAAGAAACCTAGAATAAAAGTGTATTGGGTTACTTCTGGGTTCAGTCCTGGCCTTCCCCGGCTACTGTACTTGATTAGCTGCAGTGGAGGAGAGGGGAGACCCTGGGAGTCTAAGAGACCCATAATGTTTCCATAAAGAGGACCTGTCACCTGACCAAAGTCATCATGGCAATGGACCACCTCGCCACCATCCACGGGGCGCCACTCTACCCACCGACACCATCCACGGGGCGCCACTCTACCCGCCGACACCATCCACGGGGCGCCCCTCTTTCCACTGCCTCCAAAAAGGGGCACCATTTGTCCCACTGACACCAACAATGGGGCACCATTCCTCCCACTGAC
Organism: Rana muscosa; assembly: GCA_029206835.1. Classification (NCBI taxonomy): domain Eukaryota; kingdom Metazoa; phylum Chordata; class Amphibia; order Anura; family Ranidae; genus Rana; species Rana muscosa. The sequence continues at coordinate 308,616,156 of CM055122.1, forward strand.
ACCAATGATGGTGAGCTATACCTACCACTAATAAGGACCAAGCCTTATTTACTCACGCAGACCCCTGGGGTAATTTCTGCTGGCCACACTCCGGCCCTCCCAAAGTCAGTAGGAAATAAAACTGCCCCTTGTTTAGAATGATTGGAGATCCCAGACATACAGGGGTTGTTAGCCCCGCTTGTATTAGCAACAAAGTTATTAATGGGATGACAACAATGCTGCACTGCTCCTGAATTCAGAGCAGAGTTGTCACTTTCATATAGGCAGAATTTGCTTAGGTTTGCCATAGTGGTGAGATAACAAAAAAAAACAATGTTGCAGGAGAGACGTGGCCATCAGCATTGGGATATATAATTGTGGCTTGTCAGACAGCATGTGACACAAATAAGGAGGATTTGTCTCAAACAAGAAATGTTAAGGAAGTTTTTTTTGAGGCTTGTGCATCACATTAGATGAAAAAAAATGTACATGATATGTTTTTAAAAACACAGAGCACAATGCAAAGAATATGAACTAAGGTGCGCTCTACTGCACATATACACCGCCCACCCAGGAGTCATTACTCTGCCCCCATATACACACCCCCACCCAGGAGTCACCACCCTGCCCCCATATACACCCCCCACCCAGGAGTCATCACTCTGCCCCCATATACACCCCCCATCCCCATATACACCTCCCACCCAGGAGTCATCACTCTGCCCCCATATACACCCCCCATCCCCATATACACCTCCCACCCAGGAGTCATTACTCTGCCCCCATATACACACCCCCACCCAGGAGTCACCACCCTGCCCCCATATACACCCCCCCCCCATCCCCATATACAACCCCCACCCAGGAGTCATCACTCTGCCCCCATATACACACACCCCCACCCAGGAGTCACCACCCTGCCCCCATATACACCCCCCACCCAGGAGTCATCACTCTGCCCCCATATACACCCCCCCCCCATCCCCATATACAACCCCCACCCAGGAGTCATCACTCTGCCCCCATATACACCCCCCCATCCCCATATACACCCCCACATCCCCATATACACCCCCACCCAGGAGTCATCACTCTGCCCCCATATACACCCCCCCCCATCCCCATATACACCCCCCACCCAGGAGTCACCACCCTGCCCCCATATACACCCCCCACCCAGGAGTCATCACTCTGCCCCCATATACACCCCCCCCCATCCCCATATACACCCCCCACCCAGGAGTCACCACCCTGCCCCCATATACACCCCCCACCCAGGAGTCATCACTCTGCCCCCATATACACCCCCCCCATCCCCATATACACCCCCCACCCAGGAGTCATCACTCTGCCCCCATATATACCCCCCCCCATCCCCATATACACCCCCCACCCAGGAGTCATCACTCTGCCCCCATATACACCCCCCCCCATCCCCATATACACCCCCCACCCAGGAGTCATCACTCTGCCCCCATATACACACCCCCACCCAGGAGTCACCACCCTGCCCCCATATACACCCCCCACCCAGGAGTCACCACCCTGCCCCCATATACACCCCCCACCCAGGAGTCATCACTCTGCCCCCATATACACCCCCCCATCCCCATATACACCCCCCACCCAGGAGTCAACACTCTGCCCCCATATATACCCCCCCATCCCCATATACACCCCCCACCCAGGAGTCATCACTCTGCCCCCATATACACCCCCCCCATCCCCATATACACCCCCCACCCAGGAGTCATCACTCTGCCCCCATATACACCCCCCACCCAGGAGTCATCACTCTGCCCCCATATACACCTCCCACCCAGGAGTCATCACTCTGCCCCCATATACACACCCCCACCCAGGAGTCACCACCCTGCCCCCATATACACCCCCCACCCAGGAGTCACCACCCTGCCCCCATATACACCCCCCACCCAGGAGTCATCACTCTGACCCCATATACACCCCCCCCCCATCCCCATATATAACCCCCACCCCGGAGTCATCACTCTGCCCCCATATACATCCCCATATACACCCCCACCCAGGAGTCATCACTCTGCCCCCATATACACCCCCCACCCAGGAGTCATCACTCTGCCCCAATATACACCCCCCCATCCCCATATACACCCCCCACCCAGGAGTCATCACTCTGCCCCCATATATACCCCCCCCATCCCCATATACACCCCCCACCCAGGAGTCATCACTCTGCCCCCATATACACCCCCCCCCATCCCCATATACACCCCCCACCCAGGAGTCATCACTCTGCCCCCATATACACCCCCCATCCCCATATACACCTCCCACCCAGGAGTCATCACTCTGCCCCCATATACACCTCCCACCCAGGAGTCATCACTCTGCCCCCATATACACACCCCCACCCAGGAGTCACCACCCTGCCCCCATATACACCCCCCACCCAGGAGTCATCACCCTGCCCCCATATACACCCCCCACCCAGGAGTCACCACCCTGCCCCCATATACACCCCCCACCCAGGAGTCATCACTCTGCCCCCATATACACCCCCCACCCAGGAGTCAACACTCTGCCCCCATATATACCCCCCCCATCCCCATATACACCCCCCACCCAGGAGTCATCACTCTGCCCCCATATACACCCCCCCCATCCCCATATACACCCCCCACCCAGGAGTCATCACTCTGCCCCCATATACACCCCCCATCCCCATATACACCTCCCACCCAGGAGTCATCACTCTGCCCCCATATACACCTCCCACCCAGGAGTCATCACTCTGCCCCCATATACACACCCCCACCCAGGAGTCACCACCCTGCCCCCATATACACCCCCCACCCAGGAGTCACCACCCTGCCCCCATATACACCCCCCACCCAGGAGTCATCACTCTGACCCCATATACACCCCCCCCCCCATCCCCATATATAACCCCCACCCCGGAGTCATCACTCTGCCCCCATATACATCCCCATATACACCCCCACCCAGGAGTCATCACTCTGCCCCCATATACACCCCCCACCCAGGAGTCATCACTCTGCCCCAATATACACCCCCCCATCCCCATATACACCCCCCACCCAGGAGTCATCACTCTGCCCCCATATATACCCCCCCCATCCCCATATACACCCCCCACCCAGGAGTCATCACTCTGCCCCCATATACACCCCCCCCCATCCCCATATACACCCCCCACCCAGGAGTCATCACTCTGCCCCCATATACACCCCCCATCCCCATATACACCTCCCACCCAGGAGTCATCACTCTGCCCCCATATACACCTCCCACCCAGGAGTCATCACTCTGCCCCCATATACACACCCCCACCCAGGAGTCACCACCCTGCCCCCATATACACCCCCCACCCAGGAGTCACCACCCTGCCCCCATATACACCCCCCACCCAGGAGTCACCACCCTGCCCCCATATACACCCCCCACCCAGGAGTCATCACTCTGACCCCATATACACCCCCCCCCATCCCCATATATAACCCCCACCCCGGAGTCATCACTCTGCCCCCATATACATCCCCATATACACCCCCACCCAGGAGTCATCACTCTGCCCCCATATACACCCCCCACCCAGGAGTCATCACTCTGCCCCAATATACACCCCCCCATCCCCATATACACCCTCCACCCAGGAGTCATCACTCTGCCCCCATATACACACCCCCACCCAGGAGTCACCACCCTGCCCCCATATACACCCCCCACCCAGGAGTCACCACCCTGCCCCCATATACACCCCCCACCCAGGAGTCATCACTCTGACCCCATATACACCCCCCCCCATCCCCATATATAACCCCCACCCCGGAGTCATCACTCTGCCCCCATATACATCCCCATATACACCCCCACCCAGGAGTCATCACTCTGCCCCCATATACACCCCCCACCCAGGAGTCATCACTCTGCCCCAATATACACCCCCCCATCCCCATATACACCCTCCACCCAGGAGTCATCACTCTGCCCCCATATACACCCCCCCCATCCCCATATACACCCCCACCTAGGGCTGGGAAAAAAATCAATTTTAATCTTGAATCGAGTTTTGAGCTCAAATCGATTCAGTTTTGAAGAAAATCGATTTTTTTAGATATTTTTTTTTTTTTCCTTCCCTTCAAAGTTTCCGTAGCAGGACTGCAGGGGGCGTATCCGGAATGGCACTGGGCAGCGTTACCCCAATTACATCTACTCGCTGCAGCCGCCGTCTGCCTACCTGATCAGCGTGTCATGCAGACAGACGGCGGCCATTGCAGTGTTCAAAAGCCGCGCCTCCCGAGTCCTTGTCGTCTGTGATAGGCGGAACACTCAATTTCACAGCAGGCAGTATTCAGCCTATCACGGACATCCTCTCATCCTCGTCTGTGTTATGAGGATGACCATGATAGGCGGAACACTGAATGCTGGGAAATTAAGTGTTCCGCCTATCACAGACGAGAAGGAGGCGCGGCTTTTGAATACTGGAATGGCCACCGGTGTAGCAGTAAAATCCGTATACCATGAAAATCTGCATCAGGTACGGGCACAGTGATTGAAGCATGGGCACAGTGAGACACAGGCACAGTGAGGCATGGGCACAGTTCAATTCAACTAAGAGTAACCTCAGGATTTTTTGTTGTTTTATTAGCTAAATCCAAATACAGTATTAATAATTTGGATGTTTAACAATCTTTGTTGCACACTGCAAAAAACAACAAAAGGTCACAAGCGCTAAATTGGTGGATAAAGAAAAAAATATAATGGATGATAATAATAATAAGAAAAAAATCCCAAATATTTTGGGAAGTACAAAGTATCCAAAAGGGGGAAAAAAAAACAGGATCCATTGATAAAAAAGCTTAGTCCATTTATCACAATAAAGAGAGGGATCCAATCCCAAATGTGCAGAGGGCAAATGAATCTTAACTCTCCAGTTGCCAGTGGTGACAAACTTGTTAAACTTGCAGTGACATCCGTGGAGCAAGGAGGGGTTAAAGTCAAAACAAAGCCTGTGGCATGATCTCCGTGTGAGCACAGTACCTTGAATGATGGACAACAGGCAGACCAGCGTGTGGAGGGCCCTCCAACCCAAAAGGATGCAGAGCCAGGATCGCAGCAAGGCTGGGACAGAAGGAATCACACACAGAGTTTCAAGAGTTTTCAATAGTTAATAATGTATGTTCCATGAGCGCTGGAATATATTGTGTGTTTGTTGCACACTGACTTTGCAGTTAGAGAAAGGGTTTGCCTTTGCAATTTTGTTTGTTGATGCACTTTAATTAATATAATAAAAAAAAAAAAAAAAAAAAAAAATCGAATCGTAAATCAAGTTTTTTATAAAAAGATCGCAGATTTTTTTGGGGGGGAAAATCGCCCAGCCCTACCCCCACCCAGGAGTCATCACTCTGCCCCCATATACACCTCCCACCCAGGAATGATCACTCTGCCCCCATATACACCCCCCACCCAGGAGTCATCACTCTGCCCCCATATACACCCCCCCGCCCCCATATACACCTCCCACCCAGGAGTCATCACTCTGCCCCCATATACACCCCCCCATCCCCATATACACCCCCCACCCAGGAGTCACCACTCTGCCCCCATATACACCCCCCCCGCCCCCATATACACCTCCCACCCAGGAGTCATCACTCTGCCCCCATATACATCCCCCCATCCCCATATACACCTCCCACCCAGGAGTCATCACTCTGCCCCCATATACACCCCCCCCCATCCCCATATACACCCCCCACCCAGGAGTCATCACTCTGCCCCCATATACACCCCCCACCCAGGAGTCATCACTCTGCCCCCATATACACCCCCCATCCCCATATACACCTCCCACCCAGGAGTCATCACTCTGCCCCCATATACACCTCCCACCCAGGAGTCATCACTCTGCCCCCATATACACCCCCCACCCAGGAGTCATCACTCTGCCCCCATATACACCCCCCTATCCCCATATACACCTCCCACCCAGGAGTCATCACTCTGCCCCCATATACACCCCCCCATCCCCATATACACCTCCCACCCAGGAGTCATCACTCTGCCCCCATATACACCCCCCCCCATCCCCATATACACCCCCCACCCAGGAGTCATCACTCTGCCCCCATAAACACCCCCCATCCCCATATACACCTCCCACCCAGGAGTCATCACTCTGCCCCATATACACCCCCCACCCAGGAGTCATCACTCTGCCCCCATATACACCCCCCTATCCCCATATACACCTCCCACCCAGGAGTCATCACTCTGCCCCCATATACACCCCCCCCATCCCCATATACACCTCCTACCCAGGAGTCATCACTCTGCCCCCATATACACCCCCCCATCCCCATATACACCCCCCACCCAGGAGTCATCATTCTGCCCCCATATACGCCCCCATATACACCCCCATCCCCATATACACCCCCCACCCAGGAGTCATCACTCTGCCCCCATATACACCCCCCATCCCCATATACACCCCACCCCGGAAGCCATCACTCTGCCCCCCATATACACCCCCATCCCCATATACACCTCCCACCCAGGAGTCATCACTCTACCCCCATATACACCCCCCACCCAGGAGTCATCACTCTGCCCCCATATACACCCCCCACCCCCATATACACCCCCACACAGGAGTCATCACTCTGCCCCCCATATACACCCCCCACCCAGGAGTCATCACTCTGCCCCCATATACACCCCCCCCATCCCCATATACACCTCCCACCCAGGAGTCATCACTCTGCCCCCATATACACCCCCCCCATCCCCATATACACCTACCACCCAGAAGTCATCACTCTGCCCCCATATACACCTCCCACCCAGGAGTCATCACTCTGCCCCCATATACACACCCCCACCCAGGAGTCATCACTCTGCCCCCATATACACCCCCCCCATCCCCATATACACCTCCCACCCAGGAGTCATCACTCTGCCCCCATATACACCCCCCCATCCCCATATACACCTCCCACCCAGGAGTCATCACTCTGCCCCCATATACACCCCCCCATCCCCATATACACCTACCACCCAGGAGTCATCACTCTGCCCCCATATACACCCCCCCCATCCCCATATACACCTACCACCCAGGAGTCATCACTCTGCCCCCATATACACCCCCCCATCCCCATATACACCTCCCACCCAGGAGTCATCACTCTGCACCCATATACACCTCCCACCCAGGAGTCATCACTCTGCCCCCATATACACCCCATCCCCATATACACCTCCCACCCAGGAGTCATCACTCTGCCCCCATATACACCCCCCCCCCCCATCCCCATATACACCTCCCACCCAGGAGTCATCACTCTGCCCCCATATACACCCCCCCATCCCCATATACACCTCCCACCCAGGAGTCATCACTCTGCCCCCATATACACCCCCCCCCATCCCCATATACACCCCCACCCAGGAGTCATCACTCTGCCCCATATACACCCCCACCCAGGAGTCATCACTCTGCCCCCATATACACCTCCCACCCAGGAGTCATCACTCTGCCCCCATATACACCTCCCACCCAGGAGTCATCACTCTGCCCCCATATACACCCCCCCATCCCCATATACACCTCCCACCCAGGAGTCATCACTCTGCCCCCATATACACCCCCCCACCCAGGAGTCATCACTCTGCCCCCATATACACCCCCCCATATACACCTCCCACCCAGGAGTCATCACTCTGCCCCCATATACACCCCCACCCAGGAGTCATCACTCTGCCCCCATATACACCCCCACCCAGGAGTCATCACTCTGCCCCCCCCATATACACCTCCCACCCAGGAGTCATCACTCTGCCCCCCAGGCCTGGCTCACCCACCTTTAGATATGACCCGTACCAGCTCCTTCTCCTCCTCGGTCAGTTCCCCCTTCCTGGGCGCCATGCTGTTCCTCCTGTAGATCAGCTGGGAAGAGATACAATGTATCCAGAGATCTGACACTTCCACTCACGCTGGCAGCACGTCCGCCTCAATCCGCCATCACTACTCCTGGCAGCCCTTAGTGTGCTGAGACCGCCCCCCGCGCCGTCCACTCTGCCGGGGGAGCCCGCTTCTCATACCCCACCTCATACAATAGAGTAGGCCTTCCTCACATCCGATCTCTGTGTTCCTATCCTATAATAATTACATTGTATTAGGAGTGGGAGTGAGGAAGGGGGGAGGTGACCGGGATTGGGGAGTAGTACCCCCCCCGTTCCTCGGGAGCAGTTGGTCTGTTCCGCCGAGCTGTGCGCGCTGCTGCTTCTACCAGAGAGAGTCAGTCCGAGCGGCGGCTGTCCTTCCCAGGTGTTCCCGAGAGCGAGCCGAGCCCGACAGACACAGGTAAGAGTACCTGTCAGGATAGAGCGACCCCTACCGGCCACATCACCCCGAGACACATGGATACATTGTATATTCTATTATTATTATATATATGGGGTACCGCGATCTGCCACCCTGCCTTACCTATTCAGGATCATACAATGCATTGCTAAGACACCATGGTGTCACCTTTTATTTCTATGGTGGTAGAAGATAATAATTTGTGTCACTAAATGTAGAAATGATGACACTGCTGGGTCTTTAGAATTAATTTAAAAAAATCAGCTCCAGGCAAATATATTATTAATAAAAAAAGATATAATTTTTTTTGTATTTTTTTTTTTTTCCCCCCATCAGTGACATTTTTACATTCTGACACTTGTTGTTTGTGGTTGTTATTTATATATACACATCCTCTGGTAAATATTCTAAACAACATATTATTCTGTATAATATTATTGAATATATTCAATTTTTACCTTCTTATTCTGATCTTCTCTTTGCTCAGACTTATTATATATATTTTTTTATTTACAATGTTCCCTTTATATGATATTATTTATTTTTTATTTTTTATATTTTTTTTTACCACATGTAATCCGTTTTTAATCCTATGACACCAGATAAATGTTATTATTAGCATTGTTATTATTATCTTTGCCTGGAACAGTTTTAACTTCTTACCCCAGATTATAATTGTATTATTATTATTCTGCTCTGTGCCTAGTTTTTGATACTGTGATACCTTTTTGGTATTATTATTATTATTATTATTATTTTTGTTGGTTATATCATTTATTTCATTTATTTCCCTTTACTCCTCTCCCCACCCCCCGTTTTTTTTTTTTTTTTTTTTTAAGCGATCATTACTTTTTTATTTTAATTCTCAGTTTTTAATCCCCTAGTATTGAATGCTTATTGCTTAATAGTTTTAATTGTTGTTACTATGGTTTATTTACGGTCATGTGCAGGGTTGCCAACTTTCAGTAAATTTACGAACAGTTTGTAAAATCCATAATTGTTGCATCTTTCCATGAATGTCAGTTACGGAGATGCAGCCTACATGTCAGTAATAGACATTCAAGGACAGATGCAAAAAGTACAGATTTTACAAACTGTTCGTAAATTTACTGAAAGTTGGCAACCCTGCACATGTGTAATATAAATAATACTATCCTTTTTTGTTACCTGGTACTACAGGGATGTATCTGTTTGTATGTTTAATTACCAGCCTTTTCTTAGTTTGTACAGTATAGCTGTTTAAGTGTATGATTGCAATTATTTTTTAGGCTGAATTCACACCTATGCAGTACACCTATGCAGTCTTAGGCCCCATGCACACGAGACGCTGTTATTTGCTGTTGAACGCGCGTTCAGAGGCAGTTGGACGCTTTTTTCAACTGCTCCTGAACCCATTCAATGTTATCCTATGTGTCCATGCACACACTCTCGTTTTTTGGCGTTTACAAGCAGTTGCGTTTAACCTCGTTTTTCCAGAAGCAAAAAAATGGGTTCAGACGCAAAAGTTTTCACGTTTCAGACGCTAAACGCTGCTAAACGCGGTACTGGCGTTTTGCCGCGTTTGCGTTTATAAGCGTTTTTAAAGGTGACCTATTTTTTAACATTAGAAATCTCAAAAATGATGGCAAATGATGAAAAACTATTAAAAAATATAAAAGAAAACTGTAATTGCTTGCATCGCATTGTGGACAATCCACAACTTGTGGCAGGTAAAGTGGCAAGTGGACAATCAACAACTTGTGTCAGGTGATGTGGCCAGGTGACGTGGCAAGTGGACAATCCACAGCTTGTGGCAGGTGACGTGGCCAGGTGACGTGGCAGGTGACGTGGCAGGTAACGTGGCCAGGTGACGTGGCCAGGTGACGTGGCAAGTGGACAATCCACAGCTTGTGGCAGGTGACGTGGCCAGGTGACGTGGCCAGGTGACGTGGCAAGTGGACAATCCACAACTTGTGGCAGGTGACGTGGCCAGGTGATGTGGCCAGGTGACGTGGCAGGTGACGTGGCAAGTGGACAATTCACAACTTGTGGCAGGTGAAGTGGCCAGGTGACGTGGCACGTGATGTGGCCAGGTGACATGGCAAGTGGACAATCCACAACTTGTGGCAGGTGACGTGGCCAGGTGACGTGGCAGGTGACGTGGCAAGTGGACAATCCACAACTTGTGGCCAGGTGACGTGGCCAGGTGATGTGGCCAGGTGACGTGGCAAGTGGACAATCCACAACTTGTGGCAGGTGACGTGGCCAGCTGACGTGGCAGGTAACGTGGCCAGGTGACGTGGCAGGTAACATGGCCAGGTGACGTGGCCAGGTAACGTGGCAAGTGGACAATCCACAACTTGTGGCAGGTGACGTGGCACGTGATGTGGCAAGGTGACGTGGCAAGTGGACAATCCACAACTTGTGGCAGGTGACGTGGCCAGGTGACGTGGCCAGGTGACGTGGCAGGTGACGTGGCAAGTGGACAATCCACAACTTGTGGCAGATGATGTGGCAAGTGATACGCTAAATACAAGTACACTGCTGCTCTCTCAGCTGCTGCTACTCACTCTGGTCTCACAAACTGGCTGAAATGGTTAAAATTTACTGTTTTTTGAGCTTAGGGAGGGTCTATGATGAAACGCGGTTAAACGCCGCTAAACGCGGCCGCAAACGCGGCAAAACGCGCGTTTATAAACGCCGGTTTCAGCGTTTAAAAACGTGTGTTCAGCAGAGTTTGCACCTGCGTCTCGTGTGCATGGGGCCTTAGTGCATTTTGCAGATTTGCGCTACAATCCATTTAATATGGAACACGTTCGGTAGTGCAAAACGCACAAAAACTGCATAGGTGTGAATCCAGCCTTACCCTCCTTCCTTGGAAAACCATGGATTTGTAAATACTTTTATCCTCACAAATTTTTTCAGATTAATAGTAGTAGTCCATTTTTTTTTTTTTTTTTCCCATATGTGACCAGTGTTGTCAGTTGAATATAAATTATTATTATAATTTGTATTTATTATTTTTAATCTTTTTCTCCCCATGTAGTGCAAAGCACCAGGTTCACTTTAGTGCCCCCTCCACAGAGACACATGCTCTCCTTCCTATCAGTAACATTTGGCCACCAGAAGGAAAGACCCCAATTCCAATGTTCTCTGAATTGCTCCTGTTGCAACGTACCCAGGACTGAGGACCTCTCCTCACCTCCAATGTAATTGTGCGGGGCCAGTCACCAATCACCAGTGCTGTAACATGAGAGGGAGGAGTTTGAGTCACATGATCCTTCATTATTCGATGGGGAGGTGATCACGTGCTGATGTGCAGGGGGACGTTAAAGTGAGAGCCTGTAACTTCACCCTGCATTGAACAATCACAGGTTTTCTTATATAATTCTTCTGGAGAATTTTTGGAATTTCTCAATTAGTGTTGTGTGTTTTTTCTTCTTCTTCTTTTTTTTTTTGTTGTGTGTGTGTGTGTGTTGTTTTTTTATTTTTTTTTGGGGGGGGGGGGGGGTTTGTTTGGTGTGTTTTTTTTTTTTTGTTTTTTTTTTGTGGGTGGTGTGTGTTTTTGTTTTAATTTTTGTTTGGCGTGTGTGTGTGTGTGTGTGTGTGTGTTTTTATATTATTCTCCTTCTCCTCCTCCTCCTCCTCCGACGACGAGATTTAGCATAAAACCCACAACTCTGCAATCAGCAAAACTTTGTACTGTGTGCTGACTGGAGCCCTTTAGGGCTTCATGTACATGGGACGTTTTACAACCTCTCCTGAACGATTTAACTTAACAGATAGTAACGATGTTTAAAAACATCAGTTTTGCCGCATTTAGCTACGTTTGCATTTAGAAGCAAGTAGTCATAAATTAAAAACTGTTACAGGCATTTGGCGTTTCAAATGCCTCTGAACATCCGTCCTGAATGCATTATTTTTTTTTATTATTTATTTATTTTGCTTTCCAAAAAAAAAAAAAAGGCTTCTGAACTCGACTGCCTAGAAACGACAATAAACCACCGTGTGTACATGTACTGATAGGATAACATAGAGGAGAGTTCAGCATTCTACATGAAGCCTAATGGCCCGTACACATGATTCGAAAATCTTATAAAAAAATGCCGCTTTCGACGTGATCGTACGATAACCGGATCGTTAGTACAGAGCTTTCAAGAGCCGATCACGGACAGTTCCTCAGATGTTATTAGATCGGACAAGCATGAACATTTTTCCTTTGTATGATACCAGATCGTATGATTTTCGTTTAGTCAGTATAGTTGTTGTCCGAAAATACATTACAACACATGACATCACTTTCGATTTTTTTTTTTTTTTTTTTTCTATCGTACGAGAATTTTCGTGGCTTTAGTAACCTATTCAATTTCTACTTACAAGTAGTAAGTGAAAAAAAAGTTGGATGATCTGTTGTCCGATTTTTGGATCGTGTGTACGGGCCATTACTCTAATTTAGAAGGGGGCATGTTGGGACTTGTGCAGGGAGATCGCTGCTTCCACACAGAGAGCAACGGTCCTTCTCTACAGCAGGCTGGCAGGGGACTGGCTTTTCTACTTCAGGCTGTGGCTGATTTTTTTTTACAAAAAATGAACTGTAAGGCATCACATATGTATTTGGTTTGGAATGGTTTTTAGCTGATCTAAACTGAAATTCCAGATGGGCTAGGAGCAGGGAATCTTATGGTGGTTGCGTTAGGATGCAACTCTTATTTTTCCTTACTCCATGCTAAATGCAGATTATAAAAAAAAAAAAAAAATGTTTCTCTGTATTGTGGAGCTGTACGATTAATCGCAAATAATCGAAATCGCAATCTTTTTCTCTTCCCGATCTTCAAAACAGCATGTCACGATTCTCTCTAACAAGTGCAGAGAGTTCTCACAGCTGGATAAACAAAATCCAGGCAGCCTGCCAAGTTCCAACATGCGAATAAGTGGAAACAAAGTATCTCTTTGTTCTTTTATCAATGGAAAGATCTCTGTAGATGATTTAACCATTTAAAGACCAAACCATTTCTGACATTTGTTGCTTACAAATAAAAAAAAACATTATTTTCTGCTAGAAAATTAAGTTGAACACCCAAAAATGATATATTTTTATTTTTAGCAGAGACCCTAGAGAATAAAATGGTGGTTGTTGGAATATTTTATGTCACACCGTATTTGCGCAGCGGTTTTTCAAACGCAATTTATTTATTTATTTTAAAATATACTTTAATGAATAAAAAAAAAAAAACTAAACGGCAAAGTTAGCCCTTTTTTTTTTTTTTTTTGTATAATGTGAAAGAAGATGTTACGCTGAGAGAATCGTCATCTTTATTCTAAGCAAAAAAATTGTGATTCTCATTTTAGCCGGAATCGTGCAGCTCTACTGTATTGTGTAGGTGATTGTTCAGCCTGCAGGCCGCCATATTTGCATGTTCCCATACACTGTCTGTTCTCTTTTTGCTCATTTGTGTTTTGGATTGTCTTAGGCTGGATTTTGTGGTTGGTGTGTAAGATGTATATGATGCTGCGTGACCGAGCCACCTTATGTTTTGTCATTTAGTTAAGCAGAGTAGCACTCAATGCTTGCTTATTATCCACTTCCAGCCCAAGGACGTCATATGACCTCATGGACTTTGTGCGGTGATATCTGAATGATGGGTGCAGCTGCAGGCATCATTCAGATATCATCATTTTTTGCAGCCATAGATTCTTTGCACCGTAAGAACAATCATAGCGGCAGTTCAGCCACTTGATCATTCTTAAAGGCAGCGGGAGGGGACATTCCGTTCCCCTGTCATTTCTATGACCCTCAGAGGCCCGGGCGCGATGCTATGACGTCACGTCCGGGCCGCCGGAAGTAAACGATGCCAGAGACGCGGCTGGAAAGGCAGAGACAGTCTATTTTTTTTTTTTTTGTATTTTATCTAGCCTGAAGGAAAGATCTGGGATCTTATTGACCCCAGATATCTCCATAAAGAGGACCTGTCGTACTCTACTCCTATTACAAGGGATGTTTACATTCCTTGTAATAGGAATAAAAGTGATAAAAAAAAAAAGAGTGCAATTTTAAATCGTGACATGTTTGGTATCTATTTACTCGGCGTAACATCTTTCGCATTATACAAAAAAATTGGGCTAACTCAACGGTTTTGTTTTTTTTATTTATTTTTTTAATTCATGAAACCCCCTAAAAAAACGCGTTTTAAAAATTGCTGCGCAAATATTGTGTGACGCAAAAAGTTGCAATGACCCCCATTTTATTCCCTAGAGTTTCTGCTAAAAAAAAACACACACACACACACACACACACACACACACACACACACACACACACACGTATGTGTGTGTGTATATAACGGAAAATTTATTACCAAATACTTACCGTAATTTTTCTTTCCTGATGGACTCCATGGCAGCCTACGTGTGGGTTAACCCCGCCTCCTCTCCAATGCTATAGGACCCCATACCCATAAAAGTAAGCTCACCTCTCAGCACTGTGTTCCGTAACTAGCCGACTCTTGGACACTTACTTTCTTTTAATATTTTCTTTCAGGGTGGGAACTCCGTCTGCCATGGAGTCCATCAGGAAAGGAAAATTACGGTAAGTATTTGGTAATAAATTTTCCGTTTTCCTGACTGACTCCATGGCAGCCTATGTGTCACGTACCTGGTAGACGAGCCCAATGTGCAGGGAGCGGCTTCTCGTAGCCTCTGATTCACGAGGCCCTGGTAGAGGGAACAGGAGCTCGCGAGGGCAGAGGGCACAAGTGCCTGACTGGTAAGCTGAGTAGGGGCCTTGAGCAGAAGCTGTAGTCCACGGCAGGGTGCAGTAGTGGAACACTCGTGGATGAGCAGCAGAGCAGGTGAGGGCAGACCGGGTCAAACACTGGCAGGCTGGTTCAGGTACAAAAGCAGGATCCAAAACGGGAGTCAGAGTCCAGGCCGGGTCAGTTCGTTGGGCAGGCAGAAATCAGGTTAGAGGGATAAGCAAAAGAGTCGTCAAGGCAAGCCGGGATCAGAAGGGTAGGCAGCAAACAGGATACACAGAGGGAAGCCGGATCAGGTAGGAAGTTCAGCAGCGGGGTATCAATCAGCAGGGGTCTCAGGAAACGCTGTAGACCAGACAGCACTGGGCAGCATGACAGGGGAGTTTAAATACCCGATTCTGGCGCCAAGCGCCGTCACCGTGCGTGCGTGCTCCCGAAGGCGCGCGCGCGCACACCGTTGCGCTATCGCGCACCAGCGCCGAACAGTTCCTCCAAAGGCAGGCATTCTTTTGATGCTGCTGTTGCCTGGCAGATTATGTAAATGCCTTTCCTGACACTATGTGTGGGAAATAACTAGCCAGACCACACGGGTGCTGGATTGTTTGGACGATCCATGATGCAATTGTTCTGGTTGATGCTTTCTTCCCTCTGTTGTTTCCAGAATGTAGAACAAACAGATGATCAGATCGTCTGAAGGAAGAAGTAATTTGTAGATACTCCTTTAGGATGTCCCCCATATCCAGGGGATGAGTTTCACTGGAATCTGCAGTCTTAAATGTAGGTAGAACAATCTCTCGATTTTCGTGAAATACCGAAGACACCTTTTGGATTTGAACCCAATATGGGTATAAGGACTACTCGATCCGGAAAAAATGTTAGAAAAGGTTCTTCATGACCTAGAGACCCGATCTCAGAGACCCTCTTAGCCGAGGTGATGGCTACTAAGAAGGCTACTTTTGCTGAAAAGTCCTTAATGGAGGACGGGGAGGGCCCCGACATACTGAGCCCAGTCAGAGAATCTAGAACGAGTGGAAGATCCCACTTGGCAAATATTGGTTTTCTTTGGGGCTTAATTCTTGATGCCCCCCGAAAGAATTGTCTGACTAAGGGATGGACTGCCCATGAGACTCCAGAGAAGGCCGACAAGGCCGAAACTTGTACTCTTAGAGAGCTAACCGATAAGTGTAAGTCTAGTCCTGTTTGCAGAAAACTAAGAACATCCTGAACTCCTGGATTTTTGAAGGACCTCCCAGAGGCATAGGAGAATTCAACAAATTTGGCCCAAATTCTTCTATAAACCTTGTTGGTACTTGCTCTTCTTGAGCTCAACAATGTAGACATCACTCTAGAGGCGCAACCGAGGGATTCCAGCCTCTCCCTCTCAAGAACCAGACCGTCAGTCTCATCAGTGCCGGACAAGGGTGTAGGAGTGATCCTTGAGAGAGAAGGCCCGGCCTGAGAGGAAGAGGTACCGGGTCCTGGCAGCTCAGTTGGATCAGGAGGGGAAACCAAGGCCTGTTTGGCCAGTAGGGAGCCACTACTGTTACTTCGGCTGATTCCGCTTGAAGTCTCCTCAGGAACTTGAGGATTATCGGGATCGGGGGAAAAGCGTATGCCCGCCTGAACCTCCATTTGTCCGTCAGGGCATCCGTTCCGACTGCCTGGCTGCAATGGCCCTGAGAATAGAACTTCACAGTTTTGTGATTGTAGGGGGAAGCGAATAGGTCCACTTCGGGATTGACTCCCAGAGACAGAATCCAGTTGAAGGACTGTACATGGAGGGACCACTCGTGTTGTCTAGACGAGTTTGAGAGAGGAAGTCTGCCTGGGAGTTCTGGACTCCCGGAATGAAAACTGCCGAGATATTGGCCAGGTTTTTCTGGGCCCATGTTATTATAGGCTCGACCTCTAGAAGGAGAGTAGAACTCCGAGTCCCCCCTTGCCTCTTCACATATGACACTGCTGTTGTGTTGTCCATCTTTAACAATACCGACTCTCCTTTCAGGAACTGGGAGAAAGATTGGAGGGCGCACCAGGCCGCCCTGAGTTCCAGGACGTTTGAGCCTGGGTTGTGAAGACGAGCATCCCATCTGCCTTGAGCTAGGTTCTGACCACAAAGAGCCCCCCAGCCTGAGCCGCTGGCGTCGGTCGTGACTGTAACCCAGGAGATGAGGGCAATGGAGTGACAATTTTGCAAATTCTTGAGTTGGAGCCACCAGAAGAGGCTGTTTCTCATTTTTGTGGATATGTGGATGAGTTGACTCTTGTCCCCTGACTTCCACTGCCGGAGGAACCCTGACTGAAAAGGGCGTAACCTCCATAGAGCCCATTTGACCATGGGGGTCGTGGAGACCATTGTTCCGATAATTCTTAGGCATTGTGATGCTTTCAGATGAGGAGCATCCAGAGCATGAGAAATCCTCTTCCGAATCACCGGAATCTTCTCTGCCGGCAGGGAGATGGTGTTCTCCACCGTGTTGAACAGAGCCCCTAAGTAAATTAAATGTTGGGCTGGAACCAGGTGGCTTTTTTCCAAGTTTAGAAGCCATCCAAAACTGGAAAGGGTTGAGATCACTTGTTCTCTGTGTACCAGGAGCTGTTCTCTGTTTTGAGACAGAACTAGGAGATCGTCTAAATAATGGTAAAGACACACACCTTTTTAGCCTGATGAGAGCCACTACGGCCAAGAGGACCTTGGTGAAAACTCGAGGAGAAGTCGTTAAACCGAACGGTAGGCAGATGAATTGAAGATGTTCTTGCCCGATATGGAACCGGAGGTACTTTAAAAAGTCCTTTGCCACTGGTACATGGAAATAGGCATCTTTCAGGTCTATCGAAATCATCCAGTTGTCTGGTTGAATGGCTTGCTGGATTGTTGACAGAGTTTCCATTTTGAATTTTCCGTGCCTTATGAACCTGTTCAGGTATGTCAGATCTATTATCGGGCGCCAGGCACCGCTTTTCTTTTGGACTAAGAAAAGGGGGGAGTATACTCCTTGGAATTGTTCTTCCTCTGGGACACGTACTACTGCTCCCTGTGTTTTCAGCAGGTCTACGTAGGACAGTAAGGCCTGTTTTTGTTCTTCCATACTTGGAAGTAGGGTTGGGATAAATCTGGGGGGAGGAATGCTGGCGAAGGACCATGCGTGACCTGACGATACTGTCTTGATGACCCAGAAGTCTGAGATTGAGGCCACCCACACGTGCCGGAAGAGGAGCAGGCGTGCCCCTACCCGACCCGCCTGGGCGGGCAAAATCTCAAAAGGATTTAGCCTGATCGCGACCACTGGACACTTGGTTGTTTGCTGGCTTGCGAAAGGACGTTTGGCCTCTGCTCCAGTTTCTTCTGAAGTCCCGGACAGGTCTATAGGAGCGTGCTTCTCTTGAGCACTCCGGACTGCGTCTTCTGAACTGGGGCCTTCTTCGATTCTGTGGACGCCTGTCCTGTGGAAGAAAGACAGATTTTCCGCCTGTGGCCTTTGCTATGGCGTCATCTAGTTTATTACCAAACAGGGATGATCCTTCGAAGGGAATCTTGCACCATGTTTGCTTAGAAGACGGGTCAGCCTGCCAAGGGCGTAGCCATAGGGCACGTTTAGCTGTAACTGAGAATAGCATAATTCTGGACAGAAGACGGATCAGATCAACTGATGCTTCACCCAAAAGGGCTACCGCTAGTTTTAGCTCTGCTGTTGCTGAGTTATTTGCCAGATCTTCTGAAACACCTTTGAGAAATGAATCTACATGCTCAGTCCATGCCTCCATAGCCTTAGATACGGCTGCCAAGGCTAGAGCGGGTTTACAAGCTGTCCCAGCAAGACCTTAAATTTTTTTAAGGTCCTAATCCATTCTTTTGTCAAGACTGTCCTTAAAGGAGACTGTGTCTTCAAGAGGGAGCGTGACGTGTTTAACCAGACGCATTACCGCTGCGTCCACAGGAGGAATATTCTCCAGGTATTTCACCTCTTCTGCCTTGAATGGCAACATTCTGGAGGCCTTACTTGTCATCGAGGGCTTCCTGTCCACTTTGGTCCACTCTTCATCAAAGATGCCCTTTTAGTTCGGCTAAAAGCGGAAAGCTTGGGCGCTCTTTCCCCAGGCGCTTGAAAAACTTTTTCTGTTTAGCTGGGGGAGTAGAAGGGTCTTCCCACATAAGAGCCTCTTTGACCGCTTTAATGAGCGGAGTAACTTGAGAGAAATCAAATTCCACACTCTCTTCTTCACTCTCTATTTCTCCTTCCGAAGGAAGAGGCGAGGATGCGTAGGGCTGGGAAGGACCTGGAACTTCACGGACCACATCAGCCGGGGAGCCAGATCGAATAGTGCTGGACTGGCTTTGTGCGTGGGAAGCATCCATCTCCTTAAGAGAACGTTGCACCACCTGTTTGACGAGAGACTCGATCCGTTGGTCTTCTGTCTCTTTTTCCCCAACCGCATGGGCATAGCAATGGCTGCATAATGATTTGCCCTCTGGGACTCGTGAGCCGCATCCCCAGCAGGCTCTCTGATCAGAATAACTGTCCTGGCGGTGGGAGCGGTGTCTGGAGGAGGAATGGGAACTTCTCTTCTGGTGGTGAGATGCAGACGGGGAATCACGTCTGTGTTTTGATTTTGATGTTGACGCATGCTGCGGCGTGGCAAGGTCTGTGTCAAATTGAAGATCTGCGGAAGGGCTAAAGGAAAAAAAAGGGGAATTGGGGGAAGAAAGACAAGCCGTCAAGCAACATTACTTGCGACTAAACCCCAAGCCCTCCCCTCTCCCGCACATACCTTGTGCATGAGGGCTGGCCACATGTAAGCGGTGAATGGTCCATAACTCCTGGACTAAGCGTCACACTAAGACAGGACTGGTAAGAAACCTATAGTCATCCAATATAATAATGAGTAACTTGCCCTTTAAGAAGGCGCTTTGCAAATGACAAACATAGTGCAACTGACAACAGGAACATGTACCCAAAGAAGTGCAAAAATACAGTGCATATTTTAAAAACACATATTATGCAAGTTTGACCTGGAACACTGACCTGAAACCAGAAGGGAGAGTGAGTCAAAAATGCCTCTGCTCGCCTGTCAGGGGAGATCCCAAATGACACAGGCGAGCATCAGCCTTTAAATTCCCCACCGCCTGTGACATCACCGCTGTCATCCAACGCACCTGCGTGGAGAAGGATCTCCCATCTGCGCCTGCGCGGCCGCCGAGGGTCCTGCCGGACTGCGCATGCGTGAACCAAGCCTCGCTCTGGGAGCGGGCACTGCGCATGCGCGAATGGCGGCGGCGCCTGAGATTCGGGTCACCGCTGTAGGCTGGAATGCAGAGCGTTCCAGCCGCCATTAGGGAGAGCCGGGCCATGGACAGACAAACAAATACAAATACACAGATGCGACTGCCATGGTAAATAAAGGAGCAGACCTTGCCAGCCGAGGGATCTTGGGCACACCGCAGCAACTTTCATCCAGTCAATCGTGGTTGCTGTAAGCTCTCCACCCGCCCATGGCTGGGTTCCGAGCTGCACCGCTTAAAGGTGTGTCATCCATCCATCCGTCCGTCCATCCGGGAATCTGCACGGACGTGCATGCTTCAGGTCCATTGGAGGAGGACAAAAAAGGAACACAGTGCTGAGAGGTGAGCTTACTTTTATGGGTATGGGGTCCTATAGCATTGGAGAGGAGGCGGGGTTAACCCACACGTAGGCTGCCATGGAGTCAGTCAGGAAAATGTATTTACTAATATAAACTTGTAAATAAAAAGTTCCAGAAAACGCCCGATATGGAAGTGATTATAGCTTCCAGAAGGGTGTCCTAAAATCGGACGAAAAATGCCGCATTCGAATCGCTCGTACGATAATCGGATCGTTAGTACAGAGCTTTCGAGAGCCGATCAGGACAGTTCCTCTGATTATTATTCTATCGGACATGCACGGAATTTTTTTTTCGGACGATGCCAGATCGTACGATTTTCATTTTAAAGCAGAGTTTTACCCAGACGTGGAACTTCCGCTTAAACCACTCCTCGCCCCCTTACATGCCACATTTGACATGTCATTTTTTTTGGGGGGGGGGGGAGTGGGGGCTTCAGTAGGAGTGGGACTTCCTGTCCACTTCCTACTTCCGTCCAGGGACTGCTTAGGCGACTCGTCATATCGCCTAAGGCGGCCCCTCCCTGTAGGCAATCACCTGGGACACGTGACAGGTCCCAGGCGATCGCCTGTCCACTCAGGTAGCGCAAGTGCCGCTCATGCATGCGCAGTGAGTGCCCGGCCTTGAAGCCAAAAGCTGTCAGGGCCGGGTGCCCACAGTTAGAATGGAGGTTTTGGCAGAGAGGGGGGGGGGGGGGGGGGGAGAGGAGCGAAGCTCCGGGCGGCTTTGTCGTTGGACAGTGGAACAGGCAAGTGTCTGTTTATTAAAGTGGTTGTAAACCCACTTTTTCAACTTGCACCTACAGGTAAGCCTAGATTAAGGCTTACCTGTAGGTGCAAGAAATATCTCCTAAACCTACACGGTTTAGGAGATATTTACTAAAAAGACAGGCGCATTCATGGGGTTAATCCCATTCACAAAATCGGCTACTTCCCAGCAATAGCTGGGCGTAGCCGATTGTGACGGCTCTCGCGCGCATGCGCAGAGTGACGTCTCCGCCGCTCCGGCCAATCACAGCGCCGGAGCGGCGCTGTGATTGGCTGCAGCAGCGATACCCGGAAGTAACCTTCCGGCTATCGGCGCAGCGATGGATGCGGCTGAAGAGGGAGACGAGGACGGCTTCGGGGGCCCCGATCTAAGGTAAGTGATGCATAATGAGCTATTATGCTAGTCATAATAGCTCATTATGCCTTTGTCTTGCAGGAGGTTGTGAAAAAAAAAAAAACATTATTGGGTTTACAACCACTTTAAAAGCCAGCAGCTACACTTTTTGTAGCTGCTGACTTTTAATAGACATAAAAGGGGAGTTCCAACCTTTTTTAAGTAGTACAGCTGTCGTTCGTAAATGCAATACAAATGCATTACAACACATGACATCGCTTCCGAATTTTTATTCTGTCGTACGGGAATTTTCGTGACTTTAGTAAACTCATCAGATTCGACGTGAGATTAGCATGCAAAAAAAAAAACGGACGACCATTCGTCCAATAATCGGATCGTGTGTACAGGGCACTAGTCCATCCACTTCAGAAACTTTAATCCCCCACAACATTCTAACAAAGCATGTCTGTGCATGACAGGAGAAACATTAGGTGATGTCACCATAAAGATAATCTCTCTCCTGCCCATGCTACCACATAGGGGGCTTGTTGGGCCCCCTTGTGATAGCATTAAAGTTAAATGAAGGAAAAAAAAAAAGCATAATAAAAACTATTTTAAAACCAAATAATGTAAAAGCTACAAAAAAAATTCTTTGTAGACTCTGTTCACATATATGTGAGTTGGAAGCATTTTAAACCACAATCGTTTCGCATCCGAAATTCATTTTTAACTATATGTAACCATGCATGACATATGAACCAAATCGGCTTTCTATGGAGCCGGTACACATATAAGTGGTGCAGCGGCAGTGTGAATTTTATAGAGTCCTGGGAGTTTTCTGAGCGCTGAGGTGTGATTCAGATGCGAACTCCAGGCTTCATTCCCTTTTTTGGGAACACATCTGAATTGCACATCTCCTCAATTATTAACACTAATTCAATGAGAGAAAAAAACAGCTTGGGGTCTAAATGCTGTAAAAAAAACAAACGTATATAATAAGAAAAAGAGTAGTAATGTAATATGGAAAGTTTCTCCCCATATTTGGTAAAGCCAATTACAAAAGTTAAATGCTAAAAAATGAATTATAGTAGAGCCGGTCAATAGTCTGTAATAAAACATTTTAAGATCAATGTCTATTTAATCCAATGGTTGAAGTGATTGAAGCCTGTATATCCATTGTGTCTCCATTTGGAACACATGTCTGTGCCTCTCCAGTGCTGGCGAACCCCATCTATACCCCAGAAGGGAGGGATCCTTATTGTGCACCAACCTAAAATAGTTGGATACACTGTGGTATCTAAACCCTTTCTTTATGTTGTCTATGTTCTCCCACCCGCTTGGCCAGCGTCCTAGTGGTTCTGCCAACATATTGAAAATTATATGGGCAATATTGCAAAAAGACCATACCTTTAAAAAAGATCCTCCCAAATAAACCCAAGTTCATCTACAAGGTCTTTTTGCAATATGGGCCAACATATATAGGAGCAACTTGTTTTCGTGTTGGGATTATTATCACAAAAACTGACTTTATGCCTGCACTCTGTTATTTTGTTTTTGATCCATATTCAGTGTTGCATAATATTGACATTGGTTATGTTTGGTAAACCATGAAAAACAATAATTTCGTGAACACAGTAAGGCGCTACTTCTTTTATTGGACATACACAATACTCTCAGGTGATCATCTCCCCTTAAAGGGGCAGCTACTTTACTATTCAGTATTTTTGATTCACATAGGGCGCCAATCCTTAGTTATCGATACACATACAGATTTTAAGGGGAACCCCATGACAAAAGGGCCCATGTTGTGACCGGCGGCTCCTGTGCGCATGTGCAACGTCACATGACTCCGGCCAATCACAGAGCCGGAGTCCACGGCCCCGGAAGGAAGAGAGGTGAAGATGGACGCCGCCACCAGCGCAGACATTGCAGGCTTTGTTTGCAGGTAATTGCAACATAATAGGCTAGCATACGCTGCACACTAGCCCATTATGCTTTTACATTGCAGGGGGAAAATAGGAAGTGTGTGTGTGTGTGTGTGTGTGTGTGTGTGTGTATAATATATATATATATATATATATATATATATATATATATGCGCTTGGGGGTTCTAAGTAATTTTCTAGCCCAAAAAAAAATGCTGCTTTTAACTTGTGTAGCGATACCTCCAACTAAGAAGGCCGCAGATTTAGTTTGGGCCCTGAAAACAGCTCCGCCAACCCCCCCGGCAATGTACTCGACCCCCTACTGGCACAGTTAGTTACGGCAGCAATAAACTCTTATACTGTATGAGTAACTAGGACACCAAGGCAATAATGAAAGGGGTATCAGATTTACTTTAAGCTTGGGTAAAAAGGTTAACAGTATACAGGTAATAAGTTGCAGAGCCCTGCAGCAATAAACATACTTTGCATCAAATGAACAGTAAAGGTACGCCGCGTGGGCGACCGTTAACTAGGCGCCCTGTGGCGCAGTGACTAAATAAACTAACTAGCTGGCCAGGCCTGGCTCAGATATCTACAACTCAGTCTATAGGGGATGATGGTTTTCTTCACAGGCAGTTCTTTAAAGGTGGTGCACATTAACAGAATACATTTTTAATCCAATGGGAAGGTAGAGATGAGATAAACACTTTGCTATGCAAACTGTGAGTTCAGCTCTGATAAGGTTCTCTATGAGAGTATCAGAAATAACTTGTAGGCCACGGCAGTCTATAGGCCCCCCCCTTAGCAACAACAGTATATGGTCTGGGCATACGCCCTCTCACCCATCCGGACGCGGTCCCAGTCCGGGAACTTCCACCGACTGTGTCACACACACAGTGTCTCCAGCGATCGGGTCCCCGATCCAGTCAAGGCTGCAGACAAGCAAAGTCAGATGCCACCCAGGCTCGCAGTGGGGTGGAAGGCTCTTTGGTGCTGAGCAAGGTCTCAGGCTTCAGGCCTTGCACTCCGACACATCCGCACAGGAGGATCAGTCCTTGAAGTCTCGTGTCCCAAAGAGGCCGACCCCAGCCTCGCCTCCTCCTCTTATAACCCCTCCCATGAGTCTCTGCGGTGGAAACATTGGCGAATGGGGTTCTGGGTAATGTAGTCTCTCAGAAGTAAAGGGGAACACCCCGCTACACTTGTAAGCAACAAGTGTCAAAACAAAGCTTAGGCCCCTTTCAAACTACCGCAACTTCAAAGTCGCTCAATTTTTACCGTGATTTTGTGGCCATGATTTCAGGGAGACTTAAGGTCTATGAACCTGAACTCGCATCAAAGTCGGACCAAAGTAGTGCAGGGACTACTTTGAAGTAGGCTAGGGTGACCAGACATCCCCGGTTTCAGGGGACAGTCCCCGGATTGGGGACACTGTCCCCGGACTAAGTCTGTCCCCGGTTTTGTCCCCAGATTGGATTTGAACAGGGGTTGGGGCAATTTTAAAGACAGTCAGTGCAGAATTAAAAAGAAAATTCTGAATTGCACACCCCCGCTCCGCTGCTCCTCCTAGCTTAAGGGGGTGTGTATTTTTTTTCCATTATCTGTGCCCCTGTCTGATGATCATGTGCTGGTCGGAGCGGAGGGAATATTTCTTCAGTTTCAGACGCATGCCCATTCAGCTGCACCCGCATGTTCTTCTGCCTTGGCTCAAGCCCCGGCCAGGCGCCTGCCTGTTTATCTCCTTGCCTTCCCTGGCGGAGTGATCTTCCTCCGCTCCCCACCCAGTAGTAGCCAGGGCCCGGAGAGTGAGACTTGAGAGGCTGTGAGGTGGGCGGCGACGGGCAGAGAGTCGCTGATTGCCGCCATTACTAGTAAAAATAACAAAATGTCCCCGGATTTCATTAAAAAAATCTGGTCACCTTAAAGTAGGCACAACTTGAAGTTGTAACAATATGAATGGTAGTCATTGGAAATCATGGGGAATGACTTTTCGTATGACTTTTCAGTCCCAAGTCGTACAAGTGTGAAAGGGGGTCTTAGTCCTCAAGTGGTTAAAGGGGTTGTAAAGGCAGAAGGTTTTTTTATCTTCTTTCATTTCTATGCATTAAGGTGAAAAACCTCCTGTGATGCAGCAGCCCCTCCTTTTACTTACCTGAACCCGGTCTTTCCAGCGACGGGGGCGAGCACAGCAGCTCCAGCCGCTGTCTCGGGTCCTGATTGGATAGATTGATAGCAGCGCAGCCATTGGCTCCCTCTGCTGTCAATCAAATCCAATGATGCGGGGGCAGGACCGAGTCCTGCTGTCTGTGTCAATGGACGCAGCAGCAGGCCACGGGAGCGCGCCCGCACGAGTGCCCCCAGGGAAAGCACTTCTCTGTCTGGACACTCAATGTGGGGAGGAGCCAGGAGAGACCCCAAAAGAGGAGAAACGGGGGCCACTCTGTGAAAAATCCTTGCACAGAGGAGGTAAGTATGACTTGTTTTTTTTTTTTTTTTTTTAAATAACAGACTTTACAACCCCTTTTAAGATAAAAAGCCTTCTGTGTGCAGTAGCCCCCCCCCTCAGCCCCCCTAAGACTTACCTGAGGTCCCTTTCTGTTAGCGATGTCCACTAGTGTCTCAGCTGGCCGAGATTCTCTCTCCTGATTGGCCGAGATACAGCAGCCGCTCCATTGGCTCCCGCTGCTGTCAATCAACGTCAGCTAGCCATTCAGGAGGGAGAGAGGGCGGGGCCAGGGCTCAGTGTCTGAATGGACATGGGGAGCTGTGGCTCGGCTCGGGTGCCCCCATAGCAAGCTGCTAAGGTGTTTGTTTTTTTATGTGATTTATTGTAAAGCCTTGTACTGGCGTTTGGGTCCTCCTGCCTAAAAGCATAATCCAAGTTCTGAATAAATGTAATGAACTGACTTATATTAACCACTTGCGCTCTGGAAGATTTACCACCCCCCCTTCATGATCAGGCCATTTTTTGGCGTAACGGCACTGCTTTTACTTTAACTGCACGGTCGAGCGACGTTATACCCAAATAAAATGTAATGTCCTTCTCTTTTCCCCACAAATAGAGCTTTCTTTTGGGGGTATTTGATCACCTGTGCAGGTTTTATTTTCTGCACTATAAACACCGTCACCCATCTATTAAAAAAAAGACCAACCACAATACAATCGTACTTGCCTAGGCGCCTCTGCACAGAGAACCGAGCGATCGAACATCGCCGAATGTTCGATGGCTCTGGCCATGTTTACATCCAAGCCCTAGGTCTGTATGAAGGTATGGACCTACTACTGTTATGGGGTTAGAGCAAGAAAAACAAACTGTATGTGCGAGGGTATCTGTCCTTGTGTCACTGCGATCTAGAAGTTTTCTCATCCCTTCTGTCCAGTAAGCAGATGGTGTTTAACCCTTTCATGCCTAAGCCTATTTCTGACATTTGTTGCTTACAAGTTAAAACCCGTATTTTTTGCTAGAAAATGACTTGGAACCCCAAAACATTAATTATATATATATATATATATATATATATATATATATATATATAGCGATACCTCCAACTAAGAAGGCCGCAGATTTAGTTTGGGCCCTGAAGACAGCTCTGCCAACCCCCCGGCAATATGCTCTACCCCCTACTGGCACAGCTAGTACTGACAGTAAATTGTATATCTTATACTGTATGAATAACTGAGCATTGAGACAATACTAAATTGAAATAAGTATAAGATTTTTACTTAAGCTCTTGGTAAGAAAAGGGGTAACATCAATAACAGTTTACAGAATAATCATTAGTAATGCAGAGCCCAGCCACACTAACACACTATAGGGTTATCACACAACAAGTGCGCCACACGGGCGACCGTTAGCTAAGTGCCCTGTGGCGCAGTAACCAAAACACATTAGAAACCCCACCAGGCCTGGTTCTGATATCTACAACTTAGTCCATTTTCTTCACCGGCAGATCTTTAACGGTGGTGCACATTAGCAGAGTACAAACTTTGTAATCCAATGGGGTAGGTAAAGATGGGGTAGAAACTTGGCTATACGAACGGTAGGTTCAGCTCTGACAAGGGCCTTCAATAAGAGTACCAAGAATAACTCGTAGGCCACGGCAGTCTATAGGCCTATATGCAGTAACAGTATATTGGTTGGGCATATGCCCTCTCACCCGCCCGGACTATGGTTCCAGTCCGGGAACTTCCACCAACTGTGTCCCACACACACTCAGTCTCTTCAGCGATCGGGTCCCCGATCCAACAATGCTGTAGTCGAGCGAAGTCAGATGCCACCCAGGCTCGAAGAGGGGTGGAAGGCTCTTTGGTGCTGCGCAAGGCCTCAGGCTTCAGGCCCTGCACTCCGACACATCTGCACAGGAGGATCAGTCTCTGAAGTCTTGTGTCCCAAAGAGGCCGAGCCCAGCCTCTCCTCCTCCTTTTATAACCCCTCCCATCCATGAGTCTCTGCGGTGGGAGCATATGAAGAATGGGGTTCTGGGTGATGTAGTCTCTCCGCATTAAAGGGGAACACCCCGCTATATATATATATATATATATATATATATATATATATATATATATATATATATAAGAAAAAAACTGCGCTAATTCGTGAGCAAAAAGTTAAAAAGACTAAAGCTGCAACAATAAGTGCTATACTACACCACCAATTATATAAAGTTGCGCTAAACGTACAAAAATTAATTAATATCTTAGTAAAAAATGTATTAAAAATAAGCAAGCTGATTCAGAAGGACTGGATAAACATGCAAATTAAACCAATATGTAATGTGAAAGTGAAAACAATAAAAAACCTTATAGAAAAGATCTAACATGTGAAGAGCACAGCAGCTCTCCAAATAAAGCTGTGAATAGTTAAATTGACCCCCCAAAAAAACACAACAATGACACAGTTCATAAGTTCATAGATGTATGTAAAAAAGATTCAGAGAAGGGGTCCTCCACCGTATTCGGTATAATCCGTGATGAATAAAACACCAAAGAAGTAGTGATAGAGAGACCTCCACCGATACACACACTGCGCTTACCGCAGGTAAATGATCCCTTATGACAGGGGATCCGGATGCGCCTGTGGCTAAATCCCTAGCCAGGGGTCTGTGGCAACCGCGTCCAGTCGTTGAAATGGCGTCCTAACCAGGAAGAGGCAACTCACAGTGGGTGGACATGCGATACCAGTATGGCAATGAACCAAGGAAAAAGGAGAACTAATAGTGTAAATCCTTACACATTTTATTCCGCATAGTAATCAAATGCAAACTTAGAATAATTCGGTTAAAAAAAGGAAAGCCGGCCGGCTTACGATAAAACGCCCGTACAGTTCCGGGGTTGCGTGGGCGCGGTGACGTCAGCACTCGACTCCTCCCTACGCGTTTCGTCACAAGCAGACGTGTTCACGGGATACGGGCGGCGTGCTGACGTGCCGCAATATATAGTGTTCCCACTCAACCAAGCCTCGATGTGAGCCGCGGGTCCTGTGAGGACGCCACCATCTTGGAAGAGGGAAAAGAAAGAGAGTGCGCACTAAAATGAGTGAGCTCAAAAGGGCAAAATGTCGTAAAACATATTGCGGTTCACAAACTAAAAAATTTGAATAATTACTAAATAAACTTGAATAGGGTAAAGTTAAATACTTGAGGCCACAAAAGGACCACAAGCATCACTTATTGAGAGTTAAAAAAGTATTATGAAAAAATTAGGAGGTCTCTCACGCTGTCCTGAGGCTGACATCGAGTTCACATCAATAACCAGATCGCCGGACTAACTAGGCATTTATACAACCGTTAATTAAAATAATGGCACCAGAGAAACCAAACCTATATAATAAGGAATAAGCACCTGAAAAGAAATATATATAATAACAATATGTAGAAAAAAACTTCTCACATATTACACAAAAAATATATCATATATAAAATCTAGGGTTGTCCCGATACCACTTTTTTAAGACCGAGTACAAGTACCGATACTTTTTTTCAAGTACTCACCGATACCGATTACCGATACTTTTTTTAATGTCATGTGACGCACTGATAGATGGCACTGGCTGATGGGCACTAAAAAGGTGGCACTGACTGATGGCTGGGACTGATGACTGGCAGTGGCACTGATGGATGGGCACTGATAGGTGGCACGCACTGATAGGTGGCACGCACTGATAGCTGGCATTGAAAGATGGCACTGATAGGTGGCATGCACTGAAAGATGGCACTGATAGGTGGCATGCACTGATAGCTGGCACTGATAGGTGGCACACACTGAAAGATGGCACTGATAGGTGGCACACACTGAAGGGTGGTACTGATAGGTGGCACGCACTGATGGCTGGCACTGAAAGATGGCACAGATATGTGGCAATGATGGGCACAGATGAAGTGGCACTTATAAGGCTACACTGATGTGTGACACTGATAGGCGACAATGATGGACACAGATAGGCGGCACTGATGAGGGGGGCATTGATATAAGGGGGGCTGTGAGCTAATGGTTGGATACCACACATTAAATCAGCAGTCAGTACCCCCTCCTAGAGACCCTTATTAGCTCAAATCCCCCCCTTCCTTTGAGACTTCCACAGATCAGAGAGCCCCCCCCCCTTATAACAGCGGGCCCTGCCCTCTTTAAGACATCATTTATGTCTTACCAGCAGGACTCGGGAGCCACTGCAAGGAGGGAAGTGTGAAAGTCGAGCTGGGGGGAGGGGGGCAGAGCTGCTCTTGGGCTCCTTACACTATGCACAGTGTGTATGTGAACAGATCTGGCAGGTTATTACTCACATGCACACTGTCCCCCCCGCAGCGCCGACAGCACTTTCTTCTCCTCTCCTATCCCGCCTCCCGAACGTCTGAATGATGTCACGGCGGGGCCAGCACTAGAAGGCATCTGTCGGCGGAGCTCATTCCGCCTTACAGGGAAGAGAATATGCCGGGTGCAGGAGGAGTGCACTCAGCATACCGCAGCCATCTCTGTACGGTCAGTGATTTTACCTGCGCGCCCGCTGACTTCATGTTGTACGCCGCCTCTCTCTCTCCCATCCCAGGTATCGGATCAGGCATCGGGAGCATTTGCGCGAGTACAAGTACTCGCGCAAATGCTCGGTATCGGTCCCGATACCGATACTAGTATCGGTATCGGGACAACCCTATTAAAATCTTTTTTAATATATAAAATGAATCCACATCAACTAGTCCAAGTCTCCATGATGTTTGGAGAAAAAAGTGTGTATATGTGTGAGCCCCCTATAACGAAATGGGGACCCCCAACGGCCAAAGGGATTCAAAATGTCTAAAACGAAAATAAAAATAAATATAAACCCCCCCCCCCCCCTTGCCGGTATGAATACTCAATTTCAAATCTCACCCCTATAAAGAGTGAAAAAAGAAAAAGTGGAAGAGAAAGAGGGGGGGGGGGAATTAGGAAAAGGAGGGGGAGAGACCCACAGAAATATACTAAATACTATACTATAATTCTTAATCTTATGTACCCATGACATCTCCAAACGAGAAATGCAACGGACCAGGTTACTGCCCCTCCAGTGTGGACTGTATTTATCAATGCCCAAAAAGATTGTATTACTGGGATCTCTGTTATGAACAGTTAAATAGTGCTTTGACACAGAGTGTTTTGTGAAACCACGTCTGATATTACCTATGTGCTCGTTCAAACGCACCTGAAGTGGACGTTTGGTCCTGCCTACATACTGCAATCCACAAGGGCATTGAAGGATGTAAACCACGCCCTCTGTGGAGCAGGTAATAAAGGGTTTTATATCGAAGCTCCGATTGGTGCAGCTGGAGTTAAATTGCGTAGTTCTTCTAGATCTGCACCCATTTATAGAGCAGACCTGACACCTCCTGCATTGATAATACCCAGTGAGTTCAGGAAAAAAGGTAGGTCTAATGATGGGTGGGTCCAGTATATTAGGTGCCAATTTATCCCTCAGAGCAGGAGCTCCTCTAAATACCACCTGAGGTTTGTCTGGTAAAATTGTATTCAATACTCTGTCATTTTTAAGGACATGCCAGTGTTTACTGACAATGTGTCTGATCTGGGAGTGTTGGCATGAAAAGTTAGTCACAAAGGGATTGCGGAATGAGGCATTCGCCCCCCCCCCCCCCCTGTCCTTCTCCACCAAAAGGTCAGCACGATTAACTTCATTTACTGAGTCTAACATATCCCTAAGGGACTGGGGAGAATAGCCCTTGTCCTCAAATCTTTTTTAATCAGGGTCTTAGATTGTGCCAAAAAGGTATTAGAATCAGAACAATTTCATTTAAGACGTAAGAACTGGCTCTTGGGTACAGCACTTAACCATGGGCTATGATGGCAGCTACCACTGGGAATGAAGGAGTTCCTATCAGTGGGTTTAAAAAAAGTAGAGGTAGTGAACCCATCCTCACCAATAGAAATAGTGAGTTCCAAAAAATTAACCTTCTCCTGGCTAGCCTCATAACTTAGATGGATGCCCCTAGAATTGATATTGAGAGACTCCATAAAGATGGAAAGGTCGGACTGGCTGCCCCTCCATAGGAGGAGGATGTCGTCAATGTAGCGTGCCCATAAGGCCACGTCAGGCCTCGAATCCACACAGACGACATCCTCCTCCCACTTTGCCATAAAGAGGTTCGCCAGACTGGGGGCATATTTAGCCCCCATGGCGACACCCCTATCCTGCCTATAAAAGCAACCTCCAAACCAAAAGAAGTTATGGGTGGCAGCATACTTCAATAACTCCATGATGAAGGTTATTTGCTCTGTTAATAGACCAGATTCACAATCCATGTAATACCGAACAGCCTCCAAACCCAATTGGTGGGGGATCACAGTATACAAGGATGTGACATCCGCTGTAACGAGCCACATACCATCACTGGGCGTGCATTCAGATAAAAGATTGATCACGTGGCGTGTATCCTTCACATAGGAAGGGATCTTGCGAACCAATGGTTGCAGAAAAAAGTCTATTTTCATTTCCCACCCGGGACGTGACAGAGTCAATCCCACTGACAATGGGGCGTCCCGGGGGGCAAGCAAGACTCTTATGTACCTTCGGCAGGTAGTAAATAGTAGGGACTCTCGGTGCCCGAGGAACCCCTTATGACAATCCCTTCCAGAAGTCTTTTATACTTCTGATTTGGGTTAGAGGCAAGGGGGGTGTAAGTAGCCGTGCCACTCAAGATATGGTGCATTTCCTGCAAGTAATCACACTTGTTTAAAACAACTATACCCCCACCCCCTTGTCTGCAGGACGGATAACGACGTCTTTATTGGTACACAAAGATTCTTTCCCAATCTCCAATTTTCTTTTTTAGTTTTATGCACCCTAAATTGTAGTGCATCTAACTCTTTTAGGGCTAAATCCCTGAACACTCTCAAAGAGGGCGATAGATGTCCAGGGGGGTTAAACAAGGAGGCATTGGAAAGATTGGAATGAACAAAATCATGAGGGATATTCCTGGAGGAGGAGCTAGACGGATTGGAGGCCATGTATCTCTGTACATTCAATTTTCGGACATATTTATGAATGTCCATATAGGTCTGGAATTTGCTCATATTCTGGGGTGGAGCAAACTTCAGTCCTTTATCTAGGACCATTAACTCTGATTGGGTTAGATTATGGGAACTCAAATTAAATATACCCGCACCGTCTACTTTTTGGCTCTTTTTGGACTGAGTTCTCCTCCCCCCTCTAGTTCCTCTCTTAATTCGACGACTCTTTTTGTTCCTTGACTGGGATGGGGAAAACCCCAATTTTGATGTTCATAATTCATACTAGAACCCACCTCGCGGTAGTCTGTATGATTAGGTGCATAATAGCCCCCAGAAGCTCCACTAGTGTTATCCACATAAGCAGGCCGAA
Organism: Rana muscosa; assembly: GCA_029206835.1. NCBI lineage: Eukaryota > Metazoa > Chordata > Amphibia > Anura > Ranidae > Rana > Rana muscosa. The sequence goes on from CM055122.1 coordinate 308,649,762, forward strand.
AGTCCCCTGTGTCAGGGCATGCAAAATCCCTCAATGGAAAAAAATTATTCTGAGTTGGTATATTATAACCTAAACCACACTCATCCTCATAATGAACAACCTGCTGGTCGTAAGAGGAAGGTAAATCATACCCTCTACCTCAGGGATAGGACTGATTGTATACAAAGTTATCATAATAACTCTGTTTGGGGTCAGTGGTAGATGCCCAGCTTCTGGGGGGTGGTGGTGGTGGTGGACCCTGATTCCACCCACGCCCCCATATTTGTGGTGGACCAAAAGGACCTTGATGCTGTGTACCACGACCCGATGGTCGGGGAGGGGGGCCATAATATTGGTTAGAACCACCTCTGCCCGACCCACCATTATTATTAGCGTTAGGCCGGTTGCCAGATCTACCCCGGGTATGGGGAGGCGGTCCCCTCATAGGGGAGCGACCACGTCCCACACCCAAAGGGGCAGTTCTGACGGGGGCACCAAAAGGTCTTAATGAAACCTGACTAACCACTTGAGGTATGGTGTCCATGTCTGAACCAGCTGTGGCAGTTTGTTCGGCCAGTAATTTCTTCTGCCATTCAAAAACTGTCGCAGACTGATAGTCAGCAAGGTCACGATTATTTTTCTTTTTTAATCGTTGTTCCTTTTCTTCTTTTTCAAGAAGCTTAAGTAGGAGTTTAGACCTCTCTAAATATTCATCACTAGTAATAAAGGGAGTCAGTTTATCCTTGATGAGTTTGATCTCATCATCAAGCCTTTTTAATTTGTTCCCTTTTACTCTCAACTAGAAACTTCAGAAAACTAAGACCAGCCCCATTAAAATAGGAAAACCACCCTTCAAGATCAACCTCTCCTTTCTGGGGACACACCTCCCACCTCAAGCTCCGAGGTACCATGAGATATTTAATATAGGTTTCTAAGAAGGCTATATCCCACTGGGTATGAATCTCAGCAACAGTGAGATTCTTAAGTCGTGTGAACAAACCACCCAAATCACTGTCTCCATCCTTGAATATTTCAAAGACCCCCTCCATGTTGACCACCCGTGTTGCTCTAAATTCAAACACATCCATGTTATATGATAACAAAAAATAAAGTGAAAACCGCAGCAGTAATATGTATATGTGTAAACCAGGTAAGAAAAAAACTGCGCTAATTCGTGAGCAAAAAGTTAAAAAGACTAAAGCTGCAACAATAAGTGCTATACTACACCACCAATTATATAAAGAAAAAAAGTTGGACGCGGTTGCCACAGACCCCTGGCTAGGGATTTAGCCACAGGCGCATCCAGATCCCCTGTCATAAGGGATCATTTACCTGCGGTAAGCGGCAGTGTGTGTATCGGTGGAGGTCTCTCTATCACTACTTCTTTGGTGTTTTATTCATCACAGATTATACCGAATACGGTGGAGGACCCCTTCTCTGAATCTTTTTTACATACATCTATGAACTTATGAACTGTGTCATTGTTGTGTTTTTTTTTTGGGGTCAATTTAACTATTCACAGCTTTATTTGGAGAGCTGCTGTGCTCTTCACATGTTAGATCTTTTCTATAAGGTTTTTTATTGTTTTCACATTACATATTGGTTTAATTTGCATGTTTATCCAGTCCTTCTGAATCAGCTTGCTTATTTTTAATTAATTTTTTACTAAGATATTAATTAATTTTTGTACGTTTAGCGCAACTTTTTTTCTTTATATATATATTAGCAAAGACCCTTGAGAATAAAATGACGATCGTTGCAATATTTTATGTCACACTGTATTTGTGCAGCGGTCTTTCAAACGCAATTTTTGGGGAAAAAATAAAATTTCATGAATAAAAAAATAGTAAAGTTAGCCCAATTTTTTTGTCTAATGGGAAAGATGATGTTACGCCGAGTAAATGGATACCAAACATGTCACGCTTTGAAAGTGAACCTTTAAAAATCTCCATAGGCGACGCTTTAAAAAAAATTAACGTTTAACAGGTTAGAGTTGCAGAGGAGGTCTAGTGCTAGAATTACTGCTCTCACTCTGACGATCACGGCGAAACCTCACATGTGTGGTTTGAACACGGTTTACATTTGCAGGCGCAACTGACGTATTTTTTGCTGCGTGAGCACGCGGGGACGGGGGCGCTTTAAACATTTTTCTTATTTATTTATTTATTAATTTACTTATTTATTACATTGTCCCTTTTTTTTAAAAAAAAAATGCTAAATTTCTGATCACTTTTATTGCTGTCGCATGGAATGTATTCATCCCTTGTGACTGTAAAAGGGAATGACAGGTACTCTTTATGCAGAGATTGGGGGTCTAAAAGACCTCAAATCCCTCCTTTTTTACACATCAAGGTATTCAGATCACCCAATTTTTTATTTTATTTTTTAAATCCGCTCCATTGGCAGCCGAGTAAACCAGAAGTGACGTCACTTTCGGGATTTTGCATTTGAGACCCGATCGGAGCCGAATCCGGCTTTGTTCTGATCTCAGCCTAGCCAGCGGGCGCACTGGCTGGTGGCTCGGGTCTCACGGTGGGACAGGAGAGCCCCTCCCACTCCTTTTTAGGCTGCATTCACACCTGAGCCTTTTCAGCTAATAAGATAAAACCCTAAGACCCCTTTCACACTGAGCCGCCCATCACGTCGGCGGTAAAACGCCGCTATTTTTACCGCTGACGCTATGGGTGGATTTGCTGCGCATTTCGGCCGCTAGTGGGATGCTTTTAACCCCCGCTAGCGGCCGAGAAAGGATTAAAACCGCCCGCAATGCGCTGCTGATGCTGTCCCATTGATTTCAATGGGCAGGAGCGGTAAACACAACGCTCCTTCACCGCTCCAAAGATGCAGCTAGCAGGACTTTTTTTACCGCCCTGCTAGCACAACGCTCCAGTGTGAAAGCCCTTGGGCTTTCACACTGGAGTGATTGTAAAGCCCCGTACACACGGTCGGACTTCAAACAAACTTTTCCGTGGATTTTTGTCCGAAGGGAGTTGGCCGGGCACACCCATAGCATACACACGGCAGGACTTTTCTGCAAACTTTCCCAAAATCACGTGTTTTTTCTGCTCTTTACCGCCACCCTTTGGTCAACTTCTGCTATTGTTGGTTGATTTTAACATTGGTTCTGGGAATGCGTATTTGTACCTCGGACAAAAGTCCGATGATTTCTGTACACACAATAGGACTTTGCACCATCGGACTTTTGTTGCCGAAAAGTTTGTCCGTTTGCAGAGCGAACTTTTGTCCGATGAAAACCAAAAAAGTTTGTCCGATGGAGCGTACACACGGTCGGATTTTTGGGAAAACTTGCTCATTTTGAAGTTTGTTGGCAAAAAGTCAGACTGTGTGTATGGGCCTTTTAGACCCCTTTCACACTTGAGCGTATTGCAGGTGCTATAGCGTTAAAAATAGCGCCTGCAATCCGCCCTCAAACATCTGCTCCATTGTCTCCAGTGTGAAAGCCCGAGGGCTTTCACACTGGAGTGTTGCGCTAGTAGGATGGTAAAAAATAGTCCTGCTAGCCGCATCTTTGGAGCGGTGAAGGAGTGGTGTGTTTACCGCTCCTCCACTGCTCCTGCCCATTGAAAGCAATGGGACAGAGTGGCTATACCGCCTGCAATGCGCTGCTATCGGCTGAAATGCGCCGCAAATCCGCCCATAGTGTCGGCGGTAAAAATAGCGGCATTTTATCACCGACGCTATGGCCGGCTCAGTGTGAAAGTGGTCTAACAGCTGTTTAAGGGTGCTTTTAAGGCGCTATTTTTAACGCTATAACGCCTGCAAAACGCTCCAGTGTGAAAGGGGTCTTAAAGTGGTTGTAAACCCTGGAAACATTATTTTTTTTTTTTTTTTAAACCCACCTGCAAGACAAAGGCATAATGAGCTAGTATGACTAGCATACTAGCTCATTATGCATCACTTACCTTAGATCGGGGCCCCCGAAGCCGTCCTCGTCTCCCTCTCCAGCCACAAGATTACTTCCGGGTATCGCCGCTCCAGCCAATCACAGCGCCGCTCCGGCGCTGTGATTGGCCGGAGCGGCGAAGACGTCATTCCACGCGGGAGCCGTCAAATTCGGCTAAGCCGGATTTGTGAATGGGATTAACCCTGTGAATGCGCCGCTGTCTACGGCGCGCATGCGCTGTAGACACCGATGCATGTCATTTTTGGCAAATATCTCCTAAACCGTGTAGGTTTAGGAGATATTTCTTGCACCTACAGGTAAGCCTTAATCTAGGCTTACCTGTAGGTGTAAGTTGCATAAGTGGGTTTACAACCACTTTAAAAACGCCCAAGAAGAAAAATCCCGTTTAATTTCAATGGCACCTGTTCACATCTGAGCATTTTGTCACGTGAAGCAAAACACCTGAAAAACGCCTTAAGCTCAAAAAAGAACATGAGCTTCTTTGCGGCAGATTACAGTGGTAAAAAAAAAAGCGCAACTTTGAAACGCTCAGGTGTGAATGCAGCCTTGGGGTAACAGCCAAGCGATTTTTAGCCCTATCAAATCTCACTAAAAAGCCAACTGCCCACTCTAAAAAACGGTACCTGGGTGATGCGTACGGTCGGCGTGAAGGGGTTAAGGACCTGGCAGTTCTGTCTGGTAGGCCCACAAGACTGGCTAAACTGAGTTGCATATAACTGAGCAGGTGAAACAATTTCAACCATGAATATCAATCGAGTTTAAACCGGTAATTCTTTTATTCTGGACATCATAAAAAAACATATAAAACCCCCTTTTACATTCTGTTTTTTTTTTTTTTCAGTAGATGGGAATTTCTTTAGTGCATAGAAGATAACCTGGGGAGAGATGGCATTGTGGGAAGTGTAATCGGAATTACTAATCCCCTCTTTGACTAATGGGCCCGGGTGACTGGTAACGGCGGGTCACTGGCTGCTAATCGGCTTTGTGCGCTCACACGGTGTATGAACCGCCTCCATAGTAACAAAGAAGGCAGCACGCGATCCTGCGAGCGCAGAAATGGATTTCATGTCTCTTCATCTCTGCGAATTGATAATCTGATTCGGGGGAACAGCTGCAGATGTTCCCGAGTGGCGCCGTGTGATTTGATTTTAAGGTGTATTGATCAGTGTGGGAAAATGCAACAACTTTTTAAAAGGGATCCTTCGACCCGGGAAAATCCAGTCCTGTTTAACCATTTTGTGGATGGAGGCCAATAAGGATGGGGCGGGGAGGTTGCCATGGGGTCGTTCTCAACCAGTCATGGCGTGGAATTGTGCAGCCCTTTGGCATACAGGTAGATGTGGAAGGACCTCATTTGTGCTAGCAGAAGAGGCAGTGATGGCTTTAGAGCTTGCAATCAAATGTAAATCTTTTAGTCTAGGTTCACATCTATGCAGCTGCACTTGATATGTTTATTAGGAACGCTTTGCAGTGCATTTTGCATTTTTTAAACTTACGTTTTTTTATGCCTTTTTTTTTTTTTTTGGCATGCAGTTTTCATGCATTTTGCATTTTTTTTTCTCCCTCTTAAACGCATTGTATATAGCTGGTTGCTAAGGAGGGGGCCAGGAAGCTGGCCGCCGCATCCATAAGAACTGATGAGTCATTAGCTGTCAGCAGGGTTCCCCGCTGACAGTTGAATGTAAAAAGAAAAAAAGAAATGGCGTGTGGTCCCCCCCTGTTCTATATTAGGCCCTTCAGGTCTAGTATGGATTTGGAGGGGACCCCCCCCCCTGCCAAAATAGAAAAAATATTGGCGTGGGGTCCACCCCAAAATCTATACCAGACCCTTAATCCAAGCATGCCGCCCGGCAGGTCAGGAAAAGGAGGGGACAAGCAACCCCCCCTCCCTCCTCCTGGCCGCATTCCCTCAAAGCACCTTGCCCCCATGTTGATGGGGACAAGGGCCTCTTCACGACAACCCTGGCTGATGGTTGTCGGGGTCTGCGGGGGGGGGGGGCTTATCGGAATCTGGAAGCCCCCCTTTAAGAATCCCAAACCCCTCTATGTGAATGGGTATCGGGTATATCGTACCCCTACCCATTCACCTCCAAAAAGCAGTGAAATGTAAAAATGATAAAAACAAAACGGTTTTTGAAAAGTCCTTTATTAATAAAATAGCTTTGAGCTGTGTTCTCCCGCCACCGTCTCTCCCGGTGGAGACCTCCTGAGCGATTTTAATAATATAGGTCTTTATTTTTTTTATATATATATATATATATATATATATATTGTGAGGGGGTTAACTCGGTAGCGGGTGTGTGTGACCCCCTGGTTGGGCCCCCCACACAAAAACAGGGCCAGCAGACGGAGGTTGTGGTTTTCAAAATCAAAAGGTGCGGTTTATTTCTCTATGTACAGTGACAAAAACACAGCAAAGCCAAAAAGAAACATAAACAAAATAAATCCTGGTCAGTTTGACCTCTGACTAAACATGCAGGTTTCCTAAACTAACAACTGGGATCAGCCTGGTGCTGTCCTAGTCCCTAAGTCCCTGGTTTAGTAAAAGTCCAAACAAATAGCCGCACAGGGGTTCACTCTCCCTAGACAGTCCACACAGGTCTGGGTCCAGGCATGAGCTAACATCTAATGAATCTGGGAGTTTTTATAGAGGCCTAAATGAGCTGACAAGCTTCAGCTGGTCTCATCAACTCCCTGTCTGCACGACGCCCAGCACTCTCCCTAGAGGTATGAGTCATCCATGAGCCCACTAGCCTTAGCTGGGCTTATACAACTCTCCACCTAGTTGTATAAGTCGGCGTAAAGCCTGAATCTGGGCGAAATATATCTACCCCCCTGGATGCAACCAGGTGACTTTACCTTCCTGCTGTCACAATATATATATATATATATATATATATATATTTTTTTTTTTCTTACATTTTACTGCTTTTTTGAGGTGACTGGGTAGCCGATAACCATTCACAAGGGGGGGCAGGATCTGGGGGGGGCCTTCTTAAAGAGGGGCTTCCAGATTCCGATAAGCCCCCAGCCCGCACACCCCCGACAACCACCGGTCAGGGTTATTGACTCAGATTTCAAGATTGTTGTAGATTTGGACTTGGTACGTTCTCACTATTGCACGTTATATTTACGTTTTTTGTGTGTGGTGACACACTTATAAATATGTATGAAATACTAATGTAGGATTACAGATGGGGGTTTATTTATTGGAACCATGAATATACTGTATCTAAAAGGTGTGTAGCGCCTTCACCTCTCCCCCTACCTGCCTTTTTTGTGTGTGTTTGGCTCCTCGCAGGAAGGGAGAGGCACACCGCACCACAAGCCCGTACCCTCCTGTGTAAGGAGGTTGAGCGGTGTTAGTTTTCTGGCCTGCCTGCGGCTGGAGTTGAATCCTCCTGAGGATGATTCTCACCTCTACCTTAGGTAGATGCAAGTCCTTATGTTTCCCCAGTAATGTAACTGTCCACACCAACTGAAAGTCCAACTTCTATATTTATTTCACACGGATAATAAATATGCCTCTTTGAAAGCAGACAGGTTGGAGCAACACACAGGACAGCTTAGGTGGGAGGAGGTCCAGGAACAAACTTGAATCAGGTTCTTTGACTGTTTAGGATTCACAAACAGCTTTGGCGCACGATCTCTGCCACAGACCGGGTGAATAAGAAGTCACTGCCACTGACTGGGTGAATAGGGCACGGCCCTATTAGGCCACTGCCACTGACCTGTAAGTGAACTTCCTTCTAGAGAGTACTTGGCCCGTGTAAAGGAGAAGACATCCCTCCGGAGAGTTACCAGAGGTCCTCACCGTCACCACAACTCTGTGCTGGGTCTTCGGTACAGATAACCTCCCTGGCCTCCTCATCCCAGATCCGGGTCCCCTCGCAAGGTGGCACCCTGGGAGTCCTCGATCCCCGGCGGAACCCAGACGAAGGTGCTGGGCTCCGGGCCTCCAAATTAGTACCTCACCCCAGACTGAAGGTGTCTGGGATGGAACAGGAACCGGGCCTAGGGCACCCGGAGATGACGAACCCACACACCCAGGCTGAAGGCGCCTGGGCGTGGACGAAACCACACACCCAGGCTGAAGGTGCCTGGGCGTGGACGAAGACCCCAATGGAAGATGGCCGCCCCTTTTTATACCCTCTCCCGACAGGCACAGCAGGTTCCCCGCCCCGCCGTACTGCTGCCGAGAGGGGACAAGAAAAGGCACAACCTTGTACTGTGCTTCAACCCGGACCTATGGCGACAGCGCCACCTGTAGGCCCCCGGGAACTATACATCAATACTAGCTCCCATGGCACAGATATGGTTCATTAACCCTAACAATAATGTGTCTGAGCCTAACTACCACTCAGACACTCCCCCTAAATTGAACACCCCACTACAGGTGTAATACTGTTGTCTTATTCTTCCTAGCTCTGGCAGGCTCTATGCAACCAGTCATAAAGAAAAAAGGAGTTTGGGACTTTGTTTGAGGCACGTGACATACTGTACAACTTGGTAAATTCATAAGGACATATTTATTTTCCAAACAGAGCACATTACAATACATACAGTATCTGACAAAAGTAAGTATACCCCTCACATTTCTGTAAATATTTTATTCAATCTTTTCATGTGATGACACTTTGCTACAATGTAAAGTAGTGCGTGTACAGCTTGTATAACAGTGTCAATTTGCTGTCCCCTCAAAATAATTCAACACACAGCCATTTAAGCAGAACTCCGGGATTTTCTGAAAATCCCCCCATTAGTACACACACACACACACACACACAACACTAAACAGTTATTACATTTGTGAAATTTCTTACCGTTTAAGAGCTATGACTAATTTATTTTTCAGGAAGTCAGTTTTGTGATTCAAAAAATGCATCATCACTTCTGGCAGGTAGGAGGTGTTAGAATAGGGTTTTCATGCTCTCTCCCATGAATCCTTAGGGTGGGAGGCAGCGCTGTATCCTGGCCCAGGCCTAGGGCAGCACTTTCCAGGGGGGCAGCACGGAAAGAGTCCATGCCGGCTTGTGCTACAATGTTAGTGTAACGCAAGCTGCTTCTAATTTTGACTGTCCTATCATCCTGGACCACAAACCTTCCTCACTGTGCTATATGTTTTTGGCTGCACCATTGGCATGGTTATATCTTCTTCGTCCTCTCCACAAAATAAGCACAAATTTCTGATAAAAGTAGAACTATAGGCAACACTTTTTTTCCATTTTGGATGGAGTAAGGGAGGGTTATAGCCCGTCAGTTTATTTTTTACCATCCCTGTCCCATTGCAGAGATTTCCCTCTTCTCCTCCTCGATGTTGACTCGTCGCTTCCTCCCGCTGTAATGCTTGGCTATTCGCTCATCAACGATTTATATAGGCTTCTCATGACGTCACAGTCACATGCTCCCATGGCGTCACAGTCACATGCTCTGGGGCCACCCGGAGCATGTGACTGTGACGTCATGAGAAGCCTATATAAATCGTTGATGAGCGAATAGCCAGCATTACAGCGGGAGGAAGCGACGAGTCAACATCGAGGAGGAGAAGAGGGAAGAAGACGGCGACGGGAAGACCGGCCCCTCCACTAGCAAAAGAGCTGAAAGAAGATAGTGGAGGGGCCGGCAGAAGGAAGAAAGAAAGCAAGAAAGAACCGGAGAGCGAGGGAAGAAGGCGACGGAGAAGACCGGGCTTCGCTAGCAAAAGAGCTGGAAGAAGATAGCGGAGACCCGGCAGAAGGAAGGAAGAACCGGAGAGCGTGGAGACGACACCGTAGACCCCCGGAGTCGGAAGAGACCTCCGGAGCTGTGCAATAAATTATTTTAACAACCTGTGGGGGGTTTTTTTTTTTCTTGACATTATTTTCCACCAGGTGAATAGGTAGGGGTACGATGTACCCCATACTCATTCACATAGGGTGGGGGGCCGGGATCTGGGGGCCCCCTTATTGAAGGGGGGCTCCCGGATTCCGATAAGCCCCCCGCCTGCATACCCCGACAACCAACGGCCAGCGTTGTCGGGAAGAGGCCCTGTCCCCATCAAAATGGGGGCAGGGTGCTTTGGGGTGGGGGGGCCGCAGGTCGCCCCCCCTGCCCCAAAGCACCAAACCCCCCATGTTGAGGGCATGTGGCCTGGTACGGTTCAGGAGGGAGGGAGGGCCGCTCTCTCGTCCCCCCCTCTTCCCCTGCGGCCTGCCAGCTTGCGTGCTCGGATAAGGGTCTGGTTTGGATTTTGGGGGAACCCCCACGCTGTTTTTTTCGGCGTAGGGGTTCCCCTTAAAATCCATACTAGACCCAAGGGCCTGGTATGCTCCTGGAGGGGGAACCCATGCCGGTTTTTTATTTAAAATTTGGCCTGGAGTTCCCGCTCAGGATTCATACCAAACACAGTGCCTGCTATTGGCGGGGATCCAAGTCGGATCCCCGTTCATTGAAAGTCGGACATATGTCGGCTTCATGTCTCAGGGCAAAGTCGGATCCAAAGAAGGACGGCTGTCGTGTCGCACAAGTGTGAACCCGGCCTTAAAGCCTCTACAACAGGGATATGCAATTAGTGGACCTCCAGCTGTTGCCAAACTACAAGTCCCATGAGGCATAGCGAGACTCTGACAGCAGCAAGCATGACACCCAGAGGCAGAGGCATGATGGGACTTGTAGTTTTGCAACAGCTGGAGGTCCGCTAATTGCATATCCCTGCTCTACAAGAACTCCCAGCATGCTAAGGGAGATGCTCCAACCTGGAACGAGATCTGTGTGTAGGGACTGGGGAGTGTGATCTCTGTGCGGTGAGCCAAAGCTATTGTGGTTATTACTAAGACCTTCTAAAAGCAGGGAGCTAGGGACTGGGACAGCACAAGGCTGTACCCACTTGTTAGTTAGGGACACCAACGTGTGTAGTGAGCGGTCAAGTTGGCCAGAATTTATTTTCCTGTTTTCTGTTATTTTTTTTGTCTGTATATAGTTCAAATAAAACCCCACCCTTTTTGTTTTTCTCCTACCAATGTCTGCTGTGCCTAATTTTGTGTGGTGAACCCTTCCAGGGGGTCACACACACCTGCTGCGGAGCTAACCCCCTCACAGCTTATACACGTGTACAATGCTACACAGACATTACATGCACACAGAGTTTGAAAACCTAAAATGCATGATATTGCTGCTAGCAACATCTTGGGTTTAACATAGTAAAACTTAGTATGCCCATGTGCGTAAGCCCTAAAGGAGTGCTTTTTAAATACAAATTTTAACATGGCTGATAAAATCTCCATACACCTTTTTTCTCTTCTTACTAGGAAGAGACAAAGGGCTGCCAGGGGCCATCTGCATCCTAGCAACAAAGAACACTGACTGCTAGGGGCTGCCTGCACTGGACGGACGCTGGGCACCAGGGACCACCTGCTTCTTAGCAATGAAGGAAGCGCGGCCGGGGCTGCACCCTTGCAATGAAAGATGCTGGGCCATCTGCATCCTAGCGTAGCGCTATTCTTTTCTCTCTCTCTGCGGCTACTGAGGTATGATGGTGCCAGCTGTATAGTATTTTAGGAGCAGAGTCTTTATAATAGGGTGACCACATTTCCAAACTATCATTCAGGGACACCCTCCCTTCCCAAAAATCAGCTTGTGCTGTAACGAATCACAGCACAGTGATTTGGACACAAGAGGTGGGATTTATGATTTCTCCAATCACAAGCAGGGGGCGGGGATTGTGCTCCTCCAGGCATTCCCGGTCAGGACAAGTACTGTCAGTGAGTAAAGCGGTGATGTGGCGGCCTTTTTTGGTGGAGGCATCGGATTGGCCTGGGAGGTGGCTGTGTCAGTTTCGTTCCGGGACACTGTATTGTCCTGGAATGAAGGTGCCCGGGACAGACCTGCAAAATGCGGGACTGTCCCGGGCAATCCGGGACACATGGTCACCCTACTTTATAATCTGTGTGATCAGGACAGGATCTCTAACAAGCGCAGTGTCTCCACTCAATTGGAGCTTGTGAATAGCAAGTAAAATCCCAATTGAGAAAAATATCTTCGCATAGACAGTAATCCTCACAGCATTGTTTTTGAAAGTCCATTTATTGAAGAAATAACAATTAGTGAACCATCCAACATAAAGTATTTTCCAAACAGGAACATGAAATCATTAACAGTCTCTGTTTGTCTCAGTGAGGTGAAACTGCAGCAGCAGCACTTACACAGCCTGTGTTCTCTTAGCAGGAATTCATTTCTCTCTCTCTCTCTCTCTCTCTCTCTCTCTCTCTCTCTCTCTCTCTCTCTCTCTCTCTCTCTCTCTCTCTCTCTCTCTCCCCCCACAAAACCCCTTGCCATCCTCTGCTCTTCTTGATGACCTCATACTTGGTGAGAGAGAGCATAGCAACCATATTGGAAAAGGGCAAACAAACACTGTATAACAAGAGTATATATACACTTGGTAAATGGGCAAAGAAATGATTACATCACTACACTAGCAACAGAGGACGCCAGAGCCCTAGCAACAAAGGATGCTATGTCTTATAGAGATACTGTTGAACGGGAGGATTTAGATTTTGGGGGAATTTCAGAGACCTGGTTTAACAGCTGTCATAAATGGCTGGCAACCATTCAAGGGTATTCCCTTTATCGCAGGGATAGAGAGGGTAAAAAAGTGGGAGGGGTATGCCATTGCCTATATATCAAGAATAATGTACAAGTGAATGTGAGAGATGACATCACTAATGGAGCTAGGGAGGAGCTGGAATCTTTGTGGGTATAGCTCCAAAGGGATGAAGCTAAGGGGGAAATAATACTGGGAGTATGCTATAGGCCCCCTAACCAGAGGGAGGAGGGGGAGACGGATCTCCTATCACAAGTTGGATTAGCAGCAAGGATGGGAAGGGTCATAATGGGGGATTTTAATTATCCAGACATAGACTGGGCGGAGGGAACCACGCATTCATCTAAACCCTCATACACATGATCGGAATTCTATCCGACAAATCCGTGGATTTTTTTGTCCGAAGGGCGTTGGCCTTGAACTTGTTCTGCATACAGACGGCAGAACTTTTTCAGCCAACATTTACAAAACTACGTGTTTTTTCAGCTCTTTAGCGCCACCCTTTGGGCAACTTCTGCTGATGTTTAGCATTGGTTCAGAGCATGCGTGTTTGTACTTTGGATTTTAGTCCGACGGATTTGTGTACACAAAATCGGGTAATCCGATGGGACACATTTGTTGTCGGACAATTTGAGAGAATGGCTATCCAACATTTGTTGTCAGAAATTCAGACAACAATTGCCAGATGGAGCATACAGACGGTCGGATTATCCGACAAAACGCATCCATCGGACAATTGTTGTTGGAATATCCGATCGTGTGTACGGGCCTTTAGGCTCGCCAGTTCCTAAATGTTTTGCAGGACAATTTCATGGTTCAGATGGTAGACACACCAACTAGAAACAAAGCGTTACTAGATCTACTGATTACCAACCATATAGGTTGGACTTGATGGACTTGTCCTTTTTCAACCTCGCCTACTATGTAACTATGTAATTTTTTTTCTGGGAAGCGATTAAAGGAGAGTCCATTGGAAGATTTGGGCAAGAAACAGTGCTTGCTGAAGTCCCACGAACACTTTTTTTTTTTTGTGGGGGGGGGGGGGGCACTTTTTTGGGCTATTAGAGGTTCAGTGAGATTTTCTTTTACATTTCTAAAAAATGTCTATATCCAGTTATACATAACTTTTTTTTTTTTTTTTTCTTTTTTTCTTTTTTTCTTTTCCACACCTTTTGCCTAAAATACATACGAAAGAGTAGAAATTGTTCTTGTTTTCACAGCGCGGTGCTGCCGCAAGCTCCATTTGTCTCACGAGCGCCTGACCCTTGCCCCGCTGTGCGTGCCTCTTTATACATAATGCAGCAACAATTGCCGCCATCTACATTGCAACTTTCTGACTCCAAATTTTAATTGCAGCGCCGCTGAGCAAAATCTGTCAGGAGGCAATTTACGAAAAGAGGAAAAGAAAGTAAAAGCTTCGTTACACAAGAGGATTTTGCCTCGCAGGGAATGGCTTTTGTGCTCTTGAAGCTCATTCTTTTTTTAGTTGCAATGCAAATTACCTAAAAAGGTGGCGGAAATGGGTTTAGCAGCAGAAGCTATGAGGAAGTTGAGATTTTTTGATATTGTGATATTATTATTATTGTGATATTATTATTATTATTAATATATTTTTTTTTAATTGGTGGCAACATGCTTTTCTTAGCTAAATACACAGCTAAAATATGCAAGTGCTGTCCCCTCAAGGGAAAGGATGGGTCCTGATCATTTTCTGCTGCAATTTCACTTTCACTTGCATGTCTCCTCCCAACCTATGAAAGGAGAAGCGGAACACGGATAAACTCCTCTCTCTGTGAAGCCTCGTAAACACGGCCGTTTTTCTCGGCAAGAAAACTGCTGGGAGAGCTTTTTGCAGAGAAAAACGGTCGTGTGTATGGTTTCTTGTCGGGAAAACTGCCTGGAATCTTGACGAAAAAAAATAGAGAACCTGCTCTCTATTTTCTCGTCGGCCTGTTTCCCGACGAGAAAACCGTGCGTCTGTATGCTTACCTGTCTCCAGGTAAACCTGCGCATTTTCAAAAAGACTTTGATGCATGCACGGTAGCATACAAGCATAGTGTAGGTTGTAGCAAGATGGCAGCGACGGCATCGAATGTGACAAGCGCAGGCTCGTCGTAGTCGATGACGTCACTGCGTTTTTGCCATTCAAAAGAACGGTGGTTCTTTTGAATGTGCGTGTGTACACAGGGCTTGGCAAGACAAGCTTGCCAGGAATCTCGTCGAGAAAACCGACTTCTTTTTCGACAGGATTCTTGCCCGTGTGTACAGGGCTTTACTTTTGTGTTTTCCTGTTACCAGCATGCTCCCAGCAGAGCAGCACCTGATTTTGTTACCATGTGCTGCAAGGCTTTTGCATCCGAGGTGCGTTGCCTTAGTGTTCTGGGGTGCCATAGAAAATGACACTAATAGACGCATTATTGCAAACATACCGCAGTTTATAGGAGTGACTGGTGCCCTTCCAACTGATACAGCTGATACTGGTTTTCATCATTCCAATATGCTCTTCATTATCTGCTACCTCAGCCATGCACTAAATCCATTATCTTAAGCTGCTCTAGCTGACCTTGATGAATGAATAATTCTATGCAGGAGAGGAAGTATTAGCGTCAGCGCTCCATAATAAAGTCATCATCTTCCTCTTTTTTTCCATAGATGTTTAACTTTTGCATTTACATCCATTTATTATAAATGGCACCAATGACTTATCTTGTTCAGATGTCTTTAAAGTACATAAATCAAATGTGTTCCAAAGTACTCTGCCTCGCTTCTAGGAAATCAATGCAGAAGTCCCAATGGGAAACAAATTGAAGCAGAGGGCCCACTATAACATCATTTTGTGAAACATATGTAAAAATTTCATTAGAGATGCCCCTTTTTAACCACTTGACCTTCGGAAGGCTTTTTTCTTTTTTCAGAGAAAAGTTTTTACTAAACAAATCGGCATAACAAAACGCATGCCAACAGGCATAACCTCCGGAAGATTCACTCCCCCCCCCCCCCCCATGACCAGGACATTTTTACTTTACTTTTTACTTTAACTGACAATTGCGCGGTCGTGCAACGCTGTATCCAAATACAATTTTTTGTCTTTTTTTTTTTTTCCATTCTTTTAATGGTATTTGATCACCTCCTGTGTTTTTTTTATTTTTTGTGCTATAAACAAAGACTGACCATCTTGGGGGGGGGGGGGGGGGAAATATTTTTATTTATAAAGGATTTATATAGCGGCAACAGTTTGTGCAGCGCTTTTACAACATGAGGGCAGACAGTACAATTACAATACAATTCAATACAGGAGGAATCAGAGGGCCCTGCGCGTTATATATATATATATATATATATAACGCGCAGGGCCCTCTGATTCCTCCTGTATTGTATTGTATTGTAATTGTACTGTCTGCCCTCATGTTGTAAAAGCGCTGCACAAACTGTTGCCGCTATATAAATCCTCTATAAATAAAATATTGTTTTTTGTTTTTCCCCCCGCCCACAATTGTCTGTCTTTGTTTTATAACACAAAAAATAAAAAGCCACAGAGGTGATCAAATACCACCAAAAGAAAGGGGGGGGGAAAACCCATACAATTTTCATTTGGATACAGTGTTGCACGACCACGCAATTAGTGTGTGTTTGTGTGTGTGTCGGGCAGATCCGGGGGGGGGGGGCAATTGCCACCCCCGAGAAATTAGTGGTAGTTGCGGAACTTGCGGGCGCCTGAGAGTCTGAGCGGGCGGCTCTGTGGGTGAGCGGGCGGCTGGCCAATCAACAAGCCAGCGGCCAGGGGAGCAGAGAGATGATATCATCTCTCACCGCCCAGCGCCCGCCCTGCATCCCTGCAGTAACTTCCGCCCTCACTGTGCAGGCAGCAGATATATACATCATCTCTCTGCTGCCTGACTCTGACAAGCAAAACACCACCTTAGCAAGTGACAATCCGCAAGGTGTGGCAGGTGAGGTGACAAGCAGGGCCGGATTCCTGACGAGGTCAGGCCTCGGGGCGGCAGTGGCTGCAGGAGCGGCGCCGCGGCAACAGGGGGGTGAAACCCCCCCCCCCCCAAGACCCGACATCTCCCCCTGCACCTCTGGCTGGCCGTTTAGAGTGCATTGGGGAGAGGTGGTAGGAGGTGGAAGGTGGCGAGATCGGCAGCTCTGATGCCTGTGTGGGCGGCGGGATCTCCCTGGGGCTTGTGGTACTCTCTAGTGTCAGTGTATACAGTGGAGAGGGGAGGAGCCTCTATACCCGGGCAGGTATCACTTTCAATCTGCTTGTACACTGTTGCTGATGCCCGGGTCAGAGGCCCCTCCCCCTCTGCTGTATACATTCGGAGATGGAACTACTAGCCCCAGCGAGATCCCCCTGCCTGTGGACACCATAGAGCTGCCGTTCGCCGCCTCCCACCTCCACCAGCCAGGTACAGGGGAACCTCTGCAGGGGGGGGGGGGTCAGCTGTTTGGGGACACTAATGTAAGAGGGGGGCTCTCTGGAGACACTAATGTGTAAGGGGGGGCTCTCTGGAGACACTAATGTGTAAGGGGGGGCTCTCTGGGGACCCTGGTGTAAGGGGGGGATCTCTGGGGACCCTGGTGTAAGGGGGGGGGCTCTCTGGGGACCCTGGTGTAAGGGGGGGGCTCTCTGGGGACCCTGGTGTAAGGGGGGGGCTCTCTGGGGACCCTGGTGTAAGGGGGGGCTCTCTGGGGACCCTGATGTAAGGGGGGCTCTCTGGGGACCCTGATGTAAGGGGGGGGGCTCTCTGGGGACCCTGATGTAAGGAGGGGCTCTCTGGCCACGTGTTGCAGATTATCACTTGCCATGTAACCTGCCACACGTTGCGGAATGCCACTTGCCCGCCACCAGATGCAGATTGTCACTGTGACAATCTGCATCTGGTGGCGGGCAAGTGGCATTCCGCAACATGTTGCAGGCGGTGTGACAGGTGACGTGGCAAGTGACAATCTGCAACGTGTGGCAGGCGACGTGGCAAGTGGCAAGCTGCATCTGGTGGCAGGCGACGTGGCAAGTGACACACTCGGGGCACCCACTGATTCTGCATTATGATGAGTTGAACCATTTCAATTTTATATACCTTATATACTCGAGTATAAGCCGAGCTTTTCAGCACTTTTTTTGTGTGCTGAAAAGGCTTATACTCGAGTCACCTTTTTGCGCCTGATCTCCCGGACTTTGGGGACCCGGTACCAGCCGGCCGTAGGTCCCCTGGACCCCAAACTTGGCACACATGTAGCCCCATAGACTCCAATGTTAAACGGTCATTTCTCCGGTGACTTTGTGGACACGGTACCGGCCGGTCTTAGGTCCCCTGGACCCCAAACTTGGCACACATATAGCCCCATGTCTCCTCTATAAGTGTACAAAGTTTGCTGTCTGGGGGACCTACGGCCGGGGAGCACCAATTTTTTAAAGCCGGGCACTCCTTCCATAGACTCCCTTGTTAAACGTAAGTCTAGTCATGGGCACAGTGAGGCATGCAGATGGACACCCTAGGCTTATACTCGAGTCAATAAGTTTTCCCATTTTTTTGTGGCAAAATTAGGTGCCTCGGCTTATACTCGGGTCGGCTTATACTCGAGTATATACGGTAAATGTAATAATATAAATAATGCGCTTCAATCATCCTGACACCATAACAACCATGGTGCCATGATCATTGAAGCGCTAACACCAGCCATTTCCCTGATGATAAATTGCCCCCCCCAAAAAATAGTTTCTGGTAGTGCCCCTCCCGAGACTAGACTCTGGAGTGTATGTGTATGTGTGTGTATAATAAATATATTAATAATTCATAGTGTGTAAAAAATCAAATGTCTACATAAATTTTAG
The DNA here is from genome assembly GCA_029206835.1 of Rana muscosa. Classification (NCBI taxonomy): domain Eukaryota; kingdom Metazoa; phylum Chordata; class Amphibia; order Anura; family Ranidae; genus Rana; species Rana muscosa. The sequence goes on from CM055122.1 coordinate 308,668,083, forward strand.
GCCAATATGCATTCTGCTACATATTTATAGTAAAACAAACAAATCGCAATAGGCGTATATTGATTGGTTTGTGTAAAAGTTAGTGTCTACAATCTATGGAATATTTTTTATTTTTTTATTTTTACTAGTAATGGCGATGATCAGCGACTTATAGCGGTTATTTTGGCTGTCAAATCGGACACTAGCTGACACTTTTTGGGGACCAGTGACACTAATACAGTGATTAGACATGTGCAATTCGTTTCATTCCAAATTAGTTGAAATATCCGAATTAACGAAAACCCGCTTAACAAATTTTTCCGAAAATTCGAAATAAATCTGAAATGACCAACTAATAATAACTTAACTATTACTAACTATTAAATGATAGGTATTGGAATTTCCTTTTAAATTTGGCTGTTAGGGAACGTAACGAATACAAATTTATCTGCAGTTTTACGAATGCCGCATCTAAACGAATGGAACGTATCGAATTAATAATAATAAAAACTTTTTTTTATTATTCATTTATTACGTTCCATTCGTTTAGATGCAGCATTCGTTATTTCGGATAATTCTTAACTTCGGATAAACGTGTTACGTTCACTAACAGCCACATTTGAAAGGAAATTCCAATATCTATAATTGAATAGTTAGTTAGTTGTTATTATTGGGTTTGTTATTCTTTCTTATTTTTGAATTTATGAATTGCGATCATAACGAATGACCCGAAAAAATAAATAAAAAATTAATGAAACAAACTAATTTTTCGGCAGTGCACATGTCTAAAGCCTGGTACACACGATCGGATTTTCCATGGACAAAGCGTAGGACTTTTGTCCGAAGGGCGTTGGCCATGAACTTGCAAACGGCAAAGAATTGTGGGCCAACAAACACGAAACTACGTGGTTTTTCAGCTCTTTAGCAGAAGTTGCCCACAGGGTGGCGCTAATGTTGTGTTATGGTTAGCATTGCTTCTGACCATGCATGTTTGTACTTTGGAGTTTTGTCCGAAGGACTTGTGTACAGACGATTTGATAATCCATCAACACACATTTGTTGGCTGAAAATTTTAAAGCATGCTATCCCACATTTGTTGGCGGAAAATCCAACAACAATTGTGCGATGGAGCATACAAACGGTCGGATTTTCCGACAACAGCCTGCCATCACACAATTCCCGTCGGAAAATCCGATCGGGTGTATGGGCCTTAACCGTTATCGGGGCTAAAAATATGCGCTGTCACTGTACTAATGACACTGACAGATAAGGGGGTTAACATCAGGGGTGATTAAAGGGTTAATTGTGTGCCTAGCTGGTGTTTTTCTTTCTGTGGGGGAGGTGCTTTTACTAGTGGAAGGAATGAATCCATGTCCCTGCTTTGCAGGAACACAGGATCCATGCCTTCTGTACTGACAGAACAGCAATTTGCCTTGTTTACATAGGCAGACCGCCGTTCTCCCTCTGTACTGAAGAACAGTGGGTGCTGGAGGACGTTGAGTCTGCGGTATCCACCAATCAGCTCTCGATGTGCATATGCACAGCGGGAGTGGGCTGGCAGCGGCATGCGTTTGCGGCCCAGACCCGTTAATGTTGGATCACGTACTAGGTACGTGATCTGGCACAGCCATGCCAGTTTGCCGCCGTATATCTAAGTTTATACGGTTCGCAACCCCACGTGCCCGCGCCGGCCAGGAAGCTGACACTCTGCAGCGCTAATCCCAGCTAGTGAGACATTTCCCGATCTGTGCAGCTGCGGATTGGGAAATGTCTCGCTGCCTGTGATTAGCACTGTGGAGTGTCCGCTTCCTTGCGGGCGCGGTCACATGGAACATGCCTGAGATCATCCTTAATTAGAAACATAGAAAAATGATGGCAGCAAAAGACTGTGTAGTCCATCGAGTCTGCCCATTTAATTTTATTTAATTTTATTTATTTTCATTAACCTTATTGTCTGACTATTAGATAAAAATAAAATAAAAAATAATACATGGCTGCGCTAATGAAAAAGCTGAATTCAATTGTGGTTTTAAATACTCGGAGTTCAGCTTTAAAGGTTCTGAAGCCTTTCCTGTTTGCGGTGCGATTCCGGAGCTCATTCTTCTTCTCAAGGTTATGTTCAGGAATAAGCAGGCCAGTCTGCAGTGGAGACCGAGCAATAAAACTTTGACATGCTTTATCACCTGCAATAAAATCCATCACTAAATCCATCACTAAAGCCATCTCTATCTTTTATAGCGCCTCCGCCGGGCCCTCCAGCATAAACAGACGCGCTGTGTATTGTACGCTTGTATGCACGCTAAGGTCTGTTTCTGCCAGAGTACAAGGCTGGACTGGGGAGGGGGGTGCAAGGTATAAAAGGGGACCAAGGATTTTATTATTATTTACTACTCCTAAATCATAATTGTTTTTTTATGTTTTTTTTTTTTTTGTATGACACAAAAAATATCAGTTTATGCTCTTGCCACCCATGTAATGCATATGTGCTGTGGCAAAGAAGGTGGGCTTAAATGCCCACACGTGTCCATGGGCAGCAGAGTTTCCTTGCGTGTTCCCAGCACAGTGATTGAGCTTTTAAAAACTGCCCTGCTGTCTCTGAGAGAGAGAGAGAGAGAGAGAGAGAATATATATATATATATATATATATATATATATAAGCATTAATCAGAGAGGCAGCACAGAGACCTAAGGCCCCATGCACACGAGACGCTGTTATTTGCTGTTGAACGCGCGTTCAGAGGCAGTTGGACGCTTTTTTCAACTGCCCCTGAACCCATTCAATGTTATCCTATGTGTCCATGCACACACTCTCGTTTTTTGGCGTTTACAAGCAGTTGCGTTTTAACCTCGTTTTTCCAGAAGCAAAAAAATGGGTTCAGACGCAAACATTTTCCACGTTTCAGACGCTAAACGCGGTACCGGCGTTTTGCCGCGTTTGCGTTTATAAGCGTTTTTAAAGGTGACCTATTTTTTAACATTAGAAATCTCAAAAATGATGGCAAATGATGAAAAACTATTAAAAAATAAAAAAGAAAACTAATTGCTTGCATTGCATTGTGGACAATCCACAGCTTGTGGCAGGTAACGTGGCCAGTGGACAATCCACAACTTGTGGCAGGTGACGGGAGGAAAAAACCCCATAAAAATTGAATTTGTGTACAGTGTTGCATGACCGCGCAATTGTCATTCAAAGTGCGACAGCGCTGAAAACTAAAAATTGGTCTGGGCAGGAAGGGGGTGAAAATGCCTGGTATTGAAGTGGTTAAGGTTCTGTGCATGGTGTGTGGTCCCGGCACCTGTCAGGATGACATGTCTCAAGGACTTTCCATCATTTTTTTGCCGTTTTTTTTTGTTTAGTTTCTTGCACTTGCTTTAGACTTGATGACGGTTTGCTGTCACTTAACACGGCGGCGGATGGATGCCTGGCTGTTTATTTCTGCTGGGCCGTCTGCAAAAAAAAAGATTCATCTGCCCCGAGGCTGCCAGAGGTCTAAAGTAACTTTCCAGACGGACCGCGGCTTTTCGCCGAAAGAATAGCCACCTGCCTCACATTTATATCGCCTCCAAGTAAGATAATTTTATTTGCAGCAAAGGCAGAGGTTCGCTGCCAGAGCCATTTTTGCAGGTTTTTTATTTTGCACACAATTGTAGGCCTGAAGATTAGTTAAAAGCCCCATGTAGTGTATATATACAGTATAAAAGAAAAAAGCAGAGACCCTGGAAAATAAAATGTTGAACGTTGGTAGTTCCAATTAAAAAAATAAATAAAAATCTTTGTCACAATTGTGTAGCGAGTGCAAACGTTCATTTAAAAAAGTGCACTTTTTTTACCCAGTTTTTTTGGGTAAAATATAAAAGATGAGGTAGTGCCCTAGTAAATACCCAACATGTCGAGCTTTAAAAATGGGTGCACCTCAGTACCCAACATTTTTAATAGAAGCAATTGGGTTTAAGGCTAAAGTGGACTTTAAAGAGGATGTAAACCCTCCTTTTTTTTTTTTTTTTGATTTTTTCTTTTAAAACCCTGCAAGAAAAAGGCATAATGAGCTAGTATGCAGAGCATACTAGCTCATTATGAATGATTTACCTGAGATCGAAGCCCCCGAAGTGCTCCTCGTTCCGCCACCACCGCCATCTTGCCTTCGAGTCCCTTCCGTGTATCGCCGCTGTGACTGGCCGGAGCGGCGATGACATCACTCCCGCACATGCGCGCGGGACTGGCACGATCCCTAGCATGCGTGTGGGACCGGCATAATCCCGGCAAGATCCCATTCATAAAGCCGGCCCGCTAGTGCGCCGTAGACATCGGTGCAGTATTTTCTGCAAATATCTCCTAAACCGTGTAGGTTAAGGAGATATTTCTTGAACCTACAGGTAAGCCTTAATCTAGGATTACCTGTAGGTGCAAGTTGTCAGAGTGGGTTTACAACCACTTTAATGGTACCATAAGGCCTCATGCCCACTGGCGTTTTTTCAGCCACGTTTTTGAGCGTTTTTTACAGCTTAAAAACGCCTGTCCATGTTAGTCTATAGCTTCATGCCCACCTAGGCGTTTTTGAGCTGTAAAGAGCATAGGCGTTTGTAAGCTGTAAAAAAAACCCAGGGCCAGTGCGTTCCTCAGCGTCAGAATTTGGCAGGAAAAACGCGAGCGTCAAAAAACGCGCACTAACGCGCAAAAAACGCGCACTAACGCGCGGTCGCGTTTTTAGCTCTGACGTTTTTTTTTTTTTTTTTTTTCAAAAAAAAAAAAAAAAAAAATTTACAATAACATGGACAGGCGTTTTTAAGCTGCAAAAAACGCAGCTGTAAAAACGCCAGTGGGCATGAGGCCTAATACTTGAGATACACACATGTAGATAAAACAAGATATATTTTATTGCGTTTTACAACATATTAAAACTCTGTCAAATCAGGACATAAAGAGAGAAATCAGGACTGAGAGAAATAGTGATGCCACTTCACCCTGTAGCAAATCATATTGGCGTGCTTGAAATGTTTTACGGATAATTCTCCGCTTCTTCAGGAGCTTTATTTGTGTACATATGATGTTTATAGGACAGAGGTCATATATAATACTACAAAATAGAAAAACATATTAAAGGGGTTGTAAACCCATTTGTAAAAGTCTATGCCAGCCCCTCTATTAGAGGCTGGCATAGTACACTGTGTTAAGCATTTTTTTTTTAAATGAATGATGTAAATACCGTTATTTAGCTGTCTTCAGGCCGGTCACATGACTCGCGGCCACTTTCCAGCTCCGACACATGGCTTCTGAGGGAGGGGCCGTGATCTCCCGCAAGTCACGTGACCGCCCTGAAGACAGCTAAAAAATCTGTATTTACAACACTCGTTTTAAAAAAGGCTTAGCACAGTGTACTATGCCAGCCTTTAATAGAGGGGCTGGCAGTGACCATTATAGGTTTATTTATTTTTTAATAGCGGCGGGGGGGGCGGCGCTGAGCAGAGACCGAAAGAGAGGGTGCTGACAGGGAGGAAGGAGGGGGTGAGGGGGGAGAGGAGAGCAGGGGGGACAGAAGCTTTTCACCGGAAGTGATAACTTTAGAGCAGGGGTCTCCAAACTGCGGCCCGTTGTTTGCCTTTATCCGGCCCTCGGGGCACTATTCCATCCACTGACACCAACAATGGCGAATAATTTTTATTGCTGAAACCGCCAATGGGGCACTATTTATCCAACTTACACTATCAAAAGGGTACAATTCCTTCTATTGACACCAACAATGGGGCACTAGTCCTCCCACTGACACCAAAGGAATGGTATTGTTTACCCCCTCTTGACATTTTCTATTCCCAATGGCCCTAGTCCGGCCCCCCTAAAGTCTGAAGGACAGTAAACTGGCCCTTTGTTTAGAAAGTTTGGAGACCCCTGCTTTAGAGGGTTTTTTTTTTTTTTAAGGGGGGCAGATTACATATCACAAGCACTGTGCTGTGTAATCTGCTTTAACCGCTTAAGGACCGCCTCCTGTATAATATATGTCGACAGAATGGCACAGACCGGCGTAGGCACGTACAGGTACGTCCCCTTTTTAAGATGCCGCCGTGTGGTCACGCGCGCGCCGCCTTCTCCATGAGCCCGACCGTGGGTCCCGCGGACTCAATCGCCGCGGGGACACCCGCGATCGTCTCACAGAGAGAGAGAGCGGGGAGATGCTTGTTTACATTAGCATCTCCCCGTTCTGCCTAGTGACAATGACAGTGATCACCGCTTCCTGTAATCGGAAGCGGTGATCACTGTCTTGTCACACACAGCTCACCCCCCCCCCCCTACAGTTAGAAGCACTCATCAGGACACACTTAACTCCTACAGCGCCACCTAGAGGTTAACCCCTTCACTGCCAGCGTCATTTTCACAGTAATCGGTGCATTTTTATAGCACTGATCGCTGTAAAAATGACAATGGTCCCAAAAATGTGTCAAAAGTGTCCGATGTGTCCGCCATAATGTCGCAGTCACGATAAAAATCGCTGATCGCCGCCATTACTAGTAAAAAAAAATAAAAAAAATTATAAAAATGCCATAAAACTATCGCCTATTTTGTAGACACTATAACTTTTGCGCAAACCAATCAATAAACGCTTATTCCAATTTTTTTTTTTTTAATACCAAAAATATGTAGAAGAATATGTATCGGCCTAAACTGAGGAAATATTTTTTTTTTTTTATATATATATTTTTGGGGTATATTTTATTATAGCAAAAAGTAAAAAATACTAATTTTTTTTTTTTTTTAATTGTCAGTTTATTTTTGTTTATAGCGCAAAAAATAAATACTGCAGAGGTGATCAAATACCACCAAAAGAAAGCTCTATTTGTGGGGAAAAAGGACGTAAATTTTGTTCGGAAGCCACGTCGCACGACCGCGCAATTGTGAGTTAAAGTGACGCAGTGCCGAATCGCAAAAAGGGGCCTGGTCCTTTAGCAACAAAATGGTCCAGGGCTTAAGTGGTTAAAGGGACACTAAAGCTTCCCTTTTTTTTTTGCAAAAAAATAACAAACAGTTTATACTTACCTCCACTGTGCAGCTCGTTTTGCACACAGTGGCCCCGATCCTGGTCTTCTGGGGTCCCTCGGCGACTGTCTTGGCTCCTCCCCGCAAGGACTCCACACCATAATGCGAGCGAGCTCGCATGGTGTGGAGTTATTGCGGGCGCGCTCCCGTGATACAGCGGCGGCCATAGCCGCCGACTGTATCACTCGGCCCTGCCCCCCGGCGCGCCGCGTCATTGGATGTGATTGACAGCAGCGCCAGCCAATGGCTGTGCTGCTTTCAATCCATCCAGTGTAGCCAATCGGCGGCCAGGCTGAGAACCGAAGAGGATGACTGGGACGAGCGCGGGACTTTCGAGGGGCCAGGTAAGTAAAACGGGGGCTCGGGGGGGGGGGGGTGCGCGGTATTGTCGGATGTTTTTTCACCTTAATGCATAGGATGCATTAAGGTGAAAAAACATGTACCTTTACTACCCCTTTAAGGGACCAGGATATTCATTTCATTTTTTTGGGGTTAACAAACGCTTTAATCATCATGGTAACAAGAAAAACACATTGAAGGCCATTAGGATGACCAAATAACCAGAGAATATATGTTTTAGTATGTGTGGTGTCAGCCACCCCCCCCCCCCACATGAGTGTAACCCATACCCAGAGGAAAGTCATACGCTGCAGTCCAAAAGGAGTATTTTCTTTTTAATAGGCGACCCTTTAAAGACCCCTGTGGGTCATGGGTACTGTAGTCTCCTGGGACCTGTGATGAGTCCCAGAAGACTGCAAACAAGGGGGGGTGTAACTTCCGGCTCAGATCGCCAGGGTGATCCGAGCCTGAATTGGGAGGGGGGTACCTTTCAAATACAGGTACCCACTCCCCCCCCTGAAAGTGTCAGGTGGGGGGGGAGTGGGGGGGTGTAAACAAGGGGAGCTTTGCCTTTTGGGTGCAGCTCTGCTTAAGGTTTTGCACCTTCATGCATCCTATGTATGAAGGTGAAAAACCTGTGCTACAATGGCTGCGCTACTTTCAATCCATCCAGTGTAGCCAATCAACGGCCAGGCTCAGAGACGAGAAGGATGACGGGGGAGAGCGCGGGACTTTCAAAGGGCTCAGGTTAGTAAAACGGGGGCTCTTGGGGGGGGTCGTATTGTCGGATGTTTTTTCACCTTAATGCATAGGATGCATTAAGGTGAAAACACTTTTTCCTTTACAACCCCTTTAATGGAAAAGGTGGGCACAAATTATTATTATTTATTTTTTGGGGTGGGGGGAGAGTTTTTAAAGTGTTACTAGACCCACAATCAGTCTCTATATGCAGTAAAGCATGCTTGTTATACTCACTGTGGAACCTAAGGGGTTAATTTTCCGCATTGTGTAAAAAGGCTGTTTGATCCTGTCTTCTCTGATCCTCTCCTTCCACTGTCCACAATATATTTCCTGATATTACAGAGCCAGGGGTCAGGCTGCACATGCTCAGTTTGGTGTGTATGCTAGAGAGTTTTTTTTTTTTTTCTTGGGAGAGTGGCCCTGTGCTGATCGCATTCAATCAGCACTGTCCAGACAGAGGATCAGGGGTCCTGCATCCTGAAATGTCAGTCAGTGCAGTATGAAAACTTATCCTACAAGCTTTAACCAGGCACTGATAGAAGTCACAAGACTGCTATATACTGCTGATGAGGTATTTAGCAGTTTATATTTACTAAAATGATTGCATTTCAATGTTCTGTGGGAGACCAGATATAGTGACTGCAGGCTCCTGGGTTTAGTAACGCTTTAACCACTTCAGCCCCGGACCATTTTGCTGGTCAAAGACCAGGCCACTTTTTGCGATTCGGCACTGCGTCGCTTTAACTGACAATTGCGCGGTCATGCGACGTGGCTCCCAAACAAAATTGACGTCCTTTTTTCCCCACAAATAGAGCTTTCTTTTGGTGATATTTGATCACCTCTACGGTTGTTATTTTTTGCTCTATAAACAAAAATAGAGCGGCAATTTTGAAAAAAATGCAATATTTTTTACTTTTTGCTATAATAAATATCCCCAAAAAATCTATAAAAAAAACATTTTTTTCCCTTTAGTTTAATCCAAAATGTATTCTTCTACATATTTTTGGTAAAAAAAAATCTCAAGCGTTTATTGATTGGTTTGCGCAAAAGTTATAGCGTCTACAAAATAGGGGATAGTTTTATGGCATTTTTATTAATAATTTTTTTTTTTTTTTTACTAGCAATGGCGGTGATCAGCGATTTTTTTTTTTTTTCGTGACTGCGACATTATGGCGGACACTTTTGACACATTTTTGGGACCATTGTCATTTTTACAGCGATCAGTGCTATAAAAATGCTCTGATTACTGTAAAAATTACACTGGCAGTGAAGGGGTTAACCACTAGGTGGCGCTGTAGGGGTTAAGTGTTTCCTAGAAAGTGCTTCTTACTGTAGGGGGGATGGGCTGTGTGTGGCATGACACTGATCACCGCTCCGATTACACGGAGCCGAGATCAGTGTCATTGTCACTAGACAGAGCGGGGAGATGCTTGTTTACACTAGCTTCTCCCCCGCTCTATCTCTCCGTGAGACGATCGCGAGTATCCCTGCGGCGATCGAGTCCGTGGGACCCATGGAGAAAGCGGTAGGTTCGCGCGCGCGACCACTTGGCGGCATCTTAAAGGGGCCGTACAGGTACGTGATTATGCCTGTCCATGCCACTCTGCCGACGTAAATATACAGGCGGCGGTAGTTAAAGCGGTGTCACATTTGGCACCTTTCAGGGGGGAGCAGATACGCGGCGATCTACGCCATGTCCGGCCCCTCCTCCGCACCCCACCCACGCTGTCTTCTGGGATACACACAGGTCCCAGAAGACAGCATGGACCAGTGGGATCACGCAGCCCGACTCGCACATGCGCAGTAGGGAACCAGGAATTGAAGCCGCAAGGCTTCACTTCCTGATTCCCTTACCGAAGATGGTGGCGCCTCTACCCGAGAGCCGACGGACAAATCGGCTTCGGGTGCCGACTTCGCGGGTGCCCTGGACAGGTAAGTGTCCTTATGTTAAGTCAGCAGCTGCAGTATTTGTAGCTGCTGACTTTTAATTTATTTATTTTTTTATTTTTTTTCGCCGGAACTCCGCTTTAAGTGCTTAGGTGTAACTTATTTTTCACACTCAAATTTCACGAATTGCCTTTATGTAATACAAATTGTTGTGACAGGTTCTCATTATTGAGACATCAGGGGTCTACTAGACCTCTCTACCCACAGATGAGTTAGGAATACACACAGTACTGCGCTCGTCTTTTCAAGACTAAAAATAGTGTCTTGTTTTTTGGGTTTTTCTGTTTGTTTTGTTGGGTGTGTCGATGTTTTGCTGTGAAATAAACAAGATTTTGTTAGACCCGGTTCACACTGGGGCGGCACGACCTTTCCCGCGACTCTGCCGGGCGATCTCCACGCGACTTCAGAGGTGACTTGCAAAATGATTTCTGTATTGAAGTCAATGGAAGTCGCCCTGAAGTCGCCCCAAAGTAGTACAGGAACCTTTTTCTAAGTCGGAGCGACTTGAGTCACTCCTATTAGAACGGTTCCATTGTACAGAGCGGAGCACGACTTGTCAGGCGGCTGAGTCGCCCCTGTGTGAACCGGGTCTCAGGTTAATATTTACAGATTCCATTTACAAACCTTCTTCTTGTTGTTTTTCTTTTGTCTTTGACAACCTCCACGAGCGGTCGCTCGTCCTCTGCTGCGGACGTCGCTGGACTCCAGGACAGGTAAGTGTCCAAATATTAAAAGCCAGCAGCTGCTGTAGCTGTAGCTGCTGGCTTTTAATTTTTTTTTTCCGGTGGAGCAACCCCTTTAATTTATCTACTACGGAGCTACAGAGCTCTTACCTGGGTACGTCTTCGATTATATTATCTACAGAACTTCCCACTTCTATATGAGGTCTCCAACAGGTGGATTGCTGTGAGACAGTGAGATTTGTCCCATTTCTGTACTCTCTTGTTATCTGTCGGTCCTGACGAAGCCTCGCGGCGAAACGCCGCGACGTAGACGTACAAGGGACCTATCCATACTGTTTTTCATTCTGTATGGTTTTTATTCTGAACATTGTATAATATTTTTCTATGTTATTAAAGTAAATATATTTTTTCTTATTCCATTGTGTGTGTTGCCTGTAAAGTCCGATTCTTCTTCTTGCTCTTTTTGAGCAATCCCATTTATGTCCTACTATTTTACGGATGTGGCAATGAGAGTGCTTCCTTCCATTTCCCCATTTTTGGATCCACCTGTGTGTAATTTGACCTCAGTATAAATACAGCTGTTCTGTGAAGCCCTCAGAACAGCCTTTGTCAAACTTTTCAAGATGGAGGAACCGGGAAAATAACTTTCTAATCTCGGAGAACCCCTGCTAAAAATTACTATATCTAGAATTCACTATGCACTAGTGTGATGGTCAGTGGGAAGAATGCTCCTTACACTTGTGGATATAGGGATGAATTAGCACCTTACAGATAGCTACAAAGATCAATGGTGTCGGAGGGAAGTTATCTGAGAGTCGGAAATCGCTCAATGCTCAAGGAACCCCTAGAAACCTCTGGAGAAACCCAAGTGTTCCATGAAACCCTGGTGGAGAAACCCTGCCTCCAGAGGTTTGTTAGAGAACCTTAGTGAACAAACAGCATCATGAAGGCCAAGGAATACACCAGACAGATCAGGGATAAAGTTGTGGAGAAGTTTAAAGCAGGGTTAGGTTATAAAAAAACAAAAAAAAAAAAACATCCTAAGCTTTAAACAACTGTTCAATCCATCATCTGAAAATGGAAAGAGTATGGCACAACTGCAAACCTACCAAGACATGGCCGTCCACCTAAACTGACCGGCCGGGCAAGGAGAGCATTCATCAGAGAAGCAGCCAAGAGGCCCATGGTAACTCTGGAGGAGCTGCAGAGATCCACAGCTCAGGTGGGAGAATCTGTCCACAGGACAACTATTAGTCGTGCTTCTCCACAAATCTGCCCTTTATGGAAGAGTGACAAGAAGAAAGTCATTGTTGAAAGAAAGTCATAAGAAGTCCCATTTGCAGTTAGCAAGAAGCCATGTGGGGGACACAGCAAACATGTGGAAGAAAGTGCTCTGGTCAGATGAAACCAAATTTTTTAATTTTGGCCTAAAATTAAAACGCTATGTGTGGAGGAAAACTAACACTGCACATCACCTGGAACACACCATCCCTACTGTGAAACATGGTGGTGGCAGCATCATGCTGTGGGGATTCTTTTCTTCAGCAGGGACAGGGAAGCTGGTCAGAGTTGATGGGAAGATGGATAGAGCCAAATACAGGGCAATCTTAGAAGAAAACCTGTTAAAGTCTGCAAAAGACTTGAGACTGGGGTGGAGGTTCACCTTCCAGCAGGACAACGACCCTAAACATACAGCCAGAGCTACAATGGAATGGTTTAGATCAGGGGTCTCAAACTGGCGGCCCTCCAGCTGTTTCAAAACTACAAGTCC